>CM042174.1:42833963-42848963 GCA_023376005.1 Doryteuthis pealeii | reverse complement strand
AATCTGTCTTTTACCAGACGTAAGCTCTGCATAAAGTATGTCTTACGGAATTCGTCCATCATTCATTCGGTGGACATGATCCAGCCATCGGAGACGACGTTGTCTCAGTAGGGAACACAAGCTGGGGAGTTGAGCTCTCTCTAGAACTGCTGTGTTAGTGATCCTGTCCCTCCAGATGATGCCCAGTATACATCTAAGGCAGCGAAGGTAGAAGTTATTTAATCGCCGCTCTTGGTGGGAGTATAAGGTCCATGTTTCACTTCCATACATGAGGCTGCTGATAACACATAATGCTAATCTATTAATAATGGAGATTCGCTTCCGGTTTTTGTCTGTAACAAAAATTACGTCACTGCTTACGTCACATTACGCAAAATCGTCATAACATAGAATAAATAAGGTCCATGTTTTACTCAACAGAGTATATTATAAGTAAGGGCTAAATGTAGTGTTTCCGCCACTAGTCACGTGTCCACACCCACAGTCAACAGGTCACCCAGTGGAGGGGGTTCATCCCTCTGCAGAGGTGCAGTCGGTATATTCTACAGCCCCAACGGACAGGGCAGTCAAAGAAAAGGTCTCCAATTATCTTTGTACGTATGTTTAGGGAAGAGTGGATACATTCCTAATTGCAAAGTGAACGTCAACTGCCTCAACCAGAGATTGAAACCGGTTTGCTGATTAGCTGTGAGCCGAACACTCCACCTATTTCAATTACCTCAACAGAGTGTATATTATAAATAAGTTGTTATCGATAAATAAGATGAAAACAAAACAATCAAATTCAGGTGGTCTCTTCTTAAATTACGAGACGAGAATGTTTATGAGAAAATATAATTTAACGAGAAATGATTTAACGTAAGGAAAATAATTTCACGGAAAATGTTTTAAAAGGAATTTAATCTGATTGAACAATTCATATTATATATATATATAATATAATATATATATATATATATATATATATATATATACTTATATATATGTATATATATATATACATATATATATACTTATATATATATATATATATACTTATACACTTATGTATATATATATATATATATATATATATATGTGGATACATATTCACAGGAAAGGAATATGATTACAACAAAAGTTAGACGCGCCTAGATAAATGACAGCAAGACACGCATACACACATACACCCATACACACACGTGCGTGGGCGTACACACACACACATACGCACACGCAAATACGCACACATCCACATACATACATATACACACATCCACACGTGCGCGCACACACAAATGCGCGCGCACACATACAAGCACACATACACACAAACATACGTGCGAACGCACGCATTCACACACACACACACACACACACACACACAACACACATACACAAGTACACACATACTCACACGGCGCACTTACGAACACAAACTCACACACATGTGCACACACGTATGCACACACACAAAACCAAACGTACACACACAAAGGCATATATATATACGTACACATGCCCACACACATGCGCTCAGACACGCACACACTCACTCACACAAGCACACGCATACACACACACACAAACACACTCACATGCATACGCACTCACACACGTATGTAAATGTGAACTCACATACACACACATGCATACATACACATACGCACGCACGTGCACAAACACACATACATACGCACGCATTATATATATATATATATATATATATATAAGATTTTGAAAAATAACGACATATTTTATTGATCAGCAAATTTCTTTTATTTTCGAAAGAGAAAGAAAAAAAAAGAAACTTAGGGCCCTTTCGACCGGTGCTTTACAAAGGTAACGACCGGTAGATTGTTTAAAAGTCACAAACACACACATATATATGTGTGTGTGTTTGTGCACGTGCGTGCGTATATATATATATATATATATATATATATATATATCGGCTAGGAATCCCAAGGTTCCTGGTTCGATACCGGCCCTCGCCAACTCAGCGTATGAGTAGCACAGGGGTTTGTGCGGTAAAGTGAGGAGCTGATGGTAGGTGTAGCGCTCCACCTCAGACTCTAAAATACAATCTCCTTGGTCTAGCGCAAGTGAAAAGGGGATACACTCCCTCGATGTTTGGCTGATACTGACATTAGGCCGCCCCGCGACTTACTTATATATATATATATATATATAATATATATATATAATAATTCTTATGAAGCCACCTGAAAAGTAACGACTCCAAAGTCTAAAATCATTTTTGCTAAACTTTCGAATTTGATTATGAAAATAAATAAATAAAAGTTGAAAAATAAATGAAATGAAATAATAAAATAAAATAATTAAAAAAACAAACAAATAGAATAAAATATGCAAGGTATGCATCCAGTTACTCTCCCTCCAGCCATGGGTGAATAGCAGGGCAGTCTGGTCTTTATGATCTAGGTTAGACAACCGGTTTAGTAGAAGGAAACTTTGAATTCAAATCTGTTAAACTTAACTTAAGAAATTGACCTTGTGTCGCATCCTGCTCGTGCGGAGGGGTTGTTAAATAGGTTATTTCCTAGTTGAGTAACATGATATTACTGGGTGACCCAGAAAAAACAGAACCCAAATTATTTATTTTCCCATTAATCTAACACTAAACCCTATCCCTAGCCCTAACCTTAACACTAAAACCTAAACCCTAACCCTAACCCTAGACCCCCTACTTGAGTAACATAATATTACAAAGAGACCCAGAAAAAAAAAGAACCCACAAATTTTGTAATAAAACTGTTGATTTTAATTGTTTATTTTATTTTAAGTCCAACAAAGATTACGGTTAGGGTTAGGGTTTAGGGTTAGTTTAATGGGAAAATAAATCATTTGGGTTCTGTTTTTTCTGGGTCACTCATGTTACTCAATTATGAAATAACCGGTAAATATGTATATACAGTAGATCTATTGGGATGGAAAATCACGAATGATAGCAAAGAATTCCTCTACTACTACTCCTACTCTCCCCTCCTCCTCCTCATCATCATCATCATCATCATCATCATCTATGAATATATATTATAGTATATATAAACGCCCACTCTACTACATGTCAATTCGGATAAAGTAATATTTATATAAGGTATATTAAATTAGCCTTTCAGGGGCCCCAATAGGGCTTGGCCGTCACCGTCGAGGGTTTCGGTTTTGTGTGTGTGTGTGAATGTGGGAGGGGGGAGTATAGACGCGGGACCCTGGATCGGAGAAAAGCGTCTCGTCCAGAATCTTCTCCCTACCGAATCCAAGACCCCCTCCCACCAAATGTATAAGATGGAGCCACACACAGCTACGTATCAATTTACATAAATAAGTATTCATACAGAATATATAAACTCTCATTTTCCTACATGTCAATTTTCATAAAGTAATATTTACATAAATCTGGAAGTGGCTACCCAGCATCGCCTGGGTAGAGGAGGGGAACCCTTGTGTATTGATTTGTTTACTTTTGAGATTTACAAATGCTGGAATACATTAGAATTTTAATGCTATTTCTATGTATATTTTTAAAAAACATAATTTCCAATATAAATCAAATCTTCACAATTGATTTGTTTACATTTTAATCACGAACGACACCAATGACTTTCCCTTCTTACTATTCAAATCCTAATTTTTAAATATCTTCCAAGATATAAATCAAATCTTCACTAATTTTGCACAAAACGCAAGCTCTGATGACAGTGAATGTAAATATATATTTATTTGTCATTAATTGACCAAACGAATACCCTCCATCAGGCATTGACCAAACGAATACCCCCCATCAGGCATCTACCATAATCTGAACGTCTCGCTGCCCTGGGAATTCGTTGAAACTTCGGCGTCTTGCAACTGACCTGGTAAACGCTCATAAGGTCATTAATCATCTTAACAACAGCAACCTTGAGCACCTTTTTGATCTCCATCTTTCTAACACACATGGGCATGCCTACAAAGTCAGAAAACAGTATTGCTCACGTGACTTTCGGAAACATTTTTTCATGCTCAGAATTGCGGAGACATGGAATAAACTGCCCGCGTCTGTTGTAGGTTGCCGAAGCATTGAATCTTTCAAAGCCTCCATGCTTCCTGTAGTCTGCCGACACTATACCTGATGCCGCTCTCCACATACATATGCACACACATGCACACATACATGCATATTACTACTGTAAACTGTTCATGTTCCTGACACTAATACATTATTCTGTGTACTAGACATGAGACTTTGATGAGTTGTGGTGCACCTGAGCACTGTACACATACATGTATATTATTACTGTATGCTATTCATGTTCCTGACACTAATACATTATTCTGTGTACTAGACATGAGACTTTGATGAGTTGTGGTGCACCTGAGCACTGTACACATACATGTATATTATTACTGTATGCTATTCATGTTCCTGACACTAATACATTATTCTGTGTACTAGACATGAGACTTTGATGAGTTGTGGTGCACCTGAGCACTGTACACATACATGTATATTATTACTGTATGATATTCATGTTCCTGACACTAATACATTATTCTGTGTACTTGACATGAGACTTTGATGAGTTGTGGTGCACCTGAGCACTGTACACATACATGTATATTATTACTGTATGCTATTCATGTTCCTGACACTAATACATTATTCTGTGTACTTGACATGAGACTTTGATGAGTTGTGGTGCACCTGAGCACTGTACACATACATGTATATTATTACTGTATGCTATTCATGTTCCTGACACTAATACATTATTCTGTGTACTTGACATGAGACTTTGATGAGTTGTGGTGCACCTGAGCACTGTACACATACATGTATATTATTACTGTATGCTATTCATGTTCCTGACACTAATACATTATTCTGTGTACTTGACATGAGACTTTGATGAGTTGTGGTGCACCTGAGCACTGTACACATACATGTATATTATTACTGTATGCTATTCATGTTCCTGACACTAATACATTATTCTGTGTACTTGACATGAGACTTTGATGAGTTGTGGTGCACCTGAGCACTGTACACATACATGTATATTATTACTGTATGCTATTCATGTTCCTGACACTAATACATTATTCTGTGTACCTGACATGAGACTTTGATGAGTTGTGGTGCACCTGAGCACTGTACACATACATGTATATTATTACTGTATGCTATTCATGTTCCTGACACTAATACATTATTCTGTGTACCTGACATGAGACTTTGATGAGTTGTGGTGCACCTGAGCACTGTACACAATAAATTTCATTATCATTAATTGTTTTTATTTTCGTAGTTTCCTCTGGACATACACACCAACTGCCCTTTATTACATGTATAAAGTCGTCGGGGCGGCCTAATGTCGGTACCAGCCAATCAGTGAGGGAGTCTATCTTCTTTTCACTTGCGCTAGACCAAGGAGATTGTTTTTGTGCCTGAGGTGGAGCGCCACACCTACCATCAGCTCCTTACTTTACCGCACAGATCCCCCGCGCTACTCATGCGCTGAGGTATATATAGATATTCATGGGAAATGGACTCGTCGCCTCGAGTTCAAATCCTGGATGTGATAATTGCATTTCACTTAGCGCTAATACTCTTGGGAAAGTTATGAATCCTACTCTCCCTCCAGCTATGGATAAATAGTAGGGCAGATTGGGCTCTTTAACCTTGGTCTAGGAGAAGGAAAACTCTGAATTCAAACATGTTGAACTCCGCTTAAAAAATTGAACTTGTATCACATCCTGCTCGTGCGGAGGGGTTAGTAAATATATATATATATATATATATATATATATATATATATATAATAGATAGATAGATAGATAGATAGATAGATATAAGCTTAATTGAAGTCATACCTAATTTTGAAAATTAATTAGTTAATAATTAATGAATTTAGGCGGGCATATATGTTCAAATGTAAGGCTAAACAAATCGAGAAAATGTCAATCCCTGAATGTACATTTCGACCTATTAGGTCCCATCAGCAAGGTTATGAGACCTAATAGGTCGAAGTGTACATTCTGGGATTGACATTTTCTCGATTTGTTTAGCCTTACATTTGAACATATATGCCCGCCTAAATTCATTTATTATTAACTAATTAATTTTCAAAATTAGCTATGGCTTCAATTAAGCACATATCCTCCAAAAATTGTCGGCTAAAAGGCCATATCAAATAAACACATTGTTTGTTTACTTACTCTCATATAGATATAAAAACCCGGCTTTTCCACCCTGTCGGCTGGGGCGTTAGAATGCACCGACTGCACCTCTGCAGAGTGGTAAGACTCCCCCAATGGGGCCACCTGTTGGCAGTGGGTGGCGACCCGTGATGCTTAAGGATAGAGCCCAGGTGGATGAGCAGTTCATGACATGCAATACTCCACTTTGGCCCTATCTTGGGCTAGACGGGCGGTCGAAGAGGACCCCTCCGATCAATCGGCTGGTCACGTCTAGCCCTAGCACCTATATGATTTTCCCAACCCTATTGCCCTTATGGCAAGCCCCAACCCCTTTTTATCATATGGGTGCTAGAAGGCGGTGGCTGCGGGTCTACATGTCCTGGGAATGACGTTAAATTCTATCTGATGGTGAGGTTCCAGTTTTGGAGGTTTCGGGAATGTGGAGCACCCCTTCATCACTATTGCTCCCTGGTCCACTCTGACCCGGAGTGGTAGTACCTGTTAGGGTCCCATCTATGGGTTAAATAGAATGTATTTATGAAAAAATTGTATTATCCATTAAGAATTGAATTATTTCAAAACTTTATCGGCATTAAATGACCCACTGAGGTTGATATGCCGTAAAACAAACAAACCAAACAACCAAACCAAACCCGGCTTTTCGGGCTCCCAATAAGGCTTGGCCGTCTTTTTCGGGGGCCTTCGTAGGTTTGGTTGGTTTGTTTGTTTTTTACGGCATATCAACCTCAGTGGGTCATTTAATGCCGATAAAGTTTTGAAATAATTCAAATTCTTAATGGATAATACAATTTTTCTAAATACATTCTATTTAACCCATAAGATGGGACCTAACAGGTACTACCACTCCGGGTCAGAGTGGACCGAGGGAGCATAGTGATGAGGGGTGCTCGGCACATTCCGAAACCTCCAAAACTGGAAACTCACGCATGCAGATAGAATTTAACGTCATTCCCAGGACATGTAGACCCGCACAGCCACCGCCTCTAGCACCCATATGATAAAAGGGGTTGGGGCTTGCCAATAAGGGCAATAGGGTTGGGAAAATCATATAGGTTGCCTAGGCTAGACGTGACCAGCCGATTGATCGGAGGGGTCCCCTCTTCGACGCCCGTCTAGCCCAAGATAGGGCCAAGTGGAGTATCTGCATGTCATGAACTGCTCATCCACCTGGGGCTCTATCCTTAACAGTCAGCGGCGTCGCCACCGCACTGCCACAGGTGGCCCCAATTGGGGGAGTCTTACCACTCTGCAGAAGGCTGCAGTTCGGTGCATTCTAACGCCCCAGGCCCGACAGGTGGAAAAAGCGGGTTTTTTATATTATATGAGAGTAAGTACAAACAATGTGTTTTATTTGATATGGACTTTTTAGCCGACATTTGGAGGATATGTGCCTTAAATTGAAGCCATACGCTAATTTTTGAAATTAATTAGTTAATAAATAAATGAATTTTAGGCGGCAATATATGTTCAAATGTAGGCTAAATCAAATCGAGAAATGTCAATCCCAGATGTACACTTCGAACCTATTAAGGTCTCATAACCTTGCTGATGGGAGCCTAATGGTCGAAATGTACATTCAGGGATTGACATTTTCTCGATTTGTTTAGCCTTACATTTGAACATATATGCCCGCCTATTCATTAATTATAACTAATAATTTTCAAAATAGGGTATGACTTCAAATTAAGCTTATATCTATCTAATCTATCTATCTATCTATCTATATATATATAATATATATATTATCATATATACTACACTTTGTATTTACTACCCCCTCGCACGAGCAGGATTGATACAAGTTCAATTTTTTTTAAGCGGAGTTCAACATGTTTGAATTCAGAGTTTTCGCTTCTCCTAGAACCAAGGTTAAAAGCCCAATCTGCCCTACTATTTATACCAAGCTGGAGGGAGAGTAGGCTCAACTTTCCCAAGAGTATTAGCGCTAAGTGAAAATGCATTATCACAGTCGTACCAAGGATTTGAACTCGAGGCGACGAAGTCCATTTCCCATGAATATCATATAATTATACGCGTCCAGCGCATGAGTTAGCGCGCGGATCTTGCGGTAAAGTAGGAGCTGATGGTAGGTGAGTGCGCGCTCACCTCAGGCACAAAAACAATCTCCTTGGTCTAGCGCCAAGTGAAAAGAAGATAGACTCCCACTGATTGGCTGGTACGACATTAGGCGCCCGACGACTTTATACATGTGATAAACGGCAGTTGTGTGTATGTCCAGAGGACTACGAAAATAAAAATTAATGATAATGAAATTTATTGTGTACACGGGTGCTAGGTGCACCACAACTCATCAAGTCTCATGTCAGGTACAAACAGAAGAATAATGTATTAGTGTAGGAACATGGAATAGCATAACAGTAATAATATTACATGTATGTGTACAGTTGCCTCAGGTGCACCACAACTCATCAAAAGTTCATGTCAGGTACAACAGAATAATGTATCTAGCTGTCAGGAACATGAATAGCATACAGTAATAATATACATGTATGTGTACACGCTGCTCAGGTGGCACCACAACTGCATCAAGTCTCATGGTCAAGTACAGCAGGAGATAATGTATTAGTGGTCAGGAAACATGAATGCATACATGTAATAATATATCATGTAATGTGTAACAAGTGCTCAGGTGCACCCAAAAAAAGAACAACCTCATGCAGAAGTTCTCATGTCAGTACACAGAATTAAAGTGTATTAGTGTCAGGAACAGAAAAGCAGTCAGTAATAATATACATGTATGTGTAGCAGTGCTTTCAGGTGCACAGAACTCATCAAAAGTCTCATGTCAAGTACACCAGAATAATGTATTGTGTCAGGAACATGAATAGCATACAGTAATAATATACATGTATGTGTACAGTGCATCAGTGCACACACTCATCAAAGTTCATGTCAAGTAACAGAATAATGTATTAGTGTCACGGAACATGAATAGATGACAGTAAATAATATACATGTATGTGTAACAGTTGGCTCAGGTGCACCACTCATCAGTCCTCATGTCAAGTAGCCAAATAATGTATTACGTGTCAGGAACATGATATCATAACAGTAATGAATATACATGTAATTGTGGTAACAGTCGCTCAGGTGCACAACAACTCTCAAAGTCTCATGTATAGTACACAGAATAATGGTATTAGGTCAGGGAACATGAATAGACATACAGTAATAATATACAATGTAGTGTACAGTGCTCAGGTGTCACCACAACTCATCAAAGTCTTCATTCTAGTACACAGAATAATGTATTATGTCAGGAAAGCATGAATAGCATACATTAATAATAATAATGTATGTTGTAACAGTGCTCAAGGTGCACCAACTCATCAAAGTCATCATGTCTAGTACACAGAATAATGTATTAGTGTCAGGAACATGAACAGTTTACAGTAGTAATATGCATGTATGTGTGTGTGTGTGCTATGTATGTGGAGAGCGCATCAGGTATAGTGTCGGTTGACTACAGGAAGCATGGAGGCTTTGAAAGATTCAATGCTTCGGCAACCTGCAACAGACGCGGGCAGTTTATTCCATGTCTCCGCATTTGAGCATGAAAAAATGTTTCCGAAAGTCACGTGAGCAATACTGTTTTCTGACTTTGTAGGCATTGCCCATGTGTGTTAGAAACATGGAGATCAAAAAGGTGCTCAAGGTTGCTGTTGTAAGATGATTTAATGACCTTATGAGCGTTTACCATGTCAGTTGCAAGATGCCCGAAGTTTCAACGAATCCTTCCAGCTCCGGACGTAGCAGACTTATCGGAGTACGTGGAGGGGTGTATGGGGGGTATTTTGTTCAATGCCGGGTGATGGAGGGTATTCGTTTGGTCAATTAATGACAAATAAATATATAATTTACATTCACTGTCATCAGAGTTTGCGTTTTGTGCAAATTAGTGAAGATTTTTTATATCTTGGAAGATATTTAAAAATTAGGATTTGAATAGTAAGAAGGGAAAGTCATTGGTGTCGTTCGTGATTAAAATGTAACAAATCAATTGTGAAGATTTGATTTATATTGGAAGTTATGTTTTTTAAAATATACATAGTAATAGCATTAAAATTCTAATGTATTCCCAGCATTGTAAATCTCAAAAGTAAACAAATCAATACACAAGGGTTCCCCTCCTCTACCCAGTCGATGCTGGGTAGCCACTTCCAGATTTATGTAAATATTACTTTATGAAAATTGACATGTAGGAAAATGGGAGTTTATATATTCTGTATGAATACTTATTTATGTAAATTGATACGTAGCTGTGTGTGGCTCCATCTTATACATTTGGTGGGAGGGGGTCTTGGATTCGGTAGGGAGAAGATTCTGGACGAGACGCTTTTCTCCGATCCAGGGTCCGCGTCTATACTCCCCCTCCCACATTCACACACACACACAAAACCGAAACCCTCGACGGTGACGGCCAACCCTATTGGGGCCCTGAAAGGCTAATTTAATATACCTTATATAAATATTACTTTATCCGAATTGACATGTAGTAGAGTGGGCGTTTATATATACTATAATATATATTCATAGATGATGATGATGATGATGATGATGTGAGGAGGAGGAGGAGGAGGAGTAGGAGGAGGATTCTTTCGCTATCATTCGTGATTTTCCATCCCAATAGATCTACTGTATATACATATTTACCGGTTATTTCATAATTGAGTAACATGAGTGACCCAGAAAAAACAGAACCCAAATGATTTATTTTCCATTAAACTAACCCTAAACCCTAACCCTAACCGTAATCTTTGTTGGACTTAAAATAAAATAAACAATTAAATCAACAGTTTTATTACAAATTTGTGGGTTCTTTTTTTTCTGTGTCTGCCTGTAATATTATGTTACTCAAGTAGGGGTCTAGGTTAGGGTTAGGGTTTAGGTTTAGTGTTAAGGTTAGGGCTAGGGTTAGGGTTTAGTGTTAGATTAATGGGAAATAAATAATTTGGGTTCTGTTTTTTCTGGGTCACCAGTAATATCATGTTACTCAACTAGGAAATAACCTATTTAACAACCCCTCCGCACGAGCAGGATGCGACCACAAGGTCAATTTCTTAAGTTAAGTTTAACAGATTTGAATTCAAAGTTTCCTTCTACTAACGGTTGTCTAACCTAGATCATAAAGCCAGACTGCCCTGCTATTCACCCATGGCTGGAGGGAGTAACTGGATGCATACCTTGCATATTTTATTCTATTTGTTTGTTTTTTTTAATTATTTTATTTTATTATTTCATTTAATTTATTTTTTCAACTTTTATTTATTTATTTTCATAATCAAATTCGAAAGTTTAGCAAAATGATTTTAGACTTTGGAGTCGTTACTTTTCAGGTGGGGCTTCATAAGAATTATATATATTATATATATATATATATATATATATATAAGTTCGCGGCGGCCTAATGTCAGTATCATCCAAACATCGAGGAAGTCTACCGCTTTGTCACTTGCGCTAGACCAAGGAGATTGTATTTAGAGTCTGAGGTGGAGCGCTACACCTACCATGCACTCCTCACTTTACCGCACAAACCCCTGTGCTACTTCATACGCTGAGTTGGCGAGGGCCGGTATCGAACCAGGAACCTTGGGATTCCTAGCCGATATATATATATATATATATATATATATATAGTAATCGCAGCGCACGTGCACAAACACACACACATAAATATATGTGTGTGTTTGTGACTTTAAACAATCTACGGTCGTTACCTTTGTAAAGCACCGGTTCGAAAGGGCCTAAGTTTCTTTTTTTTCTTTCTCTTTCGAAATAAAAGAATTTGCTGATCATACAAATATGTCGTTATTTTTCAAAATCTTATATATATATATATATATATATATAATGCGTGCGTATGTTGTGTGTTTGTGCACGTGCGTGCGTATGTGTATGCTATGCATGTGTGTGTATGTGAGTTCAATTTACATACGTGTGTGAGTGCGTATGCTGTGAGTGTGTTTGTGTGTGTGTGTATGCGTGTGCTTGTGTGGTGTGTGCGTGTCTGAGGCGATGTGTGTGGGCATGTGTACGTATATATATAATGCGTTTGTATGTACGTTTGGTTTTGTGTGTGTGCATACGTGTGTGCACATGTGTGTGAGTTTGTGTTCGTAAGTGCGCACGTGTGAGTATGTGTGTACTGTGTGTGTGTGGTGTGTGGTGTGTAGTGTGTGTGTGTGGTGAAATGCGTGCGTTCGCACGGTATGTTTGTGTGTATGTGTGCTTGTATGTGTGCGCGCGGAGCATTTGTGTGTGCGCGCACGTTGTGGGATGTGTGTATATGTATGTATGTGGATGTGGTGCGTATTTGCGTGTGCGTATGTGTGTGTGTGTACGCCCACGCACGCTGTGTGTATGGGTGTATGTGTGTATGCGTGTCTTGCTGTCATTTTAATCTAGGCGCGTCTAACTTTTGTTGTAATCATATTCCTTTCCTGTGATATTATCCACATAGTATATATATATATATATATAATATACATAAGTGTATTAAGTATATATATATATTATATATAGTATATATAATATGTATATATATATATACATAATATATAAGTATATAAATATAATATATATATCTATATATTAATATATATATATTATAATAATATGAATTGATCATCAGATATTCTTTTAAAACATTTTCCGTGAAATTTATTTTCCTTACGTTAAATCATTCTCGTTAAATATTTTCTCCATAAACATTCTCGTCTCTAATTTAAGAAGAGACCACTGAATTGATTGTTTTGTTCATCTTATTTACGATTTAACAAACTTATTTATAATATTACACTCTGTTGAGGTAATTGAAATAGGTGGAGTGTTCGGCCACAGCTAATCAGCAAAAAACCGGTTTCAATCTCTGTTGAGCAGTTGACGTTCACTTTGCAATTAGGAAATGTATCCACTCTTCCCTAAACATACGTACAAAGATAATTGGAGACCTTTTCTTTGACTGCCCTGTCCGTTGGGGCTGTAGAATATACCGACTGCCACCTCTGGCGAAGGGATGAACCCCCTCCACTGGGACCTGTGGTGCTGTGGGTGTGGGACACGTGATGCTTAAGTATGGACCCCCTAGTGGTGAGGAGTCGTAACATGAAAACTCATTTTAGCCCTTACCTTATAATATACTTCTGTTGAGTAAAACATGGACCTTATTTATTCTATGTTATACGATTTGCTTAATGTGACGTAAGCGTGAACGTAATTTTTGTTAGCAGACAAAACCGGAGGAATGCTCCATTATTAATAGATTAGCATTATGTGTTATCAAGCAGCCTCATGTATGGAAGTGAAACATGGACCTTATACTCCCCCACCAAGAGCGGCGATTAAATAACTTCTACCTTCGCTGCTTAGATGTATACTGGGCATCAATCTGGAGGACAGGATCACTAACACAGCAGTTCTAGAGAGAGCTCAACTCCCCAGCTTGTGTTCCCTACTGAGAACAACGTCGTCCCCGATGGCTGGATCATGTCCACCGAATGAATGATGGACGAATTCGTAAGACATACTTTATGCAAGAGCTTACGTCTGGTAAAAGACAGATTGGTCGCCCCAGCTGCGTTTAAGGATGTCTGCAAAAATGATCTCAGGTTATTTGGCATTGTCCTTCCAGCTGGGAAGAATTTAGTTCATGGGACCGCCTCGATGGCGGCAGAATCTCCATTGAGGACTGCTCCATGTCAGAAGTCACCCTGACAACATCATAAAGCTAAGAGGTCTAGAAGAAAGCAGCGACAACAAACAGCGCGCACATCAACTCTTCAGGGAACACCTACAAATGCAAATCTGTGGTCGAGAATGTTTTTTCAACGATCGGACTTCACAGTCCAACAGGAGGCGATGTAACTTCAGGGCACATAAAAAAACTTTATCATAGTCTTCCGAGACTGAAATGCCAATGAATAATATACTCTGTGTGAGGTAATTGAAATAGGTAGAGGCGTTCGGCTTACAGGCTAATCAGCAAACCAGGGTTCAAACTCTGGTTGAGACGGTTGATAGTCACTCTGCTCGAAGAATGAATCCACTCTTCCCTAAGCATGTATAGAAGTATAATTGGCCGACCTTTCCCTTGGCCGCCCTGTTCAAGAAGGTTAAATACCCCCATTTGGCAATAGGGTTGGGACTAAATATATGAATGCTAGGGCTTTACGTTACGCAGGTGACTAATTGGAGGGAGCCTCTCCAACCGTCCGTTTAGACTAAGTAATATACAAAGTGGAGTACTGCATTTCATGGACTGCTCAGTCACCAGTTCCGTTCTTAAGCATCACGGGTCGCCGTCCGCATTTGGGGCATTTACTCCCAGATAGGTACATTTCGGTGTATTCTACAGCCGCAGGTGAAAGGGCGGAGAGTCTAGCAACCTTAGTAAGACACCCATCGAGAAATACCAAATCGAATTCAGACCACTGCCTTAGATAATTGACAAAACACGTGTCTGTGGATGACTGATTAATATATATATATATATATATATATATATATATATCATTAGTATATTATACACGCAAATACTGATGCACCCTCCGGTGGCAAGTATTTAGTTTAAAAATGTAATAAAATATAGAGTTAAATCAGAAAGGCTAATGAAACTAATTAAGAATTGCGAAATAAAAAGATTGAAACGGAGGGGGTATAATCGGAAAATAGAACAACTGAAACTTATTCTTTCATCTACTTCCGTTTTTCAAATGCTAAATTTTCCCTAATTTAACTATTTATTAAAAACCACAGGAAGTAAAGAATAAAATTATC
>CM042174.1:42827888-42833863 GCA_023376005.1 Doryteuthis pealeii | reverse complement strand
TTATACATATTTATAGGAGAAGACCTACAAATTAAATGTTTGACTTAACTCTGTAGATTCAAGATTATACTTTGAAATCGATGTGAAGGCAGCAGAGAAAAGCAAACACACACCAGAAAGATTATATTGATGCCATGAAGGTTTGGTGACGGATTTTACATTTTACGTATACACTGATCGCAATAAAAGAAAAAAACGACAACAGGAACGGCGATGCGTGTTGTTTGAAAAATAAAATATATAAGTTTTACATATCTATTTATTGGTTGACAAAAGGAACAGTCACAACCATTTGGGTTTCATGCGTCAACAATCATCAGGTGAACTTGTTTCAAAGGCATTTCAAACAAGTTCACCTGATGATTGCTGACACATGAAACCAAAATGGTTGTGACTGTTCCTTTTGTCACCAAATAAATAGATATGTAAAACCTTATATATATATATATAATATATATATTATATATATATATATATATAATATATGTTTGTAGATTGATTTGAAGGCTTATCACAGTGCGAAGCAAGAAAAGGTAACGTGTATGTTGTTCATCTGCGTGTATTTTTACCTTTCTATGTTTCCTTAATATTTCGGGATTAATATTCCATCCTCAGAAAGCTCGTCAAAACGAAATTTTAAACCCGGCTTTCATCTTTAAAAACGATATGAGATCAAAGCATGATATGACACTACACGTTAGAATAGGTTTTGCTTTGGTTTGTTTTACGGCATATCAACCTCAGTGGGTCATTTGATACCAATAAAGTTTTGAAATAAATTAATTCTTAATGGATACACAATTTTCTTTTTTATAAATACATTTTCTATTTAACCCATAGATGGGACTCTAACAGGTACTACCACTCCGGGTCAGAGTGGAACAGGGAGCATTACATATCTATTTATTTATTTTCATATATATATATATATCCTAGCCTGTGTTAACTTGTTAAATATTGCCGATGCATTGTTCTAAGAGACAAACATGAACATAAACTGATGGCCTTGTACCTGACTAAGCTGAGCCTAGTAAATAATTACATATCTATTTATTTATTTCGTCCCAAAGTTTTAGACAATGGGTTATTGCACTTCTTTTCGAGTGGCTCGTTTTGGTGATTATCTTTTTTATCTTATTTTGTGGAGAGTTCTGTTAAATGTATTTTGTCTGCAAGAATATTTGTCGCTCTAATATGTAATTGATTAGAGTATATATATATATATATATAGGTATATGTAAAAACAAAATTTCTTTTGCGATGAAACAAAGAAAATACAGTGCTCAATCACAGTTTGTAAGAGCTAATATTTATTTATTTTACAATGTTTTCATAGATCAATGTTCATTATAAACGACTGCGGTTTCATGCCGAAGCAATCATCAGGTTGAGAAGTAAGATCCAATGATGTTTGTTGTGGTTCTTTACTCAAAGGTCTTTGAGTAAAGAACCACAACAAACACCATTGGATCTTACTTCTCAACCTGATGATTGCTTCAGCATGAAACCGCGGTCGTTGATAATGAACATTGATCTATGAAAACACTGTAAATATATATATATATATATATATATATATATATATATATATATATATATGTGTGTGTGTGTGTGTGTGTGTGTGTGTGTGTGAAGAGCAAGTGAACATGAATCCGACAGTATGTAATATAGTGAAAAATTGAAAAAAAAAAAAAGTTCATAAAATGAGTGAGGTTTATTGTGCCAACGCTGCAGTGTTTCGATCTCTTTCAATAGATCTTCATTAGAGAGAAGAGAATGTGCATGTGTGTGTGTGTGTGTGTGTGGAGAGAGTGAGAGAGAGAGTGAGAGAGAGAGAGAGAGAGAGAGAGAGAGAGACACACACATACACACACACACATACACACATATATTATATAAAATATATATATATAGCAAGGCTGGGCTGCTATCACACTCAAGGAAACACAAAATGTCTTCTTGATAGCATGCATAACATGGGAGGAAACAAATCACTCATTGCTGACCCTCATTTATCGTTCACGATAGGAGCGTCCACCACACACACACACACACACACACACACACATATATATATATATATATATATATATATATATCATCATCATCATCATCATCATGTCGCGCAATTAGCACAGATATCCATGACAATCTCTCGCCAACTTTCCCTATCATTCATTGTCCCAGGGAGGTCCTCTGCACAGCATCCAGCATCCTCGCATAGTTGGTCAATGTAGGTCCTTGGTGGGTGGCCCACACTAGCATCTCCGTGTGTTGGCTTCCACAGGCGAACGTCGCTTCAGCGGTAAGCCTCTTAAGCCAGTAGAACAATTCACATACCAAAGTAGTAATATCTCATCCACAGAAAGCGATGTAAATACACGAATAGGAAAAGTGTGGTCGGCCGCAAACAAATTATCAGTAATGAATGTTTGTGGTAAACTGTGAATTTTGACGGTTTGGACTGCTAAGAGAGGACAAAAGCTTCCCCCAACTGACCCTGAAAAGGGAAGTGAGTTCATGCCTATCTGAAAGGCATTCGAGTGTGGATTGAACAAAATCTGCTTAATCCAATGTCAGTATCAGTAAGTCAGGCCCATAACTACTACACAAAAATGTAAATATGAACGAACGTACAATGAATGTGATTTCTTAACCTCTAGACATGAAATATCCTTAGACTGGTTGACATGCCGTTAAGATATATCAATCAAAACAAACCTGATCTGTTATTATAGCATTGAACACTTTCTGTACATACACTTTTTATTTGCTGCTTGTCCTTGAATATGTCTTCTTCTTTCAAAAACTGTTACACTAAGATATACATTATGTCGTTGACCGAGAAACGCGTAGCGGATGTGCTAATGAAGAAACGATCGCATGACTTGTGCGCTATTTGGAACATCAATGTTTTTGTTTTGAATTCAAATTATTTTCAGCTTCTCTCTCGATGGGTCCGGTTTAAAAAACAAGCTCTGAAGATGATTTTTATAAATCGAAATATTGTTCAATATTAGCTATGAATATGATATAACATATTTTCATTTTAATAGTATTGTGTGTTTTCATATCCTTTTATCTCTCTCTCTCTCTCTCTCTCTCTCTCTCTCTCTCTCTCTATATATATAATATATAATATATATATATATATATGTGTGTGTGTGTGTGTGTGTGTGTGTATTAAGTTGAAGTAAATACGTTTACAAAGTTTATTCAGAGAAGTATTGTAAAATAGATAAACAAATCAAATATCTATTAAAAAAAAGGTGATAAAAAAAGAACAGAGTAAAGAAGAAAAGACAACAGAAAACAAAAAGCAACAATTTCTAAACGTTGTACAGATAACAATGAAGATGAGGACAATAGTCCGAATAACGCAGATAATACTAAAAACCAACAAAAACGCAGCTTTTACGGTTCCAAATTTTGGACAATAATTTCGTTGATGAGGGATGTTTTGACTTTCTGGAAATCGACGATATTTCTTGGAATCCTGACAATATCTTTTTTTGACGGTGGCAATGTTTACGGGAGAGGGGTTGGGGCTAGGATTAGATTCCCACGCAGTTCTTGCGAGATGATCCACGTTTTATTATGTAACCTTGGAATAATATCTAAATTTCTTATTAGAATGATGGAATATTCTCCATTTCGGTTTCATTTGGATGCAATCCGGGAGATCAACAGAACTCAGGAATTCGTGAGGGAAAAAAATGAGATACGTTTTTTTTTTTTTTTTTTTCATTCACGGCCAAATATTACCTGACATTTTATGCATTTGGAAATAAATAAATAAATAAGGGGGAAGAGAGAGAGAGAGAGAGAGGTACATAATTAGCATTTAATAGACATCTCTCTTTGATAAATGGATTCCTTATTGAAGGGCACGAATACAGACAGCACACTATCAAAAGACATCCAGATTCATGCCATCTTTAAGATAACACATCTTTTATAAGTTTGATACTATATATATATATATATATATATATAATCTTATTATAATGGAGATTGTGTGCTTTTTTTCTGTAACCGAAACTATATCACTACTCAAGTTACAATTCCCTTAGTTATTGACATCACATTCTCAATGATTTCCTTTTTATTTTAACCTCTATTATTAATAAAATTGTTTTACATTATTAATACTGTTAACCATATCTACGTGCTAACAACATACAATTATGTTTATATATACAACAAAATAGCGGTTTACAGTGTGAAGGGGAGGCTAATTTGCATATTGATATAAAAAAATCGAATTTAATAAATATGTGCTTAGTATTATTGATTTCTAACTGTTTGGTTTTATTTTAATGAATATAAGCAAAAATCTCTTCAATGAATCTTAAATGAAATCCATTAACAAGAAAAAATAAGTGTCATTTTATTCTTTACTTACTCTTTTAACTAAATACTTAAATTAGAAAAAATAACAATGTTAGACGAGAGTGATAGAAGAGTAAGTTTCAGTTGTTTTATATTTCGATTATACCCCCCTCTGTTTCAAATATTTTTATCTGCATTCTTATTTAGTTTCATTAGCCTTTCTAATTTAGTATGATATTTTATTACATTAAAACTTAAATACTTGCACCCGGAGGGTGCATATATTTGCTAGTCTTATTATAATGGAGATTGTGTGTTTTTCTGTCTGTAACCGAAACTATATTACTACTCAAGTCACAATTCCCTAGTTATTTTACACACATTCTCCATGATTTCATTTTTATTTAAACCTCAATTATTAGTAAAAATTTTACATCATAAGACTGTTAACAATATCTACATACTAATAACATGCAATTATATTTATATATTCAACAAAATAGCGGTTTACAGTGTGAATGGGAAGGCTAATTTGCATATTGATCTTAAAAAAATTGATTTTAATAAATATATGCTTAGTATTATTGATTTCTAATTGTTTGGTTTTATCTTAATAAATATGAGCAAAAATCTCGGGGATAAATCTTAACAGAAATCTATTAACATAAAGAAATAACTGTATTTTATTCTTTTCTTCCTATTTTAACTAAATAGTTAAATTAGGGAAATTTTGAAGACGGAGTAAGGGAAAATGGTGGAGTTAGTTTCAAGTTGTTTATTTTCCGATATACCCCCTCTGTTTCAAATTTTTTATCTGAATTCTTATTCAGTTTCATTAGCCTTTCTAATTTAACATGATACTTTATTATTTAAAACTTAAATACTTGCACCCGGAGGGTGCATATATTTGCTAGTTATTATAATGGAGATTGTGGGTTTTTCTGTCTGTAACCGAAACTATATTACTATACAAGTCACAATTCCCTTTAGTTATTTACACCACATTCTCCATGATTTTATTTTTTTATTTAAACCTCAATTATTAGTAAAATTGTGTTACATCATTAAGAATGTTAACAATATCTACATACTAATAACATGCAATTGTATTTATATATACAACAAAATAGCGGTTCACAGTGTGAATGGGAAGGCTAATTTGCATATTGATCTTAAAAATTTGATTTTAATAAATATATGCTTAGTATTATTTATTTCTAATTGTTTGGTTTTATCTTATTGAATATGAGCAAAAATCTCGGGGATAAATCTTAAAAGAAATCCATTAACAAGAAGAAATAACTGTAATATTATTCTTTACTTCCTATTTTAACTAAATAGTTAAATTAGGAAAATTTACCACTGAAAGACGGGAGTAATGTAAAATGATGGAAGAGTTAGTTTCAAAGTTGTTCTATTTTCTGATTATACCCCCTCTGTTCCAAATATGTTTATCTGAATTCTTATTCAGTTCATTAGTCTTTCTAATTTAACATGATATTTTATTATATTAAAACTTAAATACTTGCACCCGGAGGGTGCATATATTTGCTAGTATATATAATGGACTCTCTCGTCAATTTTCGACGCATGAGTGTTCATCCAGTGAACAACCCACACAGTGATTCGTTTATAGTGGTGAA
>CM042174.1:42815388-42822888 GCA_023376005.1 Doryteuthis pealeii | reverse complement strand
TTGTTTAGCCTAAAATTTGAACAGGTATGTCTGCCTAATTCATTAATTATCAATTAATTAATTTTCAAAATTAGGTATGACTTCTATTAAGCACATATTCTCCCAATATATATATATATATATATAGTTTGGTATATTTATAAATAAAGAGTGTTCAATATTAGTGAAATTCAATTCACTATTAATTTCTTAAAAAAAAAAAAAGCTACCTTTTTTTTAGAGAAAGATTATCATGGTACAGCCCGTACCGTCAAATCGCTCTTGGACTAGGCCCCGCGACGATGTCACGTCAACCGTTTGAGTATTTTGTTTTCTAAAAAGTAAACAGTGAAAACTTAGGAAGAATGACGAAATTCTAATAAAATCTGAGCACGTTTGGAAATGAAAGAATTTGAAAATCTTTGGGTTTTTCTTTCTTTTTTTTCTTCTTCAATTTCAATGTCTTCAGGTTGCGTTTCTCGTAATAAAATTTAAAATAATTCTATAAAGCAGAGCAACAGCAACATCACCCAGCATTGTGGTAAAATGTTCCCACGTTCCGAAATTGTTATCTTGCCCAAGAAAAAAACAAAATATTCGGAAAGAAAGAACAAGGGAAGAAAACCCAAAGAAAACTCCATTGATTTAGGTGAGGATTTTTCCAGGTTTCAAATTGTAAAATAAATAAAAAAAAATAAAAAAAATAGATAAAGAATCTCTAAAGAAATTTAACCTTTTGGATCAGAAAATTCTTTCTCCCCCCCCCCCGCCGTGAACACAAACATCTTTTCTTGGTGTAAACTATTCCAAAATCAAAACAGTTTTGAAATCCGGTACGATAAAACAGGGAAAATAATAATGCCCCTGTAAAATTCGAGAATATACATAGGTATATTTTCGATTCGTTGGTTGGTTGGTTGGATTTTACGGTATGTCAACTCTTGTTGGGTTTCTATGAATGTTTGAGATGAGGCTTGAAGATTAATTTTATCTGCGTTATTCAGACTATTGTCCCCATCTTTATTGTTATTTGTACAACGTTTCGGCCGATATGCCCTCTGGCCTTCTTCAGGTGTTTCTTGTCGGACTCGGGAACCTTCTTTTCGAACTGGGGAACTTTCTTGTCGTAATCGGGAACTTTCTTGTCGTAATCGGGAGCCATCACGGAACTTTGAACCTAACCCTTTATTCAATCCACGGGGGTAGCCTGTTCTCATATAACCATAGCTGGGGTAGGAGAAGGTTCCCGAGTCCGACAAGAAATACCTGAAGAAGGCCGGAGGGCATATCGGCCGAAACGTTGTACAAATAACAATGAAGTATTGGGACAATAGTCCGAATAACGCAGATAATACTAATCTTGTTGGGTTGTTTCATTTTATTTCAAGACGTTTTGTTTTAACCATTTGATGGAATTCAATTTTTAATTTTCAAACTCAAATTTTTAAACACATCTTTTTTATTTATCTCATAGATGGAACCCTAACAGGTACTATAACTCGGGGTCAGAGTGGACCTGAGAGTAATGGTGATGAAGGGGTACTCTACACTCCCCAGATCTCCAGAAGTGAAACCTCTCTATTAAATGCAGTTTAACATCATACTCAGAACAATGTTCGAGGTTTCGAATTGTAAAAAATAAAATAAAATATAAATGAAATAAAAAATAGATGAATAAACCAAAAATAGATTTAAAAAAAACATCAAAAGAAATTTAACCTTTTGGATCAGAAAATTCTTTTTTTTTCCTCGCCGTGAACACAAACATCTTTTCTTGGTGTAAACTATTCTAAAATCAAAACAGTTTTGAAATCCGGTACGATAAAACAGGGAAAATAATAATGCCCCTGTAAAATTCGAGAATACACATAGGTATATTTTCGATTGGTTGAATTTTTATGGTATGTCAACCCTTGTTGGGTTATTTTATGACGAATACGTTTTGTTTTATTCATTTTATGGTATTCTATTTTTATTTTTAAACTCACATTTTTTAATACATTTTTTTTTATTTAACCAATATATGGGACACTACCAGGTACTACCACTCGGGGTCCAAGTGGACCTGGTAGTAATGGTGATGAAGGGGTAATTCACAGAGCTCCAGAAATGCAATTTCACCATTAGACGTAATTTAACGTTATACCCAGGAGAATTTTGGAGGTTTCAAATTGTAAATATTAAATAAATAAATGAATAAAGGAAATAAAAAGAAATATAAAACAAATATTGATGAACAACATCCAAAGGATGAACATTTTGGACCAGAAAATTCTTTCTTTTTTTTTCCCGCCGTGAACACAAATATCTTTTCTTGGTGTAAACTATTCCAAAATCAAAACAGTTTTGAAATCCGGTACGGTAAAACAGGGAAAATAATAATGCCCCTGTAAAATTCGAGAATACACATAGGCATATTTTCGATTCGTTGGTTGGTTGGTTGGTTGGTTTTTACGGTATGTCAACTCTTGTTGGGTTATTTCATTTATTTTAAGACGTGTTGTTTTATCCATTTGATGGAATTCAATTTTTCTTTTTCAAACTCAAATTTTTAAACACATTTATTTTATTTCACCCATAAATGGGACCCTAACTGGTACTTCGTTACGCGGCATATTTTAACTGTGTATATTCTTGGTGCTATATTTTAGAAGTATATATTTTAAGTGGTTTATTCTAAGTGTGTATATAACAGGTGGTATGTTCTATCTAATATAGAATTGTCCTTCTCCTAGACTAGTTGGCCATCACTCAATACATTTACAATCAATCTAATTGTTCATCCGGAAATAAATTAAACAAAAATTCAAGGTAGAGTTTGGCAGTACAGTTGCACTATCAACTGAACATATACTGCCCCCCCCCAAAAAAACAACAAAAAACAAAAAAACAAAACAAACAAAAAACAAACAAAACAGAAAACACGGGTTCAAATTCTGTTGACAGTTCTGCATTTTATTTATATCATCCTAACAATATTTGTATTAAGGATAGGGCAAAGATTTGCTAAGCAAAGACACAAGGTGAACAGAGTAATTAGCAATTGCTTGGTTAAATAAACAAGTCAGGAGATCTTATTGTTTCTCTCTTCCAAGATTTCATCAGACAATATTCTAAGTGTGTATATTACGAGTGGTCTATTCTATTTAATATAGAATTGTCCTTCTCCTACATTGGTTGGCCGTCATTCAATACATTTTCAATCAACGTAATTGTAATATTGATTCATCAGGAAATACAACAGAAATACGAGCTCGAGTTTGCCTGTACAATTGTACTGTCAACTGAACATCTACTGCCCCCCCCAAAAAAAAAATACGGGTTCAAATTCTGGTGCCAGTTCTGCATTTTATTTATATCATCCTAACAATATTTTGTATTAAGGATATGGAAAGATTTACTAAGCGACGATACAAGGTGAACAGAGTAATTAAGAAAAAAAAAGACAAATTCATGTTCGAGTTTGCCTCTACAGTTGCACTGTCAACTGAACATCTACTGCCAAAAAAAAAAAAAAAAAAAAAAAAAAAAAAAAGAAAGAAAACTTGGAAATGTCTAATTGTATTCTAAGGGGATCTTACATGCAGACCTTAACTTCCATCCAAGACCCCCGCCAAAAAAAAAAAAAACACCGTGTTCAATATATCGTACCAGTTCTGCATTTTATTTATATCCCCCAACAATATTTGCATTAAGGATATGGGAACGATTTACTAAGCGAAGATACAAGGTGAACAGAGTAATTAGGAAATAAAACACAATATTCATGTTCGAGTTTGCCTGCACAATTGCACTGCCAACTGAACATCTACTGCCCCCCACCCAAAAAAAAACGACCCCCCAACCCCCAGGTGTTCCAAATCCCGTGCGAGTTCTGTATTTTATTTATATCCCCCAACAATATTTAGCATGCTAATCGTTTCCTCTGAATTGTCTTGTTCCAAATTTTCTATTCTAAGCAAAGATACAAGTGAACAGAGTAATTAGCAATTGTTTGGCTGTACACTTGCACTGTCAACTGAACATCTACTGCCCCCCCCCCAAAAAAACGACCCCCCCCAAAAAAATACGGGTTCAAATTCTGGTGCCAGTTGTGCATTTTATTTATATCATCCTAACAATATTTATATTAAGGATATGGGAAAGATTTACTAAGCGGAGATACAAGGTGAACAGAGTAATTAGGAAATAAAACACAAATTCATGTTCGAGTTTGCCTGTACAATTGCACTGTCAACTGAACATCTACTGCCAAAAAAAAAAACCCCGAAAAAAAAAACGAAAAAAAACAAACCCCGAACCCCCCAAACCCCCCCTGACCCCCAAAAAAAAACCCCGACCCCCCCCCCAAAAAAAAAAATCCCCACGTGTTCAAAATCTCGTGCCAGTTCTGTATTTTATTTATATCCCCCCCAACAATATTTGTCATGCTAATCGTTTCCTCTGAATTGTTCTAATCAAATTGTCTTGTTCCAAATTTTCTATTCTAAGCAAAGATACAAGATGAACAGAGTAATTAGCAATTGTTTAGCTGTACAGTTGCACTGTCAACTGAACATCTACTGCCCCCCAAAAAAAAACCCAAAAAAAAAAAAAAAAAACGACCCCCCCCCCAAAAAAAACGACCCCGCCAAAAAAAAACACGTGTTCAAAATCTCACGCCAGTTCTGTATTTTATTTATATTCTCCCCCCCCAACAATATTTGTCATGCTAATCGTTTCCTCTGAATTGTTCTAATCAAATTGCCTTGTTCCAAATTTTCTATTTTAAAAATTCGACCGAAATTTCATCGCTCGAATGACGACATCGACAAAGAGGCGGATTTTCTTCATTCATAAAAGATCAAAAAGGTCTTCAGTGAATAGAGCAATTGACGAATAGGTCAATAAGGTCATTTTCAGATAAGTACGGATTGGGACAGTGGTCAGATAAGGTCAGACCAGGTCAGACCAAGTCAGGCCAGGTCAGACGGGCCTTTAACCACCAATACAACAGTTTCAACAAAGAAATAGAATTCCGATTAACCAAGGTTTATTTTATTTTTTTTACTGTATCCAATATTGGAAATATATTTTAATTATCTCATTCATAGATCTACTTAATTAATTTTAACTAGTATTACTTGTTAATTAATATATTAGCTGTATCTGTTATTTGACAGTTAGTGTAGATTATTTTTGTTGTATAGTGAGGTGGAAAGATGAATGGTGGGCTTAACACATTCATTAAGTACCAGAGTCCAGTGCTGAACGAATACATACAAACACAGTACAAATAAGTACAAACAATTAACAAGACTAACTCACACAAAAAGAGGAGGGTCAGTTCGGTATAGCCAACGCATCAAAGTCAGTCTGAATATTATTCAGCAAGTTAATCTACTTTAATCGTAGGCTATTTTATGGCTATGAGCCAGTCCATTTGGTTGAGTGCTGAAGGGATGTTACCTACTCTACAACAATTTTTAAGAGTCCAGCCGTAAAGATCAACAATTGAGGATTGGACAGAGGTCAGACCAGGCCAGACCGAATCAAACCAGGTCAAACCAGCCTTGAACCAATAATACAACAATTTCGACAAGGGAATAGAATTCCTATTAACCAATAGTTATTTTATACTTTATTTTATCTATATATTTACCAACCCCTCCGCACGAGCTGGATGTGACACAAGGTTAATTTCTTAAGCGGATTCAATAGGTTAGAATTCAGAGTTTTCCTTCTCCTAGACCGGTTGCCTAACCAAGGTTAAAGAGCCCAGTCTGTCCTACGATTTACCCATAGCTGGAGGGAGAGTAGGATTCATACCTTTCCCAAGGGTATTAGCGCTAAGTGAAATGCAATGACCACATCCAGGATTTGAACTCGGGCGAGGAGTCCATCTCCCATGACTTTAACACGCGTTATATATATATATATATATATATATATATATATATATATATATATATATATATATATATATTTAAAAAATGTTTTTTTAAAATTAGGCGTTATTGTGAAGCATTAAAAATAAATAAATGAATGAACTCGATATTATGGAGTATTGGATTCACTTACTTTTAATTATTTTTTACATAAATTTTCAGGTTCGTTAGATACCCTTTGTCAAATGTTATTACTGTTCAACGGTTTCTTTGTCTCTGTTGTTATCGACAGTGGCAGCGTTTGTAAAATATTTGTAATAACGGAGAATTCCGATATCTGCGTTTAATCCCTTCACGTGCGTTTGTAATTTTAGAATCCATTTAGTTTCTGATTGTTTTCTAGATTGCGTTGTTGGAAATGCGTGTTCTAATAAGATGCATTTGAGCTGTGTAAGGTTGTGTGATAAGGTGTTAAAATGATATTTAAAAAAATATATATATACCGAGAGAAGCATACGGAGACCACCTAAAATACAACAAGAATATATATATATATATATATATTAATATATATATATATATATTTAACACGCGCTTCCATATATATATATATATATATTTTACTGTATCTAGTATTGTAAATATATCTTAATTATGTCATTAATCATTCTATTTAACAAATTTTTTAAATAATTATTATGTTACAAACCAAAGACAAGTTTTTATATTAAAATACTTTTTGATTTTTATAAAAAATAGTTATTTTTTGTTGTTGAAAGATAAACTAATATTGTTATTTAAAAAAATAAAACTTTAAACGAAAAACACGTTTTTATAGTTAAAAGTTTTTTTATTTAATCAGAAAACGAATCCAATTAAGTGTTGCTAATTAATCAGGAATTGAATATTTTTCAACACTTAAAATAATCTTTTTAGAAATTATGAAAAAATATTAATTCTTAATTTTTAATTCGATCACACTACACGTAATCAGATTAAATTCTAATAGCGAAATCTTTTTTTTAAATAAATACTTTTTAAATTTTAAACTAATATTTTTATGGTTGTTGTTTTTTAATCATAAAATTTTAAACAAAAGACACATTTTTATATCAAAATAGTTTTTATTTAATCAAAAGAGAAATTCACGTAGAATAATAATAATATAATAATGAAATTTATTGTGTACAGTGTTCAGGTGCACCATAACTCATCAAAGTCTCATGTCTAGTACATAGAATAATGTATTAGTGTCAGGAACATGAATAGTGTACAGTAATAATATACATGTATGTGTACAGTGCTCAGGTGTACCACAACTCATCAAAGTCTCATGTCAAGTACACAGAATAATGTATTAGTGTCAGGAACATGAACAGTTTACAGTAGTAATATGCATGTATGTGTGTGCATATGTATGTGGAGAGTGGCATCAGGTATAGTGTCGGCGGACTACAGGAAGCATGGAGGCTTTGAAAGACTCAATGCTTCGGCAGCCTACAACAGACACGGGCAGTTTATTCCATGTCTCCGCAATTCTGAGCGTGAAAAAAAAAAATGAATGTTGTTCAGAAATGGTATAACACAATTTATAAAATTTATTTTCCATGTGTCTCTACGTGGATTCTTATCTGAAATAATATTGTTATAATGT
>CM042174.1:42797888-42800388 GCA_023376005.1 Doryteuthis pealeii | reverse complement strand
ACATCCCCGCCATGTTGATGAACACAAAGTCCGATTTACGTGAGGAGAGCGACAGAAACCGAAGTTCATGCGGTAACCAGTGTTAAAATTGCGTTTATCACATCTGCATTCTTTTTTGAGGCGCCTCAGGCACTGACAATGAATCCAACATTGTCCCTTTTAATCGCGGTGGTAGGTGTTGCCTGGGGAGATGGTACCCTGGGATTCACACGGATATTATATTCCTTACAGATACAAGAACCGAAGCTCCTATGCCAAGGCAAGTATCAGCAGATGTACGTAATCCTTTGTATTTTTAAATTATTCAGACTATTGTCCTCATATTTATATTTATCTAAACAATGTTTCGCCGATGTGCGCTCAGGCCTTCTTCAGGTGTGTTCTGTCGAACCTGGGAACATTCTCGAACTCCGGAACCTTCTCATCGTGCTCGGGAACCTTCTTGTTGAATTCGCGAGCTTCGGGAAATACCTGAAGAAGGCCGGGGGCTTATCGTCCGAAACGTTATCCAGATAACAATAAAGATGAGGACAATAATACGAATAATACAAATAATACAAATCATATAAAATTTCCAAGAAATATGTAATCCTTGATTTGATTTATTCGGGTGGTGAATCAATGCCTTGTCCGATGGCATTAACATCATGTATATAGAAAAAATAAATGTTCGCCGAAACTATTTTCTTTGCAGTGAACCGTTAGGCTAACTCCGCACTGCATAAACCCACAAAGAATTAACTTCTGATTTTAGTGTTTTTTACTGTTTTATATATATATATATATATATATATATATATATATTTATATATTATATATATATATAATAGTATCCAATTGTCGCTTTAGTTTTCCGTCGCAGTTGTATCAGTAAATAATCCAAAAGTGCCTCAATATATTAAAAAACAGAGCAGTAATAATACTAATAATAATATTATTAGAGGGAAAATGTTCCCTCTAATAATAATATTAGTATTATATATATATATATATATGTATATAATATATAATATATATATATATAATATGTGTGTGTGGTGTGGTGGTGTGTTGTGTGTGGTGTGTATTTGGGAAGCATTCTTTCATTTATACATGGTAGAAATTAAACAAAAGGCACGTCTCCTGTTTACAATTTTATTGATGATCTTTTCGAGCTTCTGGCCAACTTTTTTACATTTGGATGGAATCCGTGGATTAGTCCACCAAAGTTTTTTATTCCCGGGTACTTTTGGCACTTCGATGTGCCATAATCAGGGTGATGTGTTTATTTTCCAATTGTTTATTTTTTCAAGTAGTATATTAAGGGGTGTGGATGCTGGAAGGAGGAGAATTGGTAGGAAAAGTGTTATAGGCATTTAAAATTTCAGTGCAGTACTCACATTTTAAAATGCCTTTAACACTTTCCTACCAATTCTCCTCCTTACAGACTCACATGCCTTGATATAATAATAATGAACATGAGGATAGAAGATGGGAAATGAAATAGGATGAAATGATAAAATAAGGAAAACGTATTCATCGTATCGGGTTAATCTTCGTGCAACACATATCAACCGACCAATCAAAATCCAGTCCCCTCTGTTCCCCGTCATTACAGGACAAAACCACAGAATATTTTAAACAAACCCCTAAACCAATTCCCATTTGGTCAGAAGAGGACATAGGCGAGAAACTATCAGTAACTGCCGTTGACTCCATGTTCACACAACCTTAACTGAAATAATATACAAGGTGTGTATTTGCCAAGATAGAAAGGATAATGAAAAGAACGTTAATTTTTTTTCAGAATACAAGGTGTGTCGAAGTGCCATCATCAGGGGTATGTGTTTGTGATCCAGTTGTTTATTTTTTCAAGTTAGTATATTAAAGGGTGTGGAGGCTGAAAGAAAAGTTACTAACTTGTAAAACTAGAAAAAATAATTCAGGTTTCTCTCTTAATATCTGTGAAGACGAGACAATTTTTGCGCCTACCATTCGATGAGCTTCGATTCGTGGATGATCCCACATTAATAGGACCTTGTGTCTGACCTGCATAAGTGGTAAATACCTTATAATCTTTCAAAATTAAAAAAAAGTAAACCTTGTATTAATATACATATGAACCTAAGGGAATCCCATCATGGTAATAGTTAACAAATACACTAAACAATAGCATTTTAAAATTTCAATTTGTATTCACATTTTAAAATGCCCTATAATACATTCCTACCAAATCTCCTCCTTCCAGCCTCCACATCTCTTAATATATTAATTTGAAAAAAAAAATCGATATTAGATATCCCTCTTCAAATATTAGATATAATAAGGACTTATTTCCTTAGAGAAATATTCTCAATATAGAAAACCTTAAGAACCTCTGATGTAATGAATATGCATATACCTAGTACCCTCTCACAGTAATCTGATGGTTATGTTCTACCATAAATACTTAACACTGTAGTGTACAATCGCCTATTACTACTACGCCTACTACAACGACGACTACTATTACTGCGACGTA
>CM042174.1:42782888-42790388 GCA_023376005.1 Doryteuthis pealeii | reverse complement strand
TCCAATTGTCGCTTTAAGTTTTCCGTCGCAGTGGTATCAGTAAATAATCCAAAAGTGCTCAATATATTAAAAATACAGAGCAGTAATAATACTAATAATAATATTATTAGAGGGAAAATGTTCCCTCTAATAATAATATTAGTATTATATATATATATATATATGTATATATATATATATATATATATATATATATATATGTGTGTGTGTGTGTGTGTGTGTGTGTGTGTGTGTGTGTATTTGGGAAGCATTCTTTCATTTATACATGTAGAATTAAACAAAAGGCACGTCTCCTGTTTAACAATTTTATTGATGATCTTTTCGAGCTTTCTGGCCAACTTTTTTACATTTGGATGGAATCCGTGGATTAGTCCACCAAAGTTTTTTATCCCGGGTACTTTTGGCACTTCGATGTGCCATAATCAGGGGTGATGTGTTTTATTTCCAATTGTTTATTTTTTCAAGTTAGTATATTAAGGGGTGTGGATGCTGGAAGGAGGAGAATTGGTAGGAAAAGTGTTATAGGCATTTTAAAATTTCAGTGCAGTACTCACATTTTAAAATGCCTTTAACACTTTTCCTACCAATTCTCCTCCTTACAGACTTCACATGCCTTGATATAATAATAATGAACATGAGGATAGAAGATGGGAAATGAAATAGGATGAAATGATTAAAATAAGGAAAAACGTATTCATCGTATCGGGTTAATCTTCGTGCAACACATATCAACCGACCAATCAAAATCCAGTCCCCTCTGTTCCTCCCGTCATTACAGGACAAAACCACAGAATATTTTAACAAACCCCTAAACCAATTCCCCATTTGGTCAGAAGAGGACATAGGCGAGAAACTATCAGTAACTAGCCGTTGACTCCATGTTCACACAACCTTAACTGAAATATATATACAAGGTGTGTATTTGCCAAGATAGAAAGGATAATGAAAAGAACGTTAATTTTTTTTTCAGAATACAAGGTGTGTCGAAGTGCCATCATCAGGGGTGATGTGTTTGTGATCCAGTTGTTTATTTTTTCAAGTTAGTATATTAAGGGGTGTGGAGGCTGAAAGAAAAGTTACTAACTTGTAAAACTAGAAAAAATAATTCAGGTTTCTCTCTTAATATCTGTGAAGACGAGACAATTTTTGCGCCTACCATTCGATGAGCTTCGATTCGTGGATGATCCCACATTAATAGGACCTTGTGTCTGACCTGCATAAGGTGGTAAATACCTTATAATCTTTCAAATTTAAAAAAAAGTAAACCTTGTATTAATATACATATGAACCTAAGGGAATCCCATCATGATGTAATAGTTAACAAATACACTAAACAATAGCATTTTAAAATTTCAATTTGTATTCACATTTTAAAATGCCTATAATACATTTCCTACCAATTCTCCTCCTTCCAGCCTCCACATCTCTTAATATATTAATTTGAAAAAAAAATCGATATTAGATATCCCTCTTCAAATATTAGATATAATAAGGGACTTATTTCCTTAGAGAAATATCTCAATTATAGAAAACCTTAAGAACCTCTGATGTAATGAATATGCATATACCTAGGTACCCTCTCACAGTAATCTGATTGGTTAGTGTCTACCATAAATACTTAACACTGTAGTGGTACAATCGCCTATTACTACTACGCCTACTACAACGACGACTACTATTACTGCGACGTACCAGCTTTATACTTACCTGCGAGTACACTTCCCTATAACTTTTACTTATATATCCCTAACCCAGGATATACCAACCTCCAAAAGAAGTCGTAATAACTTTAATGAACCTTATTTTAACTTAAAGTGGAAGGGGCGTGGTGTAATTGTTAGTCGTAAGAGATGGTAAATACATATATATTCTTATTATAATGGAGATTGCGAGTTTTTTCTGTCTGTAACCGAAACTATATCACTACTCAAGTCACAGTTCCCTTAGTTATTTACGTCACATTCTCCATGATTATTATTTTATTTTAAACCTCAATTATTAATAAAATCGTTTTCATTATTAATACTGTTGACCATATCTACATGTTAATAACATGCAATTGTATTTATATGCAACAAAATAGCGGTTTACAGTGTGAACGGGAAGGTTAATTTGCATATTGATATTAAAAATTTGATTTTAATAAATATGTGTTTAGTATTATTGATTTCTAATTATTTGGTTTTATCTTAATAAATATGAGCAAAAATCTCCAGGATAAATCTTAAAAGAAATTTATTAACGAGAAGAAATAACTGTAATATTATTCTTTACTTCCTATTTTAACTAAATAGTTAAATTAGAAAAAATTAGCAATGAAAGACGGGAGTTATGGAAGAATAAGTTTCAGTTGTTCTATGTTTCAAATCTTTTTATCTGCATTCTTATTTAGTTTTATTGGCCTTTCTAATTTGATATAATATTTTATTACATTAAAACTTAGATACTTGCACCCTACGGATTTTGGTTTGGTTTGTGTTTTACGGCATATCAACCTCAGTGGGTCATTTAATGCCGAAAAAGTTGTGAAATGAATTCATTCTTAATGCATAATACAATTTTGTTTATAAACTCATGTTTTTCTATTCAACCCATAGACGGGACCCTAACAGGTACTACCACTCTGGGTCAGAGTGGACCAAGGAGCAATGGTGATGAAGGGGTGCTCCACATTCCCCAAACCTCCAGAACTGGAACATTACCATCAGATAGAGTTTAACGTCATTCCCAGGACATGTAGACACTCAGTCACCGCCTTCTAGCACCCATATGATAAAAAGGGGTTGGGGCTTGTCATAAGGGCAATAGGGTTGGGGCAATCATATAGGTGATAGGGCTTGACGTGACCAGCCGATTGATCGGAAGGGGCCACTCCGACCGCCCGTCTAGCCCAAGAAAAGTTGAATATTGCATGTCATGGACTGCTCAGCCACCTGGGTTCTATCCTTAAGCATCACGGATCGCCACCCACGGCCAGCATGTGGCCACATTGGGACACTCTACGGAGTGTGCATATATTTGCTAGTTGACTTAAAATAATTTCAACTTTCTTGTGAGATATTTTCTTTGAATAAAATCATTTGTCATGGGCATTGCTGCAGCCCCTTCAAACACGGCCATTTATGTGAAGTTTAGGAATACCTATATTTATCCCCAAATCAACAATAGATCTTTTACACTTGAGGATATCGATGATATTATAAAAGGGGTTGCAACAATGGCTAAGCCACAGGCTCTCATTTATAGAAAATGTCTCCCATGAAGGTTTTCTATTCATAATGATAATAACTAGTAGAAGCTGCGTGTGTGTATATATATATATATATATAATATATATATATATATATATATATTATATGAGAGTACGTAAATTAACACTGTGTTTATTTGATATGGCTTTTAGCCGACAATTTTGGAGGATATGTGCTTATTTGAAGTCATACCTAATTTTTGAAAATTAATTAGGTAATAATTAATGAATTTAGGCGGGCATATATGTTCAAATGTAAGGCTAAACAATATATATATATATATATTGTTACAATCTTATGGGCCATCGTAGTCTTTAAGCAAAAGCGCTTGTCCGGTGAAATTGGATCCTTGGTAATCCTCTGATAATGAATCCTTTGGTTCTTCTGGTAAAGAGTCATGAGTAATGTAAGTCCCTCCTCAATGAGTGCTAGTAGAACTATGGCCAGTATCAGTGTTTAAGTAGTGTATCAGCCACGCAGTATGGCTAGCGATTGGCGAAGGAATAAACCACATGACTACGGCTAGTCTATAAATCCAGGTGGGGAATTGGAGCAAACCTTATATCACACACACAGGCACCTCATGTGGTGTAATGGTTAGCAAGCTAGATTTGCAGACCATTGTTAGTGAGTTCGATTCTCACTGGGTGCCCCATACTTCTGGCCTTGTGCCATATCTAAGCTAAGCTTAGTAAATAACTATATCACACACACAGGCACCTCATGTGGTGTAATGGTTAGCAAGCTAGATTTGCAGACCATTGTTAGTGAGTTCGATTCTCACTGGGTGCCCCATACTTCTGGTCTTGTACCACATCTAAGCTAAGCTTAGTAAATAACTATATCACACACACACGCACACGCACACACACACACACACACACACACACATATATATATATATATATATATATATATGTATCTGTATTAGCAGGACCTCTAGATATAGGACAATATGATGCTTTAATCATTACAACGTTTGATATGTTTACTCAAGAGCTATTAGAAATAGTTCAATACTAGCAGGACCTGCGGATATACCACAATATGATAATTCATTACAACGTTTATTCAAGAGCTATTGAAAATAGTTCAATATTCAAAATAGTTCAATACTAGCAGGACCTGTGGATATACCTTAGTATAATAATTTTATTACAATGTTTGATATGTTTCCTTAAGAGCTATTGCAACATAGTTCAATACTAGCAGGACCTGTGGATAGACCACAGTATAATAATTTATTACAATGTTTACTTAAGAATATACCACAGTACGATAATTATTACAACACTTGATATGTTTACTTAAGAGCTATTGCCAAATAGTTCAATACTACCAGGATATACCCCATTATGATAATTTAATAATTGCAACATATGTTATGTTTACTTAAGAGCTATTGCTAAACACGTAAATACTAGCAGGACCTGTGGATATACCACAGTATGATAATTTGATTATTACAATGTTTGTAACATTACTTTAAGAGCTATTGCCTGTGTCATAAAAGTATCGAACATGCATAAACGTGAGTGTTTGCAAGATAGGAATAAATTTTACATAGAATTTTACTAATTTTACATAAATAGCCTTGTTCTCTGAGTGACACTTGTATTAATTCCTTACAAATGACAATACCTGTTTATTTGTTTTTCAATTCACAACATATAAACTGAATAATGCTATTCTTCTTCACAGGGTAAATAGAGATGTTTGTGGTGTAATGGTCATCGTCATAGGAAATGAACACAGTGTATTTAGATTTAAGTTATGTATTTCTTTACACTTTTTTACAATTTAAATCTTTGGTTCACTGAAACTAGTGCTATGTGAAATTAGAACCGCCTTGTCCAGGATTTGAACTCGGTTCACTGTCTCCATTTTCTACAACAATTACCATTACACTAATGTAAACCTTTCAGAGTTTACCTATGATGGAATGCCATAAAGAAACCAGGTATCTGAATGTGGTGCGTTAATTGGATAAAATTGCACAAGGTGTTACAAGTAGATAATATTTGACGCCAGTCTAACATGTGCATAGTTCTAGATGGATTGGTTACCTGCATTTAAAAAATTACAACCTGCTTTGGTTTATTTCTTATATACTTGTCAGTTCCACCCACTTCTGGCTTGATGGGAGAAGAACCAGTATTTAACAATGCTTTTTTCTTTCAGTCTTTTTTTCTCTCTGGTCGATATATTTGGGGTATAACTTAAGGATTGATTTAAAAAAAAAATTACTTTTAGAAATCTTTTGTAACTTTAGCCGTCATGTGTACATTTTTCATGCAAAATTGATTGGACGTCCCTATCTATTCCACTGGACTATCTATTCCACTTGTTGGACTCGGGAACCTTCTCGAACCCAGGAACCTTCTTTTCGAACTCGGGAACCTTCTTGTCGTAATCGGGAGCCATCACGTAACTTTGAACCCAGCCCTTTATTCAATCCACGGGAGCATCCTGTTCTCATTCCGCTAACCATATCTGGCTCAAGTGTTAAGCTGTGTTTATTATTCTATGTTACTGTCACCCTTGACCAGGATTGAACCTACAGCCCAGATATAACTGTCACTTAGAACTGTATTAACTCAATGCCTATATCCACTACGCTATTGTTGATTTGTTCAATCTATATGGATAAATCCTAACCTGAATCCTTTCATACGTACATATCTTATTATAATGGGGATTGTGGGTTTATCTGTCTGTAACCGAAACTATATTACTATACAAGACACAATTCCCTTAGTTATCTACATCACATTCTCCATGATTTTATTTTTATTTAAACCTCAATTATTAATAAAATTGTTTTACATCCTTAAGATTGTTGACCGTATCAACATACTAATAACATGCAATTGTATTTATATATACAACAAAATAGTGGTTTACAGTGTGAATTGGAAGGCTAATTTGCATATTGATCTTAAAAAGAAATCCATTAACAAGAAGTAATAACTGTAATTTCATTCTTTACTTCCTATTTTAACTAAATGAAAGACGGGAGTAATGGAAAATGATGGAAGAGTTAGTTTCAAAGTTGTTCTATTTTTCAATCATACCCCCTCTGTTCCAAATCTTTTTATCTGCATTCTTATTCAGTTTCATTCGCCTTTCTAATGTAATATGATATTTTATTATATTAAAACTTAAATACTTGCACCCGGAGGGTGCATATATTTGCTAGTCTTTATAATTATGAACGAACTTGAATGTTTAGAAAAAGTTTTTTTAATATTAACATAACTGATACCACCATCTTCATAAAGAAATACTGATCAAAAGGTTAATAATCCTGTCATTTATGATTGGTACTATGCTTATATTGCTTTTTAAATATTAAAAAGAAATAAAAGAAATTATCCCATAATAATTGCTACGTTTATATATCCATTTCATGCACTGAGTATAGCAAATATTATTAGCCCTGCCAACTGGGGCTGATGAGACCTAATAGGTCGAAATGTACATTCAGGGATTGACATATTCTCGATTTGTTTAGCCTTACATTTGAACATATATGCCCGCCTAAAATTCATTAATTATTGACTAATTAATTTTCAAAATTAGGTATGACTTCAATTAAGCACATATCCTCCAAAAATTGTCGGCTAAAAACCATATCAAATAAACACATCGTTTATTTACTCACTCTTATATATATATATATATATATATATATATATATATATATATATATATGTGTGTGTGTGTGTGTGTGTGTGTGTATAATGTATGTTTATACATGTATATAATGTATATATATATATTCATTTCATGCACTGAGTGTAGCAACTGGGGCTGTAGGATATGCCAACTTCACCTCTGCAGAGGGATTAAGACCTGATGCCAGTGGGTGGTGATCCATGATACTTAAGGACGGAATCCTTGTGGCTAAGAAGTCCATGCTATCTAACACTTTCCTTTGGCCCTTACTTAGTGGTCAGAGAGACCCCTTCCAATCAATCAGCTGGTCATGTCAAGCCCTAGCACCTATATAATTATTCCAACTGTATTGCTCTGATGGCAAACCCTCAACCCTTTCTGTCATAGATGAGCAAGAAGGTGATGGTTCAGAATCTTAATGTCAAATTATTGATTGAGAACTGAAAGTTCCTCAACCAAAATGCTCAGAAAATCAAGTTTGGCTAAATTGTAGCAGAATGCTTTAATAGCCAAAGTGTTGAACTCAGAAAAGATAGGAATGAACTAATCCCTATGTTTCAAAAAATGTCTT
>CM042174.1:42772888-42775388 GCA_023376005.1 Doryteuthis pealeii | reverse complement strand
GCTATTTTTTCCTAATTTAACTATTTAGTTAAAATAGGATGTAAAGAAATAAAATTACAGTTATTTCTTCTTGTTAATGAATTTCTTTTAGGATTTATTGAAGAGAATTTACTCATATTTATTAAGATAAAACCAACAATTAGAAATCAATAATACCAAGCACAATTTTATTAAAATCAGTTTTTTAATATCAATATGCAAATTAGCTTTACGTTTACACTGAAAACTGGTATTTTGTTGTATATATAAATATAATTGCATGTTATTAGTATTTTAGGTAAGGCCAACAGTATTAATAATGTCAAACAGTTTTATCATTAATTGAGGCTTAAAAGAAATAGAATCATGGAGAATGTGACATAATAACTACGGAAATTGTGACTTTAGTAGAGTAATATAGTTTCGTTACAGACAGAAAAACACACAATCTCCATTATAATAAGATATATATATATATATATATATATATATATATATATAAACAATATTTAAGTGTCCTCGATATGGTATATATATATATACCAACCCCTCCGCACGAGCAGGATGTGACACAAGGTCAATTTCTTAAGCGGAGTTTAACAGGTTTGAATTCAGAATTTTCCTTCTCCTAGACCGGTTGCCTAACCAAGGTTAAAGAGCCCAGTCTGCCCTGCTTTAATTATTACACCACACCCTTCCATATATCGTATATATATATATATATATATATATATATATTGCTTCGAAATACGCCAGACTACACAGCGTAGGGTTAGCGTGTCAGTTATGTTATTGACTTGGCTTCATAGGGGGGTTTCGGGTCTCCACATTATACCCTCCACAGCCAGCCAGACATCTTGAGACAATTTCAAAATTCCAACACGCCACCAATGTGCAACGCAACAGAAAACAAAATGATAAGATTACGCAACGAATCCTCACCTCTTTTATCCGAGTGGCCAATTTCCACAGCCAATCAGCGATAAGGTAGTTTATTATCATTATTCGGCAGACTCAGACAATTTTTTAAAATTAATAATACAATTGGCATAGCTGGGATGATTACCTCTTTGGAGCAACGCTCAATGGGACTGAAAGAAAAACGCGTAGATAATGTGAGACAGAAAGGAATTGATTAAGTCGTAACAATATATATTATATATATCATATATATATATATATATATATATATATGTGTTTTCTTGTTCTATGTGTGTGTGTGTGTTGGTGTGTGCTGGGCTCAAAATTTTCCCTTTCTCTGTAAAATTTCGCGCTTTCAACTCATTCTTTTTTTACGCTGGATCCTTTTCCATTGCCTGTCAAAATTCTAGCGTTAGGATATATATATATACAGTGCCCAGTGATGCATCGTTTTGAGTGCCAGTTTAAAGACATATGCATTTCAGCGGCCATCTTGTCACATCCTTGCTGCACTCAATTCTACCCCCCACAAAGTTAAGGGAGGCCATTTGCACCCAACGGTTGACACATCACAACAACACGTGGTTCGATGATTCTGATGAACAATTCGTCCGGCTTTCAGGGACAGTTTTCAATCAGGGGTCACCGTGACCTTTCGTTTGTTCCTACTCAGAGATCTTTTATCAGTCGTGAAATGCAAGTGCCCCCTAAAAAAAAAAAACCCCACATCGCTTGGCTTATTGCTTTATTGCCGTAGGGTCTGCTTCAATATTTCAAGGGTCTCCGTTTACCCTATTTGAGCGGGGTTTGACACGGAATGTGACAATTGCCCTCGGCACGACTTTGAGGTTAATCTTAAGAATTTGGAAGGAAAATGAAAAAAAATAAAAAATAAAAAAGGAAAGAAAAAAAAAAAAGAAAAAAGAAAAAAAAAAAAAAAAAAAAGAAAAGAATTAAAAAAATGGTCGCTTCTGACACAAGTCCAAATATGGGTATGCTATCACGTGACAGATCGTCCACGATGATTACTGGCCCACTTACCTGTTGCACGCGCATGCGTGCTCTGTCCTTAAAAATGTTTCCCTCGTTTTAACAGTTAACTCGTTTCATGTTCTAAGAGGTTCCAGGCTTGAAACTTTCGGATCGCGTGAGCATGCGCGAACACACACACACACATACATACACACAAACAGTACACATAAACAAATACGCACACGCAATACATGCACACACAACACACACACACATATACACATATACACACAACATACAATACATGCACAGTACACATCATCAAGTCGCTCAATTAGCACTGATATCCTTGAAAATCACTCGCCAACCCTCTCTATTATTCATTGTCCCCGAGGTCTTCTGCGCAGCATCCAGTATCCGCGCAGAGCCGGTCAATGTAGGTCCTTTCTGGGCGGACCACATTATGATGTCCATGTGTTGGCTTCCACAGGAGAACGTCGCTTATGAGTTCGTCCTTGCTTCTCCAGCAGTGTCCATCATGTCTTGTCCGTCTCACTCGGATACACACAAAATACGAGCAAGACACACGCACTACACACACATGATACACGCTAACAACACACACAAC
>CM042174.1:42762888-42770388 GCA_023376005.1 Doryteuthis pealeii | reverse complement strand
ATTGCATTATCTTATTACTTTTAAAGAAGAAAACTTTATCACAACTTCGTCTACAATCAATACTAATGATAAATAAAAGATAGAAATGTAAGTGAAAACCATATGATAAATTAATAGATTTACTTGTATACATGCTTGGGTGAGAACGGTGATACACTAGGAACTGTGCAAATGAGTTTAGCCCATATAAACCAATTGCACATACGTATTATCTTATTACTTGTAAAGACGAACATTTTATTACAACTTCATTTACAATCAATAATAATGATAATGATAAATAAAACATAGAAATATTAGTGAAAATCATATGATAAATTAATAGCTTTGCTTGTACACATGCTGGGGTAAGAACGGTAACGCACTAGGAACTGTACAAATGACTCAGTTCAGCCGATATAAATCAATAGTAAATGCATATTATAGACGAAAACTTTATTACAACTTCATTTACAATCAATAATAATGATAAATTAAAGATAGAAATGAAAATAAAAATTATATGATAAATTAATAGATTTGCTTGTATACATGCCTGGGTGGCAACGGTGATATACTAGGAACTATGCAAGTGACTGAGTTCAGCCCGTATAAATCAATAGCAAATGCCTATTGTTTTGGTTAGGGAAAGATATTTAATTGGGTCCCCACTCACCAATATTTAATATTATTATCGATACTAGTACAAAATAACCACCCCCCGGGCGATGTAAAAATAGATTTTTGAAACATATTGCCTGAGCGGTGGGAGGAAAAAATTCAATATCAACGAGTTTGTACCCTAAGTAAGTAAAATCATCAAATTCATTAAAGGATTAAAAAAATAAAACAATTTGAAATGTAAACTTTGAATATGTATTAAAATAAAACAAACTATATATAGATATATAATACCAGTCATGTATTTATTAAAACTTGTTTTAAAAAACAATGAGGACTGTCTAATGTTGCATGTTCAAATTTTGAGTGTATTTATTCTATGTTATGACGATTTTGGGTAATGTGACGTAAGCAGTGACGTAATTTTTGTTACAGACAAAAACCGGAAGCGAATCTCCATTATTAATAGATATCCATTGATAAACTAAAATTTAAATAATAGAATGAGAGGCAAGATAAGCCCATTTACAGATATAGGAATTTGTGGTAAGTAAAGAAAAGATAGCAATGTACGTCCAAGTTATATGATAAAAAAATTTGCTTGTAGACATGCCTAGATGGGAACGGCAATACACTAGGAACTGTGCAAATGACTGAGTTCAGTCCATAAAAATCAAAAGTATATGCATACTGTGTTGGTTGGTGCTAGGTAGGATTCATAGTCGAGTCCCCATTCGCCAAGGTCTATTATTAGCACTAGCAAATATATGCACCCTCCTGGTGCAAGTATTTAAGTTTTAATGTAATAAAATATTGTATTAAATTAGAAAGGCTAATGAAACTAAATAAGAATACAGATAAAAAGATTTGAAACAGAGGGAGTATAATAAAAGATTTGAAACAGAGGGAGTATAATAAAAAATGGAACAACTGAAACTTACTCTTCCATCACTCTCGTCTTTCATTGTTATTTTTTCTAATTTAAGTATTTAGTTATAAGAGAAGTAAAGAATAAAATGACAGTTATTTTATCTTGTTAATGGATTTCATTTAAGATTCATTGAAGAGATTTTTGCTTATATTCATTAAAATAAAACCAAACAGTTAGAAATCAATAATACTAAGCACATATTTATTAAATTCGATTTTTTAATATTAATATGCAAATTAGCCTTCCCGTTCGCACTGTAAACCGCTATTTTGTTGTATATAAAAATATAATTGCATGTTATCAGTACGTAGACATAGTTAACAGTATTATTAATGTAAGACAATTTTATTAATAATTGAGATTTAGATAAAAATAAAATCATGGAGAATGTGATGTAAATAACTAAGGGAATTGTGACTCGATTAGTAATATAGTTTCGGTTACAGACAGAAAAACACACAATCTCCATTATAATAAGATTAGTATGTCCGATATCATCATCATCGTCACCATAATCATCGCACAGATAATTTGTTTGTTTTGTTTTACGGCATATCAACCACATTGGGTTATTTTATGCCGGCAAATTTTTTGAAAGATTCGTAGCAATACTTTAGAAGAAAACTCATTTTGTAAACAAATTTTCTATTTAACCCATAGATGGGACCCTAACAGGTACTACCATTCAGGGTCAGAGTACATATAGGAGCAATGGTGATGAAGGGATGCTCCACAATCCCCAACCCCCCGAACTGGAACCTCGCCATCAGATAGAATTTAACATCATCCCCAGGACATGAAGACCCTTCTAGCAAGTATATGATAAAAAGAGGTTGAGGGTTGCCATAAAGGCAATAGGGTTGGGGCAATTATATAGGTGCTAAGGCTTGATGTGATCAGACGATTGATCGGAGGAGGCCTCTCCGACCGACCGTCTTGCCTGAGTATGGGTATACGTGGTGTGTTGTATGTCATTGACTGCTCATCCACTAGGGTTCCATCCTTAAGCATCACGAGTCGCCACCCACGGCCAACAGGTGGTTCCATTGGGGGAGTCTTACCCCTTTGCAGAGGTGCAGTCGGTGTATTCTAACGCTCCATCTGAAAGAGCGGCCCATGATAATGTCTCGCCTAACATCCCTATCATTCTTGCCCTCGGGAGGTCCTCTGCGTAGCATACAGTATCCGCACAGAGCTGGTCAATGTAGGTCTTTGCTGGATGGCCCACACCGACGTGCTGATTTTTCAGAGCAGAACGTCACTAATGAGTTCGAAATTTTATGCCTGAAGAAGGCCATAGTACTGATCTGCCGGAACCTGGTGATACCAAATAGAATTCAAATATCAAGTTCCTCGAAAGACTTTTAGAATGGTAAATATTCTTCCCAAAATGATAGGCAGTATTAGTAACGTCTTTAAAAAAATATGTTATGTTGTTTTTATTATTAAAAATATTTAAAAAAAAGAAAGTTAATTGCAGGCTACCCCCCAGCCGTGATGGAAACCCGATCGAGTAATTATCAGTACTGGCTTCTTAAACACTGGGCCATCCGCTCCTACTGACCGGGAGGAAAATTATAACTGATAAATACATATATCTGTATATATAAATTTTTAACCTGAGTTTATGCTAGATTATAACGGTAGTACTTTGAAAGAACATGAGTAATGATATATAGTCGAAACGGAAACTACCTAGTGTCAGATTTGAAACTGGATACTCGAATTAGAGATTATATTTCAGAAGAAGGCCGTAGTACTGATTTACCGAAACCTGGTAACACCAAACGTCTTTAAAAAAATTGTTATTTCGTTAAAAGCGACGTGGAATCTTTTCTTGAAGAAGAAAAAAAAAAAAATAGAAATTACTTTAAAGTGTAGGTTAAAACAGTAGAACGTCACTTATGAGTTCGATATTATATCCCTGAAGAAGGCCGTAGTACTGATCTGCCGAAACCTGGTAACACCAATTTGAACTCAAAGATCAAGATGATGATATGACGTTATTATATTTCAGAAGAAGGCCGTAGTACTGATTTGCCGAAAACTGGTGACACCAAATTGAACTCAAAGATCAAGATGATGATATGACGTTATTATATTCCTGAAGAAGGCCGTAGTACTGATCTGCCGAAACCTGGTAACACCAAATTGAACTCAAAGATCAAGATGATGATATGACGTTATTATATTCCTGAAGAAGGCCGTAGTACTGATCTGCCGAAACCTGGTAACACCAAATTGAACTCAAAGATCAAGATGATGATATGACGTTATTATATTCCTGAAGAAGGCCGTAGTACTGATCTGCCGAAACCTGGTAACACCAAATTGAACTCAAAGATCAAGATGATGATATGACGTTATTATATTCCTGAAGAAGGCCGTAGTACTGATCTGCCAAAACCTGGTGACGCCAATTTGAACTCAAAGATCAAGATGATGATATGACGTTATTATATTCCTGAAGAAGGCCGTAGTACTGATCTGCCGAAACCTGGTGACACCAAATTGAACCCAAAGATCAAGTTTTTGGTAAAACTCTTGAAACGTCTTTTTTTAAAAAATGTTATTTTGTTAAAAGTGACGCGGAATCTTTTCTTGAAAAAAAAAAAAAGATAAAAAATAAAATAGAAATTACTTTAAAGTGTAGGTTAAAACAGTAGAACGTCACTTATGAGTTTGATATTATATTCCAGAAGAAGGCCGTAGTACTGATCTGCCGAAACCTGGTAACACCAAATTGAACTCAAAGATCAAGATGATGATATGACGTTATTATATTCCAGAAGAAGGCCGTAGTACTGATCTGCCGAAACTTGGTGACACCAAATTGAATCCAAAGATCAAGTTCTTGGAAAAATTCTTGAAACGTCTTTTTAAAAAAATTGTTATTTTTTTTTAAAGCGACGCGGAATTTTTTTAGGTTAAAACAGTAGAACGTCACTTATGAGTTCGATATTATATTCCAGAAGAAGGTTGTAGTACTGATCTGCCGAAACCTGGTGACACTAAATAGAACTCAAAGATCAAGTTCTTGGGAAAAACTCTTGAAATAGTAATGATTCTTCCAAAAATCTTAGACAGTATTAGTAACGTCTTTTTAAAAAAAATTGTTATTTTGTTAAAAGCGACGTGGAATCTTTTGAAAAAAAAAATAAATAAAAGAAAATGTAATAAAAATCACTTCAAAGTTCTTAGCCAAACGCGAACAGGCGGATCTAATAAATCGATTTTTAATGGAAAAATGGAAAAATAAAATTCTTGCTAGACTCTATTAACTTTTCAAGATATAAAGAACGAATCAAACCAAAATTTTAACGACACTCGTGAAAATAGAAAAAAAAAAAAGAAAAGAATTATCCGAAAACATTTTATTCTAAAATACAATTTTAACAAAGAATATACAACATCTAGTTATTACTAGTGACTTAGTTAGAATGAGGTCACAGCGTGGGTTGGTGTCTGTTGGTTTGCCGCTGTCAGGATGACAATGGATGTAACAGCAATGACTGGGAAAATAGTTATGGTATTAAGCGGTTTCCTTAAATGATCACGCACTCACTATTCACTAACAAGCATTTAATATCTCTCTCTCTCTCTCTCTCTCTCTCTCTCTCTCTCTCTCTCTATATATATATATATATATATATATATATATATATATATATATATATATATCAATATGTGCATATTTATCTATCTATCTATCGATCTCAATCTGTTCGTATTTACCTATCTATCTATCTATCTATCTATCTCAGTTTGTTCATATCTATCTATCTATCTATCTATCTATCTATCTATCTATTTATTTCAGTCTGTTCATATCTATTTATCTATCTATCTATCTATCTATCTGAGTCTGTTCATATCTATCTTTCTATCTATCTATCTATGTCTGTTCAGATCTATCTATCTATCTATCTATCTATCTATCTATCTATCTATCCATGTCTGTTCACATCTATATCTATCTATCTATGTATGTTCCCATCTATCTATCTATCTATCTATCTATCTATCTCAGTCTCTGCTTTATCTATCGATAGAAAAAACTTGGAAAAATACTGGAGGATCTGAAAATCAGAGGAAGAATTGAGACCACCCAGAATACTGCATTGCTGGAAGACTAGAATATTCAGAAAAGTCCTGGAAACCTGAGGAGACCTGTTGTCACCCAGACTCTGATGGGAAAAACGCTGATGGGAAAAACTCAAAAGGAGTGGAAAAATAATAATAATAATAATAATAATAATAATAATAATAATAATGACCATACAACAAAATGGTATATGCATAAAACAGAATCTGTTCTTGAGAACGAAACGCATAAAATTCTCTGGGACTTTGAAATAAAAACGGATCACCTTATCCCAGCAAGAAGACCAGACCTAGTGTTGATAAACAAAAAAGAAAGAACTTGTCAACTGGTGGATTTTGCAGTGCCAGCAGATCACAGGGTGAAGCTAAAAGAAAATGAAAAAATTGACAAATACTTGGACCTTGCCAGAGAACTGAAAAAGTTATGGAATATGAAAGTGAAAGTGATACCAATTGTAGTTGGTGCACTTGGAACGGTCCCAAAAGGATTGGAAAAGGGTTTGGAAAGTCTGGAAATCAAAGGAAGAATTGATACCATCCAGAACACTGCACTGCTGCAATCTGCCAGAATACTCAGAAGAGTCCTGGAGACCTGAGGAGACTTGCTGTCACTCAGACTCCAGTGAAAGACCGTCAGCTAACAATGATGTGAAAACTCAAAAGGAGTGAATAATAATAATAATAATAATAATAATAATAATAATAATAATAATAATAATAATATGCATACGTTGGTAGGACAAAGTACAAAACACAGAAGTGCTGGAATGAGCAAACATGAACAGCATGCCTGCCATCATCTGCGAAAGACGCCTACGTTGGCTTAGCCACGTCAGGAGGATGGACAAGGGCTGCATCCCAAAAGACCTACTGTATGGCGAATTAGCAAAGGGCACCCGACCAGTAGGGAGACCATGCCTGCACTTGAAAGATGTCTGTAAGAGAAACATGAAGACATGCTACATTGACACCAATGCAGAGGAGGCTTTTGCAGAAGACCGTACGACCTGGCACCACCTCGTCAAACAAAGAACGAAAAGGAGTGAAAAAGAGAGGAAAGAAGCCGCCATGGAAAAGAGAGCCAAAAGGAAGCTCTCCTTCCCAACAGCAGCTCCAGTCACTGCTCCGGAGATTGTCATTCAAAAATTGGTTTGTTCAGCCACTCACGCAGTTGCAGATAACAAAAATGGACACTATGCCATCGTCTTTAGTAGACGAAAGGAAGACAACTAATAATAATGATACAAACAACAGCATTGTTAAGCTCGGCTAGAATACTCAAGAGAGTCCTGGAGACTTGCTATCACCCAGACTCCGTTAAATAACCACCAACTAATATCCTAAGGGATAACATCACGGGAAGAGAACAAACTAATTTATTCAGTAGCAAGATCAGTCAGCGAGAAAATTGGGATCTAACAAAGATAACTAAATGGAATTATAAATCTAAAAGTTGGATGGCAACTGGGGGGTGGGTGGGGGTGGTGAAGCACAAATTACGTGAAAATGTACGAACAAAAAGAACACAAACAAGGACATAATGGAGTGACTGAAAAAATACGAGAGACACACATAAGTTGAGGACAACACTTGGAAAACAACAAATTGTTTTGAAAACAAAAATATGAAAAATATTTTATCATTATATTAATATGAACAATATTTTGTATCACTGCTCAAATAGGCAGCAGCCAGCGAATTTTTTTTTCTTAGCAGCAGCTGCCATGCCACGATTATGGTGAATCGTTTGATTTTTGTTTAATTAATTAATTAATTAATTATAACCCTTAATCAGTAGAAATCAATAACCAAATTTTGGTGTTTCTTAGTTATAGGGATATTAAGGTGTATGCAAGATTTCGACA
>CM042174.1:42737888-42755388 GCA_023376005.1 Doryteuthis pealeii | reverse complement strand
TAAATTGACGATCTATTAGATCATGAGATAATTATATTTTTAATTTATTTTCTCATAAAGAAAATTGTCTGAAACGATTTCAGAAAATGCAACCCCCCACCCTCCACCCCCCGAAAAAGAGAAAGATGTTTCGTGACATTTTCGCTGAATGAATAAAATATTTGAAATATCATTTGAAATAGAAAATTGAAATGAATATTTTATTTATATTATTCACCTTTTATACCACAACCACCGACGCCCCCACCACCACTACCACCTCCAACAACAACAACAACAACAGCAGCAGCAACAACAACATCATCAACATTATCATCATCATCAACAACAACAACAATCTTCAATTACAACAACAACGAAAAAAACTACGATAACAGCAACAGCAGCAGCAGCAGCAGCAGCAGCAACAAGAACATCATCATCATCATCATCAACAACAACAACAGCAACAACATCATCAACATTATCATCATCATCAACAACAAGAGTAACAACAACATCATCATCATCATCGTCATCAACAACAGCAACAAGTAAAACGTTTGAATGCAGCTGAAACTTTTTCCTTTTCTTTTACTTTTAATAAACAAATTTGAATAATTCCAGTTGTAATTTTGATCGTTTCGTGTGACAAGGAAAAGGGGGAGGAGGGGGGAGGAGGGGGAAGGGGGGTAAACAAGATAAACAAAGTGAGTAGGAGAGTAGGGGTAGGTGAAAATGGAGTGGAGGAGCAAGAGGGATGGGAGGAGAATGGGTGAAAGGAAGACAAACAAAAGGAGGAGGAGGAGTTGGATTAGCAGTGGGCGGAGGAGGTGGGGGAAGAGGAGGAAGAGGAGGAGGAGGAAGGGTATGTGAATAGGATAAAGATAAACATAGGGAGTAGGAGGATGGGAGTAGATGGAGAAGGAGGATGGGAAGTGGGGGAGGAGGAAGGTGAGGTGATCAAGGAAATGATAAACAAAGGTAGGAGGAGGACGGTAATGTGGAGACCTAGGAGAACGAGGAGCGGGGAAGGTGGAGGAATGGGAGGGAAGGATGAAAAGAAAAGGGGGATGAGGCTGGGGAGGCTGGGAAGGAGGAAGATGGGGAGGCTTATACATTTTGCTCGGGTATTAATCGGAAAATGAATATAATAGCGCGGCTGGAGTTCGAACTCACTCTCTATGATTTCCAACTCCTGCACGTTAGCAACTACACCATTAACACTCTTAAGATTTGAAGATGAATTCTACATCAACTGAATAAACCACGTGGCTTTTTTTTTGTCTGGCTCGACAGAAACAAGATATATTTGGACAAAATAGTCATTGGAGAGACGGGGAATTAGTGGTATTTGTTGTGTGTGCCGGCTGCATCTCTGCATCCGACTCTACAACAAATACGTTTATTTATATGAAAATCGGTACAGAAAATGCAACTGGACGCACACCTGGGCACAATGCCCGAAGTTTTTATTTTGGGTGGGAACGGAGTACAAAACTGGTCATGCTTCTATATCTTTTAGTTCTGTCTTAGCTAGTCTCACTCGCCGACCGATCCATACAAATAAGACGGGGAATGAGGGTTCATGCTGTAAGGTTCAAAGTTTTAATATAAATTATAATTGGTTGAAACAAACAACTCCGACACGAGTGTTAAACATAACATAATGGACTTAAATAAATTGGACAGCACATGGAGTAACATATAAGACAAGAAATACACATACAAGGAAAGGAATGATATACAATGAAAAACGTATACATTAGTTCACTACAAGAACATACAAAATAGAGATATAGGACTGGAGAGTCCATAGTTTCAAGTAAACTTACTACCGTTGCGTTGGGGGCCAAAGCCCCCACATGAGAAGGGTGTAGATGTAAAAGTCTAACCCATGTGCGTGGGGTGCTGTAGAAGAAGAAGAAGAGGTTTTGAATCTGGCGCTTCCTGCTTAAATACAGAAAGACGCCTGGTGGTGAGAATAAGAAACGAGAGGGAAGATAACTCTTCCAGATCCAAGGGAAGACAATCAACAGTGCCTTTAGTTATTAGTCAGAAAGTGAAAGTAATGGGGCGTCTGTAGTTCAAACTCGCTAACTACAATATAGGAGATGGGGAGGAGGAGGGGAGAAATGGGAGGTGGTGAATAAGATAAACAAATGGAGGACGAGAAGGGGGGTTGGGTGGAGGAGTAGGAGGAGAAGGGAGTTGGAGAGGAGGAGGAGAATGGGGAGGCGTGAACAAGATTAACAAAGAAGGACGAGGGTTTGGGGTGGAGGAGAAGGGGGAAGGGGAGTTGGAGTAGTAGGAGGAAAATATGAACAAGATAAAAAGAGGAGGAGGATGGGGAGTGGTGGAGAAGGGGATGGGAAAGGTTCCTTAATTGCATGACCGTTATCATATTGAAACCACATTCTGGTTAAAAATGCGACCGTCCAAATTGTTCTTGATGAAATAGAAAATCCTTATTATCGGCTGTTGCTTATCCACCGAATTCTTATTTCTCATGGGTGCCGTCATCTCAGTTAAATAATGAATCATTCCTATTTTATTTTAAAGAAAGAAAGGAAAGAAAAATGACATGCTACACAGAAAAATATAATACGAAAGAAAGAAAGAAAAAAAGTCAGTAAGGGAAATATACAACAGAGGGGTGAGTGTGCGGAACGATAATCAATGAAAGTAGGAAAGAAAGAAAGAGATAGACAGGGACAGACAGACAGAGACAGACGGTGTGTGTGTGTGTTGTGTGTGAGAGAGAGAGAGAGAGGAGAGAGAGAGAGAGAGAGAGAGAGGGAGAGAGATAAGAGAGAGAGAAGAGAGAGAAAAGTAAAGAGAGAGAGAAAGATTATATATATATATATATATATATATATATATATATAGAGAGAGAGAGAGAGAGAGAGAGAGAGTCAAATCAAGGATTATGCTTTTTACATATCAGAGTATTTTTCCAAATAGCTTTTAATGGAGCATATCAAACGTCTGTAATGATTTAATGTTTATACTGGAGAGAGAGAGAGAGAGAGAGAGAGAGAGAGAGAGAGAGAGAGAGGAGAGAGAAGAGAGAGAGAGAGATGAGAGTAATAATAAATTATATTACTGTTGTATATCACAGGTCCTGCTAGCATTGAACTATTTAGCAATAGCTCTAAATTAAGCATACCAGACGCAATAATTTTAATTATTATACTGTGGTATATCCACAGGTACTGCTAGAATTGAACTATTTACCAATAGCTCTTAAATAAGCATAACAACATTTGCAATAACTTAATTATTATACTGTGTTATATCCACAGGTCCTGCTAGTATTGAACTATTTTCAAATAGCTATTAAGTAAGCATAACAAACGCTGTAATAATTAGATTATTATAGTGTGTTATATCCACAGGTCCTGCTAGTATAATTAAACTGTTATAGTGTGGTATATTCATAATACAAAGATGAAAAGAATAAAAGAAAGAAAAAGAGTGAGTGAGAGTTAAATCAAGACCATCATACTTTTTACATATCGAACTATTTAGCAATAGCTCTTAAGTAAACGTTGTAATAAATAAACTATCATACTGCGCTATATACACAGGTCCTGCTAGTACAATATAAAGATTCGACCAATTATCAAACCGAACATTTGGAAAGTGTCCTAAAACTCCTTGAAAAAAATGTTAATTGATTTCTATAAAAGTAATCGCCCCTTTTTTTACACACGAAACGACGTCTTTCTATTTTCGTTCAGAATTTCACGAGAACCCCCCCCCCCTCTAAAAAAAACTCGGTTCACGAGTTGCAAGGTTTTAAAAATATCTTTGGCGATCATCAAGTTAATATCATTAAAACTATTTAAGATAACTTAATTGCTTATTTGATCAGAAAGAAATCTTTTTTTTTATGATATTACCCTAGACTTATGGCGTAACGATATTTTATTCATATTGGCTCTGTGTACTTAGAACATAACTCGCACGACCTGTGAATATACCACAATCTGTTAATTTAATTATCACAGTATTTGATATGTTTACTTAAGATATTGCTAAATTGTTCAATATGTAAAAAGTATAATAACAATACCTGTGGATATACCACAGTATGATAATTTAATTATTACAACGTTTGATATGTTTACTTAAGAGATATTGCATTACTTCAATATGTAAAAATATAATAACAGGACCTGTGGATATACCACAGTATGATAATTTGATATTATCGTTTGGTATGTTTACTTAAAAGCTATTGGTAATAGTTCAATATGTAAAAAGTATAATAATCTTGACTAGCAGGACCTGTAAATATAACACAGTATGATAATTTAATTATTACAACGTTTGATATGTTTACTTAAGAGCTATTGCATTACTTTAATATGTAAAAATATAACAGGACCTGTGGATATACCACAGTATGATAATTTGATTATTAGAACATTTGATATGTTTAATTAAGAACTGTAGCTAAATAGTTCAATATGTATAATAATCTTGACTAGCAGGACCTGTGGATATAACCACAGTATGAGAATTTAATTATTACAACGTTTGATATGTTTACTTAAGAGCTATTGCTAAAATACTTCAATATGTAAAAAGTATAATAATCTTGACTTGCAGGACCCGTGGTTATACCACAGCATGATAATTTTATTATTACAAGGTTTGATATTTTTACTTAAGAAATATTGCCAAATAGTTCAATATGTATTATAATCTTGACTTGCAGGACCTGTGAATATACCACAGTATTATAATTTAATTATTACAACATTTGATATATTTACTTAAGAGCTAAAGATAAATAGTTCAATATATAAAAAGTATAATAAACTTGATTTAACTCTCTTTCACTCTTTTTCTTTTCTTTCTTTTCATCTTTTCATTATATTCGATTGAAACAGATTAGCGTTATCGCTTCCGCACGTTCAACCTATCTCCATATCTTTCATCTACTCTTTTTCTTTCTTTCTTTCTTTCTTTCTTTCTTTCTTATTATATTTTTCTGTGTTGCATGTATTTTTTCTTTCCTTTCTTTCTTTATAATAAAAACGGAATGGGCCATTATTTAACTGAGGTCACGACGCTCATGAGAAATAAGAATTTGGCGATAAGCAATACTAGATAATCAGGATTTACATTTTTGCATTTCATCTTCGACGATCAGGATGATCTCATTTTTAAACAGAGTGTGTTGCAAGATGATAAAGATAAAAAAAAAATTAAGGGACAAACGTATTAGTATATAGATAATATAATTATTAACGTTTAAAGGTTGTCTCCAATGCTTTGGTATTACCCCTTCCAGCTGGGAAAATTTGGCTCAGGCCCGCCCTCGTTGGTGGCAGGCTGTCTGTAGCGGACTGGTCATGTCTGAAGTCACTCTGGGGCAACACAATGAAGACAAGCGGTCTAGAAGAAAGCGACGGCAACAAATCACTGGCACATCAACATCTACAGGGACAGTTTTCACATACGACATCTGCGGTCGAGGTTGTTTCTCGAACATTGGATTTCACAGTCACAGGAAGCGCTTTTATTTCAGAGGCACAAGAATTACATAGTCTTCCGAGACTGCAATGCCGATAGAATACTATTATTATTATTTTACTCCTTTTGAGTTTTCACATCAGCATTAGCTGATGGTCTTTCAATGGAGTCTGAGTGACAGCAAGTCTCCTCAGGTCTCCAGGACTCTTCTGAGTATTCTGCAGATTGCAGCAGTGCAGTGTTTCTGATGGTTTCAATTCTTCCTCTGATTTTCCAAACTTTCCAAACCCTTTTCCAATCCTTTTGGGACCGTTCCAAGTGCACCAACTACAATTGGTATCACTTTTCACTTTCATATTCCATAGCTTTTCAGTTCTCTGGCAAGGTCCAGATATTTGTCCATTTTTTCATTTTTCTTTAGCTTCACCCTGTGATCTGCGGAACTGCCAAAATCCACCAGTTGACTAGCTTTTGTTTATTAAACACTAGGTCTGGTCTTCTTTGCTGGCATAAGGTGATCCGTTTTTATTTCAAAGTCCCAGAGAATTTTATGTGTTTCGTTCTCAAGAACAGATTCTGTTTTATGCATATACCATTTTGTTGTGTAGTCAAAATTAATTTTTTGCTAATTCCAGTGGATCACCTTCCCAACCCGTCGTGTCTAGTTTTGTATTCTCGCTGTACTAGTTTGCTACATTCGCAGAGTATATGTTTACAGTCTCATCTCTATTACCGCAAAGTCTACATTTACTATTTCGTTGGTCTTATCAATTTTCGCTTTGATATAGTTTTCCTTATGCATTATTTATGCAGCAATTATAAGTGATTCAGTTTCACTTTTGAGGTTTCCTTTTCTTAACCATGTCCAAGTCTTTTCACGTGCAACCTCTTCTATTTGTCATTTGAAGCGTCCATATAATTCTTCTTCTTCTTCTTCTTCTTCTTCTTCTTCTTATTATTATTATTATTATTATTATTATTATATTATATTATTATTATTATTATATAAGCAAATATATGCCCCTCCTAGTGTAAGTATTAAAGTTTTAATTTAATAAAACATATTGAAAATAGACAGTCTAATGAACTAAATAAGAATGCAGATAAAAAGATTTGAAACAGAAGTGGGTATAATCGAAAAATAGAACAACTGAAACTTACTCTTCCATCACTCCTGTCTTTCATTGCTAAATTTTCCTAATTTACATATTTAGTTAAAATAGGAAGTAAATAATAAAATTACAGTTATTTCTTCTTGTTAATAGATTTCTTTAAAGATTTCTCCCCAAGAATCTTGCTCATTTTCATTAAGATAAAACCAAACAATTAGAAATCAATAATACTAAGCACATATTTATTAAAATCAATTTTTTAGTATCAATATGCAAATAAGCCTTCCCGTTCACACTGTAGACCGCTATTTTGTTGTATATATAAATACAATTGCATATTAGTAGTATGAAGATATGGGCCAACAGTATTAATAATGTAAAACACTTTTATCAATAATTGAGGTTTAAATAAAAATAAAACCATGGAGAATGTAACGTATAAAAACAAAAGGAATTGTGACTTGAATCGTGATATAGTTTCGGTTACAAATAGATAAACACACAATCTCCATTATAATAAGATTATTATTATTAGTTGTAGTAGTACTAGCAGTGGTAATGTTGTACTACTACTACTACTACTTATGATAATAATAATTAGTAGTAGTAGTATTAGTATTCTGGAATAATACACTAATACCATTAGTGTATAGATTTAATTTAGATTTTTGGTTTCTGACTGAAGTTTTTAAAGATTTTGCTTTTCCTTATTGTCCAATTCTTTTTTCTTCTTCTCTCTGTCCAATTCCATTATTATTGTTGATTCTGATGGTGGCACAGATTTCTTTGACATTGTTGATGAAATCCTACAAGGAGATACATTAGCACCATTTATTTTTATATCTATTGATCTGTCTAGACGACGTGCTACCAACGTTATTAGATCTTATTAAAGAAAAAAAGGTTTTACACAAAAAAAAGTCAAGAAGCCGGCGATATCCCAAAGAAACTATTAAAGATGCAGACTGCGCAGATGATCTTGCGCTTCTCACAAACTTACATGTAAGTTTGTGGGTGTCTGCAGGGAGCACCCAACTTTATACTTACCTACTCGATGACTATTTAATAACCAGTTATTTTAGAGGCCAGAGAGAACTGCTATTCACACTTAACGTGAGAAGATGTTTAGTAAAGATACAACGACTACTACTATAAACTATCAATAATAGGGGTGTAGTGGTTAAGGTGTTAGACTGCAACATTGTAATAAGCCAGATCGAACTACAATTGTTTTTAGCGTTCACTTTCGGAAATTTCCCTCTAGAATTTCCCTATTTTTCCTGTAAAGTTTTAAATGCCATTCTTGGCCAGTTGAAAAGGGCTTAAAGAAAGTCCTATGTTATGGAATCTTTTGGTGATCGTATAAGTCCTATCCTGCGTATTGGTAAAGGTCCAGTGATTTAATCCTATGTCCGTTGTCAAGAATGTTAGTGTAATTATGACCAGTAGAGTCGGTTAAGTATTGTATCAGCCTCAGAGTACTGCCAGTGATTGGCCAAGGAATAGATCACATGATCTCGCCTAGTCTATAAGTATGGGCGACGATCTAGCATATGCCTTATATACAAAAATCTCAACATTTTCTATGAAATCTTCTGTTATATATCCATGTTGCGGGTATATATATATTAACCAACCCCTCCGCAGGAGCAGGATGCGACACAAGGTCAATTTCTTAAGCGGAGTTTAACAGGTTTGAATTCAGAGTTTTCCTTCTCCTAGACAGGTTACCTAGCCATGGTTAAAGAGCCCAGTCTGCCCTACTATATATCCATAGCTGGAGGGATAGTAGGATTCATACCTTTCCGAAGGGTATTAGCGCTAAGTGAAATGCAATTACCACGTCCAGGATTTGAACTCGGGGCAACGAGTCCATTTCCCATGACTTTAGCCATTACACCACGCGCTTCCTTTTGTTGTGGGTATATAAACAATGAGTTCCTTTGTGTAACAGAGATATTAGACATTATAGTCTCCATGTTGGATTCTACTTCGTCTAGTCTTCTCTCCGGCCATGATGTCTACGTCAATGTACTCGTTGCTTCTTTCTTTTGTCTGGCTATTTTATCTTTCTTTTAAGAGCTTCTTCTGGGCTAACTCTTTTCGTGATGCAATTAATTAGATACAAGACGTTTTTTTCTTGTACAAGATTTGTTTGCCCATAACGGAGCTGACAGCTGAAATAGCACACGTCTTTCTTACTCTCACATCTCGGCTGAAACTGAGTACCTAACTAGTTCTCACGTGACTTGTGGGTTTCAATTTTCCAGTGCTTTTCCACTTCGTGATATGAAAAAAAAACTGAACCCGCAGAATTACAGAGTGTTGCCAATAATCTATGCTACCACATAGATTATGTAACATTTCTACTTCTAAGATCGTTGTTTTTACGTTCCCCTATAAAATCTTTTACTTCCCCTATAAAATTGTCCGTGCTCCCTTATCAAATTTTCTACTCCCCTATAGAATACTTTAATTTCCTCTATAAAAAAAATAATTTCCTTTGTAACATATACATTATCCTATAACTTTCTATTTTCTAAAAAAAAATTTATAATTTTATATCTTTTACTTTCCTCTATACATTTATTCTTCTATAAAATTTTCACTTTTCCCCCTGTTAAATGGTATACTTTCCATATAAGATATTTTGCTTTCCTTTATTTCTTTTATATTTCTTTATCTCAATTTTCGATAAAACTCTTTTACTTCCCCTGTAAAATTTCCCTTTTCTCCAAAAAAATTTTCGACTTCCCCTATAAAATTTTCCATTTGACCTGATAGATTTTCTCACTTTCTCTGTAAAATCTTATACTTTCCTCTATAACAAATAAACTTTCCTTAGTAAAATATTCTACTTTCTTTAGATTTTTAAATTTTTCCTATAAAATTTTATACTTGTATATTTCTTTTTGTTTTACTTTTTCTTAAGAAAACCCTTTTACTTCACCTATAAAATTTCTGTCTCCGCCTATAAAATTTCCGACTTCCCCTATAAAATTTTCCATTTTCCCAATAAAATGTTCTCTTCAATAAAATTCTCGAATTCCCCAATAACATTTCCCTTTCCCCTATAAAATGTTCGACTTTGCCGATAAAATTTTCGACTTCCCTAATAAAATTTTCCCTTTACCCCTATAAAATTTTCGACTTTCCCTATAAAATTCACCTTTATGAAGCATTCGCAAATTGATACAATTCTTTTATTTATCAGTATCCTGAAAATTTGCAGAGAAAGTAATTCAATAATATTTCTTGAGGTGTTATTTTTTGTTCTCTTTTTCCCCGATTCCAATCGGAAGATATAAACAATTCAATATTCGACAAAATTCAACCGTAAATAACACAGAACTCCGCAACGGTGATCAAATAACATAATCTACGAAATTGGCAACAACAACAACAACAACAACAACAACAACAACAAAACACAACCTCCCCCCACACTTTACTGAATGATACCCTGTAATTGGAATTGTTTGCTGTGTTTTCTCCAGTGTTGTTTGATTTTCGGGGTATGGGTGGGGGATAGAGTATCAGCTTTAAAGAATTCCGCTGTGTACCAAAAAACGGTCACATCTTCTTTTTGGCATCGTTATTAATGTTTTCTCAGGTTTTCGTGTTTTTTTCTTTCTTTCTTTGCTTAAAAGATTGAATAGCATTCAATTAGCGCAACGTGTGTACGTTGTCACCTGTTTTTGTTTGATTGATTTACAACTTCGATTACTCAACGACATTGATTTTTCTACGCTCATCATGACACAGCTTTTTGCTGGAATAATGACTTTGGTCTAACTTAAAAGCAAAATAAGTATCACTTCAAATAATAAAGCGAATTCTATCGTATCTATTCGTGGAAGAGTCGATCCTATTAATTTTAATTGCATAGATTAAAGATACTAGCAAATCTGGATTTTCATTTTTGCATTTCATCTTGAACAATTTGGACGGTCTCATTTTTAATCAGGGTGTTATAGGATGATAACGGACGGGAGATTTAGGAAAAAGCGAATTAATGTATATTTATTTACCAACCCTCCGCACGAGCAGGATGTGACACAAGGTCAATTTCTTTAGTGGAGTTCAACAGGTTAGAATTCAGAGTTTTCCTTCTCCTAGACCGGTTGCCTAACCAAGTTTAAAGAGCTATATTCCATAGCTTTTTCAATTCTCTAGCAAGGACCAGGTATTTTCCACCTCTTCGTTTTCCTTCATCTTCACCCTGTGATCTGCTGGAACTGCAAAATCCTATTATTATTATTATTATTATTATTATTATTATTATTATTATATTATTATTATTTCAAAAAAATTTTTTTACTATCTTTATAATAAATAAACCAAATTTAAAAAAACTTATTATCTTCTTTTAAATTATCAATTTCAATCATTCGATACTAAAGAGTATTTATCAAAGCGTTTTTGGAAATGGTGAATTTCACATAAATCACACACACACACACACACACACACACACACACACACACACACACAGTGGATGGAAGTATTTAAGTTTTAATGTAATGAAATCTATTAAATTAGAAAGACTAAAAGAATTAAATAAGAACGCATATAAAAAGATACACTTATTTTAATTATATCTTTCTATATAAAATCATTCTAATACGTTGGAGAATAAAACAATGATATTAGAGATCAATAACATGAAGTAATTATTTATTAAACCCGGTTTACTTAACAAGAGTAGGCAAATTAACCGCACCATATGTTATACAAAACTTTAATTTTAATAATATATAAGATACATTGCATGATTTTAAACGCACTAATTACGATTTTGAGGAAAATCTAACTCAGATTTTCATAGAGACATTATTAATAAATATATTTATTGCATTCTTGATATTAATGATTATGACTATAAATTAAATACGTGTTGATAAACTTACGCAATTCCTGAGGGTATTGTGACGTAGCAGTGACGTAGTTTCGGTTACAAAAACCGAATCTCCATTATAATAACATAATTAAACTAGTTTTCCAAAAAAAACACCATTCAATTTCTATCACACACACACACACACACATTAAGATCCTCTGTCACCAACTTCTAGCACATATATGATAAAAAGGGCAATATGGTTGAGACAATCATATAGGTGCTAGGGCTTGACGTGACCAGTCGATTGATCGGAGGCGGCCTCTCCGACCGACCGTCTAGCGCTGGCCAAACCAAAATGAGTGTTGCATGTTTTGGGCTGCTCAGCCACCAGGATTCCATCCGTAAGCATCACGCATCGCCAACCACGGCGCACAGATGGCCTCATTTGGGGGGGGGGGGCTTTCATCATTTACGGCTATGGTTAGGTTGTGTTACGGTTATCGTTCTGCGTAAATTTCGCATTTGTATTAGTCTTAGTCACCCTAACCCTAGCCTTAAATGATGAATTCTTTCAATCATTTACGGTTATGGTTAGTGTGAGTGTTACGGCAAGCGTTACGGTTATCATTAGTATTAGAAGAAGAAGAACAGAAAGAGAAGAAGAAGAAGAAGAAGAAAGAAGAAGAAGAAGAAGAAGAAGAGAAGAAGAAGAAGAAGAAGAAGAAGAAGAAGAAGAAGAAGAAGAAGAAGAAGAAGAAGAAGAAGAAGAAGAAGAAGAAGGAAGAAGAAAAGAGAAGAAGAAGAGAAGAGAAGAAGAAGAAGAAAAGAAAGAAGAAGAAGAAGAAGAAGAAGAAGAGAAGAAGAAAAGAAGAAGAAAAGAAGAAGAGAAGAGAAGAAGGAAGAGAGGAGGAGTAGAAGAAAAGAAAAGGAAAAAGAAGAAGAAAATTTGTAATTTCCTTGATTTTTCAGTCAACATTTACGGATATGATATATATATATATATATATATTATATATATATATATATATATTGCATTTAAACAGTATTTTTAATGTATACATTAAAACAAATGCAATGGAACATTGACAATATACCTATGATTACTATCATTAACAAATGAATCAAATTCGGCATTAAATAACCCATAAAGAGGTAATTTGCCGTTAAACAAATAAGAAACACGGATATAATATAATGCAAAAGGAAAACGAAAACAGTTATATGGCTAACAATGCCTTTATCAGAAAGCTTTGACAAGGTACATATGTATATTATATATATATATATATATATAATATATATATATATATATATAACATTTATCATATATATACATATATACATAATATAAGAATACATAATATATATAATATATATTTACATATATATATATGAATTATGTACATACATATTTATATTATATATTATATATCTTATTTGTAACATATATATACATACACACACACACACACACACACACACATATATATATATATACATGTATATAATGTGTATTATATAAAATATATATAATACATATCTCTATACATATACATATATATAAGTATATATATAAGCATATATATAAGTATATATAGCATATATATGTATACATATACTTATATATATATATATATTATATATATAATATATATTTATACATATATATGTATATAGAGAGAGATTGTATTCACACACCCTATATATATATATATATAATATATATATATATATATATATGTGTGTGTGTGTGTGTGTGTGTGTTTGTGTGTGTGTGTGTGTGTGAATAGAGTGCATTTGTGTAGACAAGATGTGTGAATATTTGAAACAGTGATGACGTCAATATGAAAAGAAAAAAAAAGAAAGAGAAAAAAAAAGGGATTCAAACTTCTGTGAACATTCTGATCAACAATAATAAAACATTGATATTGTATGGATGCGCCACATGCATTCTAACGATATAAATGGAGAAGAAGAAAAAAACCCATCTTGAGAGAAACTTTAGAAAGATACCACACGCTGTTTTGAACAAATCCTGGAAGCAACACTCTAAAAAAGCCCCTCCTACTTCCTATCAGTCCAATCAGCTGGGGCTGTGGAATATACAGACTGCACTTCTGCAGAAGGGTAAGACCCCCCCCCCAAATAGATCTACCTCTTTGTCGTGGATGGTGACCCGTGATGCGTAAGGATGGAACCCTGGTGGCTGAGCTGTCCATTAGATGAAGCACACCCACTTTGGCCCTTACTTAGGCTAGTCGGGCGGTCGGAGAGGCCCTCGAGATCCATCGGCTGGTCAGGTCAATCTCTAGCACCTATATGATTACGCCACATAGATTCTAACGATACAATTAAAAAAACATCTTGATAGAAACTACACAAAAATACCACCAGCTATTTTGAACAAATCCTGGTTATTTGGCTGGTTGGTTGGATTTTACGACATATCAACCCTTATTGGGTTATTTTATGTTATTTTAAGCCCCCTGAGATCCATCGGCTGGTCACGTCAATTTCTAATACCTATATGATTACGCCACCTATATGATAAGGAAGGGCGTGGTTTAATAGTTAGAGTCGTGGGAAATGGACTCGTCGCCTCGAGTTCAAATCCTAGACGTGCTAATTGCATTTCACTTAGCGCTAATACCATTGGAAAAGGTATGGATCCTACTCTCCCTCCAGCTATGGGTAAATAGTAGGGCAGGCTGGGCTCTTTAACCATGGTTAGTCAACCGGTATAGGAGAAGGGAAACTCTGAATTCAAACATGTTGAACCCGCTTAAGAAATTGATCTTGTGTCGCATCCTGCTCGTGCGGAGGGGTTGGTAAATGTATATATGATTACGCACATACATTTTAACGATACAATTGAAAAAAAAATCCCCCAAAGACACCTTGATTGAAACTACAGAAAAATACCACGTGCTATTTTGAACAAATCCTGGTTATTTTATGCCAAGATCATTTTGTTTTATTAGTTATTCATAGGTACTTTAAAACTTTAAAACTCAATTTTTTAAACAGATGTTTTTCTATTTAAACCATAGAAGGTTGAGTTGGGTTGGTGTTTGACAAATCAAGCCCTAGCACCTATATAATTGCGCTTCATACATTCTAACTATACAAAACAAAAAACAAACATATTGACAGAAATTATACAAAGATGCCGTTTGCAGTTTTGAACAAATCCTTGAAGCAACACTCTATACAAAACAGCAGCTGTACGGCCACTTACTTCCTATCAGTCCTATCGGTTGGGGCTGTAAAAATACACCGACTGCACTTCTACAGAAGGGTAAGACCCCCGGTTGGCTCCTGTTGGTTGTGGGTGGCGACCCGTGATGCTTAAGGATGAAAACCTGGTAGCTGAGCAGTCCACTAGATGCAGAAATCTACTCAGGCCCTTACTTAAGCCAGTCGGGCGATCGGAGAGGCCCCCCTGAGATCCATCGGCTGGCCACGTCAATCTCTAACACCTTTATGATTGTCCCAACCCTATTACCTTTATGCTAACCCAGCCCTTTTTATCATATATGACCTCGTCTTTGCTTCCCCAAAAGTGTCCAGTATGTCCTGTTGGTCTAAACCGAATGGTTGGTGGGATAGGTGGCAAGTGGCTGTACAGTTGCTCTTTTGTACTGCATCCAGGATATGTTCAAGACTACACGCAACATCTTTGCGCAGTTCCCGTCAAGATCTTTCTCTAATTGTATCGTTGGACATCTATACCACTATACCTGATGCCCCTCTCCACACACACATGCACATACGCGCACCCATACATGTATATTACTACTGTAAACTGTTCATGTTCCTGACACTAATACATTATTCTGTGTACTTGACATGAGACTTTAATGAGTTGTGGTGCACCTGACCACTGTACACAATAAATTTTCATTATTGTTTTATTATAAGTGCAGCCATACAGTAGCACTGATACGACTATAAATAATATAAACAGAAATTGTAGAAAATGATTTCTTTTTTAAAGATTTGTTTTATAAGTAAAATATTTACATATCTTAACTATGTTAACTTACATCGTACAGGAACCTAACAGCCTACCCTCACAGTGCCAGAACAACACAGTCCAAATAATCTTTCTACATTCACATTTACTGTGTCAGTCCATACAATTCATTCACGAATGCTGAAGAAATGCACCAACACACCTTCAAGCGTGGAAGATCTGGCCTCCAACAGACAGGGTTTGTAAGACGTCTACCGCACAGGAGCTAAGCAGCTCAATATCGAGAGTAACAAAATTCATGAATGAACATATAGACTTCATGCTGGTGATTTGTTTCTGGCACAACATGTGCAAACGTATAGACATTGTATGGACTGTTCTATTCTGACACAGTACAATGAATGTAGGAAGATTATTTGGACTGTGTTGTTCTGGCACTGTGTGGGTAGGCTGTTAGGTTCCTGTACAACGTAAGTTAACATAGAAACTTCAGATTGGCTGTTAGGTTCCTGCCTTTTAGAAGTCCGTTGCAAATGACGATGACGTTACTCTTTATCTTACCTGTGTATTAATATTCGTCTTCCTGAAAAGTATGGCCGTTATCACTTGCAACATGTTGTTAAATGATTTTTAAACAAATCTACAAGCACACACACACACACACACACACACACACACACACACCACACACACACACACACACATATAGCAATAGCATAATCTTTACAGATCACTGTCGTCCCTCACAATCCTCCCAGCCCCAATACCAGAATTTTAATATTCACTGCAAATCCAACACCACGCTTACACTGTTCGCCCTTTGGCTTTCTAACTCAAAAGAGAGTTTATAACTCGTCGATACTTCAGTCAACTGATGCTCATCTGACAATCGGGTTTCCGATAGAAGCAGCAATATCAATGTGTAATCTCTGCAGTTCCTTTGTCGCAAGTGCTCTTTATCTTTCCGGGCAATTTGAAGAGCTATGATCTAGAAGAGTTCTCACATTCCAACAACAAATGTGAAGTTTAATCCGGTCATTTGAAAATTGTTTTATATTTCCTTTTTTTTTATTGTTAGAGATAACATAATTGCATAACTTATAAATTATATTATTAAAACAAGAAATAATGAAATAATATATTTTTGAAGGCAAAATAATGCAAATTTATGTTGAAAAACATATTTATTTAATTTTTTTCCTTTTTTTTACTCTTAATATTTTCAGGCTAGGCCCATCTTCAGAGGTTGAAAATTTTCCATCTGTGTTTGTTAAACTCAACTGTGATATTAAATATCACAGTTGGCAAATATATATATATATATTATATATATATATATATATATATATATATATATATATATATATAGAGAGAGAGAGAGAGAGAGAAAGAGACCAATATAAATATAACCCAATTAAATAGAGGGAGAACGAAAGAAAAAGAAAGAGAGAACGACAGACAGAGAAAGAAAAAGTGTGTGTGTGAGAGAGAGAGAGAGAGAGAGAGAGAGAGAGAGAGAGAGAGAGAGAGAGAGAGAGAGAGAGAGAGAGAGAGAGAGAAATTGGTAGCATTTTTTCTTTCAGGTATATTTTATTCAAGACAATAGACAATTTAAGTCTGTTATGCATTTTTATATTCTTTTTTTGATTTCTTATTTCGTTGTTTCTGTGTAATATGAAAATTGTATAAGTTTCTCTCGAAAATTAATAATGTGTTTCCACCTGTGTTTGTTAAACTCAACTGTGATATTAAATATCACAGTTGAGTTTAACAAACACAGGTGGAAACTTTTCAACTCTCTGAAGATGGGCCTTGCCCGAAAATATTAAGAGTAAAAAGAAGGGAAAAAAATTAAATAAATATAAGAGAGTTTCATAATTTGCTTGAAGCATTGTGTATGTATTGGTTAGGAGGTTGATTTAGAAGGCTATCACAATGCAGTTTGGAATAAATAAATAATAATAATACGGTAACAATGGTGTTGTGTGTTGACCTGTATTTTTTATTATTAATAATAAAATATATTTATTATTATTATTAATAATATTATTTATTATTAATAATAATTATTATTATTATTAATAATTATATTATTAATAATTA
>CM042174.1:42695388-42735388 GCA_023376005.1 Doryteuthis pealeii | reverse complement strand
ACTACTCCCCAATGGGCCACCTTGTTGACCGTGGGCTAGGCGAGCTTCTGTGCCTTAAGGATAGAACCCAGGTGGATGAGGCAGTCATGACTTGCCAATACTACCACTTTGACCTTTCTTGGTAGAACGGGCGTCGGATGCAAGGCCCCTCCAAATCGGCTGGTCCATGGTCAAGCCTAGACCTATATTGATTTCTGCAAACCATGTCCCCTCATGGACAGTAGCCCACCCCTTTTATCATATGGGTGCTGAGAAGCGATGACTGAGGGTCTACTGTCCTTGGGAAGAACTGGTTTAACAACTGAATGGTGAGGTTCCAGTTTGGAAGCTTGGGGAAATGTAGGAGCTCTACCTCCTTCATGCACCATTTGCTGACCTCTGTACTCTGTCCCTGGCTGGGATGGCCGGCAAGTGGTTAAGTACCTGTAGCGTCCCATCTGATGTGGTTGGGAGATAGAAAGAACATGGTGATGGGTATAATCACAAAATTGTATTATGATATTGAGAATTGGGATTTATTCTATCACAATCATTTATGTCCTTGGACATCAAAAAAATGACACGTCCCACGCGAGGTGGATGGTAAACTTTCCGTAAACAACAAACCAAACGCAATCCTAATCAAATGACTGTCCATATAATTGTTAAAGATTTGCCTTTAAGACACGCATGGGGGTCAACGTTTTTTACTACTGAGGAATCGTGCTCACATACACAGGCTGATAACACATACTGACCAATGGTATCAATGTTATATCTAATAACAATTTAAAATTTCGCTTTGAAGTAAGGGCAAACCTTAATAGGTCATTCCCGCAAATGTGCTCAGATTAAATACCAATAAACTAAAAAGAATAAATAGGGAATACAAACCGAAAAATGGAGAATAGATAAATGTAATTAAACCAGAAATGTAGTTTTCTCTTTACTATGTTGGTTGCAATTTGAATAGATGTGCGATACATATACGGATTCAAGTTATAGTGTCTGGTGTGTGAGAGGGGAGACAAAATAACACGAGAATATTAGCAAATCTTTCTGTTCTTTCAATGTCTCTATCCATTCTTCGAACATCCAGTTCTGGTCTAGCTGTCGTTCCTCCTTGTCTTGTCTTTCCTCCTTTGGCCCTTGTTAGGTAAATTACATTGGTATTTCTTTTCTCTCCTCTTCTTGAGTGATTATCATCTCTCTCCCTCGTCTATCTATTAATCTAATTGTTTCTGTCTTGTTACCTCTTCTCTCTCTTTTCCGTTCCAAAATCACCAAATACCAAAGACTAAGTTCGCGAAATCCGCATTTATCAGTCTCTCTCCTCCACTCTCCTCTCTCTACTCCATCTCCGACTTCTTTCTCAATCTCTTCTCCTCCCCAAACCAACCACAACGCTGGCCCAAAGACGCTGCGCCATTCTCACCTCTTCTCTGGTACGGTCAAGGTCTCTCTCATCGCTGCAACCGAAACAAGACAGATGAGACCGACCGAGCTGCTCATCTTTTTTCTCTCTCACTTTCCATCTCTTTGGCACTCTCTTTTGGCACTCCAATCTCACGTTCGTACTCTCAGTAAAAATTCTGCTCTCATCTCTTCTCTTCACACCACACCCACAGATCCGCATGCATCCATTTTATCAATCTTGTTTCTCTCTCTCACCACACTATTATCTTTTTCCATACCCCCTCGCTATATTTTTTCTCTCTATCTCCTCACCCTCTCTCTCCCCACATCAATGCAGATGCAACGAATAAAAAAAAACGTGGGTACGTTATGAGAATAAACATTTCCAACTTACTCCGACGTAGAACGCAAATGTTGGTGGGATCGCATTGTTAATATAATAAATAGAATACTCATTGCTGCCAAGGGATAACAATAACCTAATAAGACACACTATTTAAATATGGTTTCGTTAAATATTTTAACACTAGGGTACTCGGTAATCGTTATTGCGTGGAAATAGATCGGCAATCTCGGTTTACAAATTTTGCGAGGTTGATCTTTCAACTCTAATTTTTGCTGTAAAGGATGAATACCCTAGATAGAGTAATGTTGACAAGTAGCTTATTCACTTTTGCGGCCACCAGTTAGGGTGGAATGTGATGTAAAACAACAATACTTCGCTCAAAAATTGACGCTGTGTTGCCTGCTCAAGACAGATAGTAACAATAAAGCTTAAGAAAATGCTCGACGTAATGGTAATGTTGGGTTGAAATAAATCGACACCTGCGTTCAAATCTTGGACAAGTAGTTTAGTTCACGTTGGCGATAATGGTCTTGGAAAGGTAAGGATCATGTATTTCACAGACGCCATGAGATAAATATAAGGCAAATGATATCTTTTTCTTACTTGAAGGTACTAATCCCACTAGGAAACAGGAAAACTCTGAGAATTCCAAACCAAATAAAATACATATTATATTGATTGTGAATCAACATCCTTTTACCTAAGGTTGGTTGTTTAACCATAGCATAGAGAAAAACGCATACCTAGTATTTACTTGGGTGATAAGATGGATTCCTACTTCCCAGACATATCGGAACGGAACTTAAGCTATCTTGTCATAGATTAAACAGCAGGTACACGTCGATTCATTTCAACCCCGATGACATAACGCGGAGCACGTTTTCTAAAGCATTTCGTTACTATCTGCTATGAGGCAGCGTGCTAAACAAGTATTTTGAGCGAGTATGTTGGTTTCAACCAAAAAAACATTCCATCTCCAATGGTGCCGGCAAGTTGAATACCACCTGTCAATATTTACTCAAGCTAAGGGTGGATCAGGCTTTTCTAAAACAGCCTGTTTATAATGGTAAGAACCAACCTCGCCAAGATTGAACGAGGTGCCGATTCTATTCCTACGGATAACCGTACGAAGTATGCCTCATGTAGAAGATATTATGAACATAATTTTTTTTTTTTTTTTAATTGCGTGTTCTTATTAGGGATTATAACTTTCCTGGGCGCTATTATCTATAGTATATAACAATGCGTTAGTTGGACACATCTTCGTCTATCTGATGGCGTAGTTATGGAGGCAATGGCGTTACAAAGATAACGCTTTTCTTATCCTCTGATCTCTGTGCATATATTGGACATCTTGATTTTTGGAGATAATGAGAGAGGGGGTCAGGGACGTGAGAGGAAGGGATAAGCGAGGGAGGGAAGAGAACCAAGATCAGTGAGAGAGAGAGAAGAGAGAAGGGTGGAGTCTGCTTTGGCATTGTGTAGTATGTGTGATAGAGAGAAGAGAGAGTAGACGTAGTACGGCAGCACGAAGTCAAGAGAGTGTGGAAGAGGAGAGAGAAAGTGAGAGGAAAAGAGAAGGCCGGGTGCATCGTGTTGGCGAGAGGAGAGATAGAAGATGAGATAGAAGTAGAGTAAGAGGCTAGAAGAAAAGAAAGGAAAACACAGTCTGATTATCTAGGCATAATTTGATTTTAATATTTTGTAATGTTTCTATTTTTTTTGTTTTGGTTTTTATTTAATTTAGAGTGGAGCATTTTATTGATATTAGTAGAGATGTATCGAGAGAACTAGAGAAGTATGAGAGCGAGTAGAAGAGAGACGAGAGCTCGACACGGCATAGCTTTCTACATGTTATATAATCCATTTGTGTGAGCACGATTCTCGTTGATTGTTAATACGCTGAAGCAAACCGCATACGTTTTAAAAATTTTAAGCATTTTAGAAGGCAGTTTTTGATTGGATTTGTTTGCTTGTATTTACACGGCATATCCAAACACTGCAGTGTGAGAATCATTTGATCCGACATAAAGTTTAGTGAAAAATAAATTCGATTCTTAAAATAGATAATAAGACGGAAACAGCAAGAGATTTTGATTAGTAAACTGACAGTAAGTGGTATTAATATGAGTTCAAAGACCTAGATGGGAACGCACTAGAAAACAGGTACTCAACCCCAACTGTAACGATTCACACAGAGGGAAAAATGCCAACCAAAAGGGGGGCAGGAGAGGATGGGAAGCAAGAGATGAGATGAATGAAGAAGGGAGTGGAGTACAACAGTTCACCTCCAGGACACTTCAAACAACTGGAAGTCCTATTTCCATCACATACACGTGCAATAACTGTTGTACCACGATACATTCCAGTGACATGTAGAGCCCTCAGCCACCTCCTATCGCTTCTAGCGCACCTAGTATAGAATAAAAGGGTTTGAGGACTTGTCATCGAAGGGTAATTGGGTGGCAGTGTCGAACATACATATATTGGTCCTAGTGCGCGGTGAGACGCTGCGTCCGGACGCCGACTATTATTGGTAGGGCACGGCTCACACGAATGTATTGAGAATGATTAAAGTGGAAGCCTCTCCAGAAACATATTTTGTATCTACCGACGAGTGCCTAGACGTCTAGCCCAAGAATAGAGCATAAATGGAATATTGCACAGATGCATGGCAATGATCGATGCCACGATGGGTTCTACTTCTCCTTAAAGCAGTGCACGTGAATCGTCACCTCTACGGTCAGTGGCCCAATTGGGGAGAGTCTTACTCCTATGAGAGAAAAGGCCATCGGTGAAATCTAATTATTCTAAGCCATCCAAGCGACAACCAGGCAGGCCGTAATAGTACCGAAACCGTCCCAACACTAGAACCACACAAACCAGTGCAATCAATAAAGTCCCATTGTAAGGTCGATATAGAAACATAGGTTTGGTTTCTTTAGCTTATTGTTAGTATAGACTTGAAATTATACCCTAAAGTTAAGAAACTCCAATTTATGTTCAATATCAGCTGTATATACCTCACTCGTACTGGAAGTAGTAAATAGAAGACGACAAGGATAGCACGCGATGAGATGATGGATAGAGTCGTTAGACGTAGTACTAAACTTCGTTACGGCATATTAATCTATCTATCATCTGAGACATTGGTCTAGACCCGCCATCTTGCTCTGGGACATGAACCACTTCTATCATAGGCTCTGTCATTGGAGGTTGACTTTCCTTACTATAATTCTTCCTAGGCTGGGCTTTACATGTGTCTATAATGAATGTACACAGACTTGGGTTTACTTGATCAAGTTATTATCTAGGCCCATAAGTTGATTCGCCGTAGGGTGACGACTCTTGTATGTGATTTATGTGATCCAGAACTAAGTAGCATGAAGATACATGACGTACACATCTGCACCTGGCATAACAAGTTTAATCGCACTCTTGCATGTAACTTCAAAGAATCACCTAAACATCTCCTCACTGCTCGCTGTAAATAAGAGACGACCCCATTATTCGAGAGCGCTAGCACACTATGAAGTGGTCAAAGAAGTGTTCATGTATACCGGTTTCCCACCTGATGATTTTGTATCCATAGACTACCCTGTTATTCAATTGTATCGTCAATCTGTCCAAAACTTAATGGGAATAAAATCACGGTCCATGAAGCTTATATCAAGGTCTAATTCAGCGAAAATAATAGACTTGATCCTATCACTAGAAGTTTGAGTAGAATGGACCTTTCATGGGTACTGTGTATCGCCAAAATACACATACAATACATAGTTATAGAGAACAGCAGTGGTCAGCATTATATACCCATTACTGTGGAGATGAAGAGGGTTTGTATCTTTCTCAGGGTATTAGTACCGAAAGTGAACGAGATAACGTGACTGGAGTTCGAATCGCTACTACGATGTGCAGGTCCAAGCACTGTTACCAACTAAATCACGGGAACTCACCCCGTCTAATAATGAACAATACAATTATATTACTTAACAAATAATTCCTTTTCACACAACCCCATCCTGTCAATGCACTTATTCAATGTTAAATTAAATAATCGCATTCGTGTTACAATAATAATAATATCAAGTACGGGGTAGATACCTATAAAGAATCAGGAAATAAGAGACCAAGTGAAGAAGAAGCAACGAGAGGAATAGACGGAGTGCAGGACTATTCGAAACCTAAGAAGGTTCGATGCAGTAGAACACTAGAAGTAATCTTGTGTGATTTGGCGGTATGATGAGTGTGAGAGGACGCCACACCCTTACCAACACTCCTTACTTTAACTCGTACTAGACTACCTGATAAAAACGACATGACATTTATACGCTGAAATGTTGTGATCCTTGAGGGCAGAGTTCGATAGGTACGATATACAGACAGCGCTCTATCTCAGCTGAGCATACCCGGATCTAAAGTGCAATATTTCGATATGATTGATATCATTAACAATCTACGTGTTCGATCTATTAACTAATTTATCGCCATCTGTGTATCATAGGTAACCCGTAATACAAAGAAACATGACGAACTGTAAGGAAACAAGGAGAATAAGTATTGCAAGAGTCTAGGGAATATGATTTAATACTGACATGTAGCAATCAATAAATAATTATTTCCTAATATTATAATATTTTATCTGTGCTCATCCTGAGTTGCATAACATTCCCCCCAAAAAAAATCTCGATCTCTTTTTGTTTATGATCATTGACAGTAGAGACGTGTCTCTGACTCCTGCCAAGGTGGGGACGGTAAATCCTCATGGCATCTTCTCTTAACAAACATAAGCTTTTTATCTCGTCCTTCCGCACACTGCTTGTCTTGACAAACATGTGTTATAAGTTCTTGCTGTTGGGCACGCTTGGTTTGATGCTATATTTGTGATTTTAAACCATTGTAAGTAAATTGTGTATAAATGTTAAATTTTCTTGGTAGGCACACATTTACTTTGTCTGTCCATTTATGTGTTCAGTGTAGTATATCCCGATATCCTATTGAATCTTTGGTTTGGTAGAGTAGGGATCGACTAAGATATCTCCCACACCATCAAAATCAATACCCTCAATATTAGTCCGATGGGAAAACAACTTATCATTTAACAATATCTTATTATTTCTGCTCTGTTTCTTGGTTGACTCTTCGTCTCAAGTCGTATTGGGTTCTCCTCGCATTGAGTACCATCTTGCCTTATCATTAATTCAAGAACACGGATACTATTTTGTATACAAAAGGTTTATTCAGTTCCTCCGAACCATAAACTTGCGCGCAATGCAGAATCAGTTACGAGCAACCAACAAGACGGAACGAATCATTTATGTGCCTGCTCGATGTAAGTTAATATGAGTCTGCTTCGGAAGAATTGGTCAATATTGTAATGTCAGACGCTTGTTGTTTACATGATTCACGTTTCGAGAATTTTAATCTGAGATTCCTCATACATCAAGCGCGCTGTCATATTATTATGGGGTAAAAGTCATTGGGAAAACTGGACTCTCAGCCCCGAGTCTAAATCCTGAGGTGGTAATGCATTTCACTAGTCGCAATACCTGGAGGATATGAATCCTTCTCTCCAGCTATGGGTAATATAGGGCAGACTGGCCTTTAACAATTTAGCAACCCGTCTCTGGAGAAAGGCAAAACCCTGAACAAACTGATAACATACACCGCTTGAAATTGACCCTTGTGTCGCATCCTATCGTGCGGATGGGTGTAATAAAAGTTCCTAAGTACACTTCCTCACAAAGTAGGCTATACCTATTAACATGTAACTCAGTGGTGATCATGGGTAGAGGCACTTAGAGTTGATAAAGTTTTGAGTAAATTCTACAGAAGCAAAGACATTTTGCGTTTGGAAAGTATTTGAATTGTATGTAGTTTATTGCATAATCTGAGTAATGAGTTCGAAATCTCACTGGTGCACCATAATTGCTTTGTAACCAGAAAATTAACGCTTAATATAACGAACCAATCTGACTTGCAAGAACCGGTCCATATTTTTTTAAAACCGCACTAATATACATATTAAAACGTTAATATCGCAACACCATGCCCTATGCACTATATATAACTTAGTCAACAACCAATTGTTGGACTAAGCTCTACATATACTATATTATTGACAAGTAAATGACATGATTCTAAATATAGAGCACTACAGATATAGAAGCAATTACATCAATGTTATAGGTTAGGATAATAATAAAATAACATATAAGTTAAGGGAGTTAACTATAACCATATTTCCTAAATGATTACTCTTCTGCCAAATATATATATTCCACGTTGAAACAAATATTCATTGTATTTTTATTACCTTATGTGGAGGATATTATAGCATAAATATCTACTATCTATTATCTACCATAATACTATACTACAAGTGTTAAACATAGTTGGAAACTCAGTTGACGAGATGCGCGATGTACTAGCACGGTCTATTACCGTAGTAGTAATCGACAGGTAGGGAACACGCTAGTAGAGCTACTATAAATTAGTATAGCAATAATAAGTATATATAAATATTTACTATTTCGATAAGTAGTTATATATATACAATAATTATAAATGAAGATAGATTTTTAAAATAAATATATAATTTAATATCCCTGCGAACAGTAAGTGAATGTGGACACAAGGTGTTTTGAGATATTAGAGTTTTCTCATTCATTCTGGTAGGTGCACACCAAGTTTTATATTATAAGAACTCATGTTCTTCCTTGCTAATTTATATCCTTAGCTAGATGGATGAAAATAAATTGTAGTAATTCATATATATCGTTTACAAGAATATAGCATATATGTGAAATGCTAATAACCCGTACCATAATTATATATGGGCTCTGAGTAGTTGACTCGATGTTCTAATTATCATAGACGTAACCTGTTATACACAAATACGAGAGCACTATGAAATATGTTATTAATGAGAATAGTTAATTAAATAGTTTATAAATATGTAGTATTACTATATTAATATTACTTATTATTTAGTTAGCATCGATTAGCTACAATCATAAGATGTACAGAGTACATAGACACCCCTACACTACTCGTATTTGATGGACTTGACGAGCTTGCTGTTCGAAACTACTAAAATAAATCGGAGAAGCTCACTACATTACAGCGGTCTAATATAACAAGTCGAGGAAAGGGGCATACCATAAAATCGAGGCCTCACTATCAATTCTAATATTTATTAGTTGTACTTATACTAGTATCATTGGTATTGTATTTTAGATATTAATCATCTAACTCACCCCCATCGCCAATATAATTTATATCAGAAGGCGAAGCGTACGGTGTCATGCGTTCAAAATGCTACGTGGGACAAAAAGGATCTCGATTCGTCCCCGAGAAATTGTCAAAGAGTCGCTATAGTCGTAAGTGAATGTAAGCTCATAGAGAGTAGTGAGCAATGTGGTTCACTTTTAGGTGACAGCTAGCGTGGCCATGCAAGTAAAGCAAAGCCGCCAATTTTGTTGGGAGGATATGAATCGGTTCGGCGATCCTATCTCCTCCCTCCAGCTATGGATATATATAGTAGGGCAACTGGACTCTACCTTGGTTAGTGCAACCGGTCTAGGAGAAGGAAAACTCTGAATTCAAACCTGTTGAACTCCGTTAAGAAAATTGACTCCTTGTTGGTCCTATCCTGTCCTTGCGGAGGGGGACCTAGCCTAGCTTAGAAACAATGTAACGTATAACATCTTGTAGGATGACTCGGGTCGGCGAGTAGATACCTAGTCTAGTTAGAGCTTACTGATAAACATTAATAACCATCTATTTATCAACTCCCCTAATAAATACTATCTATCGGCTATTATGCCAATAGAATGATGAGTACCGGTGCACGAGACTGTAGTGAAGCATAGAGTGTAGAAGTAGAGATCAAAAAGTATTTGAGCGTGAGTGCAGAAGTGACTCACATCAATATATAGTGAGTAAACTATTTGCAGAAATCAAACCCCCTGAGCATGTGATACGTATTCAAACAGGATAGGCAGTAACCTTAACTGAAGTACTATTAGTTTAAACTATTGATGACGTCAGTAAATCAGTTTAGTTGAGAGAGGAGAGTATATTGATCTAGTACGGAGCGAAGTATAACGAAATATTCGATGGGGTTCTATTAAATGTCGATAAGGGTTTTTGTTGAAATCAATAATTCTTAATGGATACTCCATTTTTTTATAAATACATTTTTCTATTAACCCATAGATGAGATCCAATAAGCGCATGAGTCACATTCCGGGTCAGAGTAACCAGGAGCAATGATGGATGAAGAGGTGCTCCACATTCCCCAAACCTCCAGAAACTGGAACCTCACCATCAGAGTAGATAACGTCATCCAGACCACAGAATGAGACCCTCAGCCACCGTCTTCTAGCACCCATGATAAAAAGGGTTAGTCTTGCCATAAGGGCAAAGGGTTGGGGCAATTATATAGGTGCTAGGTGACTCAGCCGTATGATCCGACCGACCGTCTAGCCTAGGTGCAAAGTGGAGTGTTATGTGAACTGCTTATCTACCTGGTTCTATCTTGGGCATCACAGGCGCCACCCAAGACCAACGGCTCTCCATTAGGGTTCTTACCCTCGCAAGGGTGCAATCGGTAACATCTAAAGCCCAGACGACAGGGCTTTCATTTTAGAACAATTTAACTAGTCAAAATTGCTACGTCAACGAAATAAAAAATAAAAGCAGACGTAACTTGTACCGAGAGATGAGAGCTTAGAAAGTAGACCAGAGAGATATGTGGTAGCAATGTATATCATATTATAATCTGGGCTTACATGCGAATATCATGATTGATAATGGTTACAAACTTATTTTATTCTCGCCAATGTATACAATAGACAATAGTCTGTTATGCATTTTTATATTCTTTTTTTGATTTCTATTTCGTTTCTCTGTGTGATATGAAATTGTATAAGTTCTCTCGAAAATTAATAATGTCTGTAATTTATATTTCCATTATTTTGATTGGCGTCAACCATTGATAAGAAAAGTCAAAATTAAAGACCAATGTTTTAATGTCGGTCAGACCGTTTATGGAATTATTTTTGAAAGACAAACTAAATGGCCGAAAGTCTGTCACTCCTAAATATGTTTTAACTAATTATTTCTTATAAAGATTTTTTATTTTTATAGTGTGTTAGAAGCATTAATTATAATGTATATATATTTTTGAGGCAAATAATGCAAATTTATGTGAAAAACAAATTTATGTTGGAAAACATATTATTTAAGGGGTTATTTACAATACATTTGGAATAAATAAAAAAATAATAATAGTAACAATGGTGTGTGTTGACCTGTATTTTTATTATTATAAAAATAATATTATTAATAATAATAATATTATTATAAAATTAATTATTAATAATAATTATTATAAATAATATAATTATTAATATAATAATAATAATTAATATAATTATTATAATATAATTTAATAATAATATAATTATTATAAATAATAATAATTATTAATAATAATAATAATAATATTTTATTATTAATAATAAAAAATCAGGTCACACACAACACCATTGTACCGTATTATTATTATTTATTATTCCAAATACGCATGGTGATAGCTTCTAAATCAACCTCCTAACCAATACATACACAATGCTTCGCAAATTATGAAACTCTCTTATATTTATTTAATTTTTTCCTTCTTTTTATCTAATATTTCGGGCAGGCCCATCTTCAGAGAGTTGAAAGTTTCCACCTGTGTTTGTTGAAACTCACTGTGATATTTAATATCACAGTTGAGTTTAACAACACAGGTGGAAACACATTATAATTTTCGAGAGAAACTTACAATTTATATTACACAGAACAACGAAATAAGAAATCAAAAAAAGAATATAAAAATGCATAAGACTTAAATTGTCTATTGTCTTGAATAAATATCCTGAAGAAAAAATGCTACCCAATTTCTCTCTCTCTCTTCTCTCTTCTCTCTCTCTCTCTCTCTTCTCTCTCCTTGCCTCTCTCTCTCTCTCCTCTCTCTCTCTTCACACACACACTTTTGACTTGTAAAAGCGTGTACTTCAATCTGCTTTGCTCTTGTATGCCCTCACTCATATACTCTGTCGTAACCGATTGAAATAAAGTATTATCTACCTGTCTCGAACTTCATTAGTAGTATTATTATTTAGTGTGATGCGATTGATTTTTAAGGCAGGTCAGCTTTCTAGATGTGTTTCTTATCGCTTCTAGATGCTATTTAGGAAGTAATTGGGGCGTTTATATTACTATACTATTATTTACACTTTAAATAAATGGAACCATTCAGTTGTTTTGATTATAGTAAAAATAGGGATGCTCTCACTATCTCTCCAAATACATCTCTCTATATCATTCATACAGTATATAGAAATAGATAATATATAATATAATATATAAGATATAGTATGATATAGTAATTAAATAATAATAATATATTTACCAACGTGTAATGAGTGTAATATGGAGGCAGAGTGAGTCTCTCAAAAAACAACAGATGGAAAAATCTTTACAAATCCTCTGAAACGAGCTGACCATATCGCCTGAAATATTAAGGTAGTTATACAAAAAAGAGGGAAAATAAAATCTAATGAGAGAATATGTTTTTCAATCATAAATTTGCATTAATTATATGCCTTCGAAAAGAGTATAAAATATGGATTCATTATTCTTGGGTTAAAATAAATAAATATTTAATAAGTTATGGTAATGCAATATAGTTATCTCTAACGAAGAAAAAAAAAGGAAGAAATATAAAACAATTTCAAATGAACCGGGAGATTAACTATCACATTGTTGTTTGAATGTGCGAACTGCTTAGAGTTACGTGAAGGAGTCATGCTGAGACTTCAGATTGCCGAGCGGGAGAAGAATAAAAGAGCACTTGACGACATGAAGGAAATGCAGAGATTACACATGTGATAATTGGCTGCTTACTATGCGGAAACCCGATTTGTCTGATGAGCTCAGTTGACTGAAGATCGACGAGGTTAAAAGAAAATAAACTCTCTTTGAGTTAGAAGAGAAACAAAGGGCGATACAGGTGAGATGAAAGAGAGAGCAGTGGTGGTTGGAATATTGAAGAAGTGATTAATATTTAATATAATTCCTTGTGTATTTTACGAGAGCTGGGTAGGAGTTAGTCGAGTAGTGTGCACGTAGCTCTCTAGAAGTAAAAAATCACATGCTAACAACCGTTGTAATATATTATGTGATTCTTATACAGTTAGTGGTGGGATAACAATATCACTAAGTGATCCTGCTTGGTGAGTTCCTATGTATGTATGTGTGTGGTGGATGTAACTTTAGTATGGTTTCAGTATTATGTTCTATTGTGTAATTAATAGGTAATCCGATGTCTGCAAATTCGTGTGTGTGTGTGTAGAGGTCGCTGTAACAGATATAGATTTAAAAGTCATATAATACCCCAACATTGTCCTGCACACGTTGATCAACGGCCATCACACTTTCAGGACACGACAAAGAATATTTAATACACAGGTTAAGTATAGAAAGATTACACTGTCATCAGACAATTTGCATTACGTCGTAATCTTCTTACACAAAGGCAGGGAAGCTATGCGACTTAAATGCTAGCTAACAGATACTGAAACGCTGATTTTTACCTGAATAATTTTAAAGCTTCCAAATTCCAATAAATTGGTCGGACTGTCGTATGGTGTAATTCTTATAGCGTCATCCTATTTGAGGGTGGTTGGCACGAAAAATGGCAAAGCGTCTTGTACGCTACCACAGTACCAAAGAACTAGACTATCAGTACCAATGATAATCTTCCTACATTCATTGTACTATGTGTCTAGAAATAAGAACAGTACCAATACTAATTGTCATAACGTTGGCACATGTTGGCCAGAAACAAATCATCCAGCATGAGTCTAAACTGTATCATTGTCGAGGAATTTTGTACTCTCGATTTGAGCTGCTAGCTTCTGTTGGCTCAGACGTTTACAAGCGCTCGTCTGTTGGGAGGACCAGATCCTTTCCGACCTTGAAAAGGTGGTGTTGGTGCTTTTTCAGCAACGAATGAATTGTATGGACTGACACAGTAAAGTGAGATGTAGAGGATTATTTGGACTGTGTTGTAGGCACTGGAGGGTAGCTGTTAGGTTCCATGTACGATGTAGTTAACATAGGTTTATGATATGTAAATGATTATTACTTATAAAACAAAATCTTTAAAACAAATCATTTTTTTCTAAGGCCATATTTTCTGTTATATTATTTATAGTCGTATCAGTCTTACTGTATGGCTGCACTTATAATAAACAATGAATGAAATTAATATTGTGTAAGCAGTGGTCAGAGTGCAACAAAAACTCATTAAAGTCCTCAATGTCAAGTAACAGAATTATGCTGTATAGTGTCACGGAACATGAAAACAGTTAACATAGTAGCTATATATACAAAAATGTAGTGGGTGCGTCAGCTACTTGTGCAAGTGTTGTTGTGTGGAAGTTAGGGGGCATCAGGTATAGTGGTAGTGATGTCACATATTCGCATACATATGTATGAGAAAGACTCATGACCAGGGAATGCACTGAAAGATTGTTCGTGTAGTCTTGACAATGATCCTGGGATTGTTCTAAGTAAAAAGATCAGTATGTACAGCACTGCCGATCTCAGGTAGAAGCTCCAATACCAACCATTCGGTTTTGACCAACAGGACATAAACTGGACATTTTGGGAAGCAATAGACGATGGTTCATATATGATTAAAAAGGTCTGGTTAGCAGAACAGGTAAGGTGAGGTTGGGCACATATAAAGTGATAGAGATGTGACGTGCCGAGCCGATGGATCCTCAGGGGGGCCTCTCCGATCGCCTCTACTGAGCGATTACTATAAGTAAGGGCTGATAGATTCTCTGGCGATCTAGTGGACGCTATAGCTACTCAGGTTTCATCCTTAACATCCCGCCGGTCGCCACCCCCACAACCAACAGGAGCCAACCGGCGAGTCTTAACCCTTACTGTGAAGTGGCAGTACGGTGTATATTTATACATAGCCGCAATCCGACAAAATAGGATACTGATAGTGAATGTAAGTGGAACCGGTACAGCTGCTGTTTCTGAATGAGTGTTGACTTCAAGGATTTCTTTCAAGACTGCAAACGGCATCTTTATAAAACTCTGCTCAACTAGGTGTTTTTGTCTTTGTATATATAAGGAATGTATGAATGCGGCATATTATATAGGTGCTAGGTGGACTGCTTGACTATATGCTCAACACCAATCCCATACTCAACCCATCTAATGGTTTTCTACACTACGAACTATAACAGGACATTGTTTAAAAAAAATTTGAGTTTAAACGTTATGAAAGTACTATGAATACTAGTAAAAAGCCAAATATTGAGGGCTTGCATAAAACACGCAAGGATTTGGTCCTTCAAAAGGCACGGGTTTTCTGGTAAGTTTCAATCAAGGTTGTAGCATCTCTGTTGGGGGGACTATATGTTTCATTTGTTCAATTGCTGCATACGATTAGAAATGTTAATGTCGTAATCATTATGATATTTATTCAAGTCAACCTACCATATACAATTCAAAATCGCGTTCCCTGAACATCGAGCCTAACCCTCCCTGATGGATTTGAAATCCATCCCCAAATCAACAACAATCAACAACAAAAAATAATGACCATCCCCGTGACCACAAACGCTCATCCCCCCACCAGCGAAATCGCCATTCCTCATCTGATACCCCAACAACCTTGACCGCGCCCATTTACTTCTATACCTCCATTTGTATTTTTCCTTTTTTGTTCAATTATTACTTTTCTACGTCACCTCCAAACTGACGAATAGTAAAATAATCGGTACCATTGTCAGTATGTGCTACTTTTGAGTGGCTACAAATCAATGTCTCTCTTATAGTTGTGCGCCTACCAACTATGAAACGCATACATTATAATCGCTACTAATAATAACTGCTTACCAACCTACCTCTAACCCTCACACCTATTCAGTATTTAGAATTAAAACTAAATCTCTGATTCATGTAAATCATGCGATAAATCCTTTTTAATTATTCTTAATTACAATACAAGCTTATGACTGAATTGCATTCTGAATTGAATATGTGAAAAATAAATTATTCTTAAACATTGCCTACTAGGTATATTCTATAAATATCTCTTCTGAGGTAGGCCCCACATTCAAACCGGAGTAGCCACATACTATAAGAATACAAAAGTATGGCCACAACCATAACGGCACCAAAATAATTTTACTAATCTGATTTTATTATACAAATTTGTAACAGAATAAGAAATTAAGTAAAATATAATAAATTATGAATAAATCATACTTTCAATTTCTTGCTGCAACAATTTTTTCTCCGAACTGGAACTTTACTGCTATGGCATATTTAAAAACAATAGTTTATTAACCCACAACCTTTGTAGGATATATTTTTGGGAAAATTACTAACATAAAACAGAAGTGTAAATAAAAACACATAAATTGATTGAACGATTTTCACAAATTAATGGGAACAAAACCAACTTAAGGGGTGAATTTTCGGGATAAGATTACAAAGCTAGAGTTTATTTATAAAGACTAACATTCAGTAATCTGTGTGGACTGGATGCCGTTGGAAGTGCAGAGCGTTTTTCCGATATGGACGATGTGAGAGCTGGAGGAATCGTGCACGAAGTCTGATGATTGATATGATGATCGGTCTTGCTGCAAATGTTTATCACTATTTTTAAAAGATTGATGTGAAAAGATAAAAAAGAGAGATGCCCAGGAAGCATAACAAATAAATAAATAATTAGATAAAATAATAATATTATAATAATAATAATATAATCTTAATAATCACATAAGAGGAGAGGACTGATGTGATGACCACCATGGGTATCACAGTTTAATTTTCTTTTATTGGGGATCACCCTTCTGTTGTGAATTATAAAAATACTATAATAAACTACCCGCCCGCCGGCATCCCCATGGCAGGAACAGCGTATCTTCTCTTTTCGTCATCGAGTCTGCTGTCCAAAAGACCGAATAGACTTCAGTACCTTCCGCGGAAGAGATGATTGGTAAGGAGGTCACTCTATAAGTCATTAAGCCCTTCATAAACACCTCGTGCGTACAAACTCGGATCACCCATAACCTCGTTATGTGTACTTCTCGACTTCTTATGATAAGGAGGGTGCATCAGAAAATAACAGTCAGTGACTCGGGCTCTCCTAATGCTCGATATCTGGCGGGCGCTGACGCATGCTGCTGTTTGTTTATTCATATTCACTCGCCTACCGCAGCAGAAGCATGAGGGTCGACATCAAGGATTACAATTCTTAGGCGGGGTTCATTCAAGGCGAGTCTGTCCCTTGAACCTTTGCAGTCACGTTCCTATCCTTCATTTACTAGTAGACACGCGCTTGACTAACCAATGAGTGGTACAAGTCAGGCCCAGACGGGCCAACATACTAGTATACGCGTTAAACCTAAGGCGGGAGGCGTACGTAAGTAGCGAGTATCCAAGATGGATACCTTTATATCCATGGTATTACAATGCCATGACTAAATAATAACCGAGAGTATGCATTGAGCTCTATCAGCGATCAAACGAGTTCAGAACTCTGCAGGCGACGATCCATTTTACCACAAAAACGACTCTAAATATGAACAACCCAAAAGCCACGTTCGTTATCATAATAGGTGCGCTGTAATCATTATATCAGTATTACCCAGAACTTGACGTACACCGAGATTCCGATTGGATCAGGGCGCTTAAAATAAATAAATAAGCTTGACCCATATATAGGGTTGATATGTCGTATAACAATGCCAACGAACCCAGCCAAATAACGAGGGATTGTTCAAAATAAGCTGGTGGTATTTTTGTAGTAGTTATCTATCTAGATTTTTTTCTCATTCTACTTGATTATAAATCTAATGTGGCAGTAACTCGATATACAGGTTGGCTAACGAGATTTGGATCCGTGACCAGCCGATGGATCTCCGAGAGGGTCGCTACCGACCGCCGACGTAGCCTCCATAGTAATGGAACAAGTGGTGTGTGCATGTGTATTCATGCGAGGGATGGACATGTCTGTCAACATCGTTGGGCGCGTGTGGATGAGCGAGAGGCGGTGTACCACTCCTCTGTAGCTCTGCAATCAAACTGTCACCATCCGACGACAAGACGGTAGCATTTGGCGGGGGGGGTTCTTACGCCTTCTGCAGAAGTGAGTCGTATATGTCCACAGCCCAGCTGAATGGACTGATAGGAAGTAGGAGGGGCTTTTTTAGAGTGTTGCTTCCAGGATTTGTTCAAAACAGGCGTGTGGTATCTTTCTAGCTCGCTTCTCATCAAGATAGGCGTTTTTATTCTTCTCTATCTCCATTATATCGAGTTTAGTATGCACCGAAGGGCGCTGAATCCCATACATTATCAATGTCTTCACTCACGATCAGAAATGTTACAGACAGTGTTTTGAGATTATCCTTGTAATGCTTTTTTCTTTCTCTTTCTATCTCTATCTTTCTATCCTCCCTTTCTTTAAACGTTCTTTCTCTTATTCTTATTTTCACTAATTCTGATGTCTGTGATTGACACGTAAGATAGATCGACGGCACAACTAGTTTACAATGATATATCATACGACATACGACAGCATATGACTTGTCCAAATATCAGAATGCTATTAATACTAAAACACATCGTCAATAAATGATAAGCACTCGTCTTGATAATAAGAAAATACTGTTCTTAAGTACTACTCTATTCCACATCACATCACAACATTCGACTACATTACAAACACATACTATACATCAACGCACATCTATGTACAATAAAGATAAGTTATATATCATTATCTATCTATTGTAGTATTATTAAGGGTGTGTGATACAACTCTCCTATAACATATATATGTACCTAAAGACACCATGATATATTACCTCATATGATTGAGTATAGTGTTATATGGCTATATCATAATGCTATGATGTACATACATATATATGCTATATATGAGCGTATATGATAATGCTTATATCTTATTACCTATGAGGAGTATATAATGTTAGAATGCTCGTATAATGAATGAGAAGTACGCTATTATATACCAGTATGTGTCGATACTGATCCTATATACTACTATGTGAATGAAATCTTGCTATTCAACCGATGTATAGATAATGAATAGATATGCGATGTAGCATAGCACGTAAGTGTTTTTTGTAGTACGCTATATTATAATACTACAAATAAGATATAAATGAAAAATATATACTAATATGATTAATTAACTATTATTATTGCAATGGATATGAAGATTATATTGTAATAGTAAAAATACATAGGGTATCCCACTATATATTATGTATCTCTTACCACTCTATCTTCAGTACCAGCTCGAAAGGGTATTGAGATATAAAAGAGAACCAAATGTTATATACACTATATATATATATTATAATATATATGATTTTATATAATATATATACATATATATATTATATTAGTATGTCATATATGACTTTATGATAAAGGTATGTTATTGTCCATATCACACATGATTTCACAGTATATTCATTTATCGGCAGTTACTTTACACGTGTTGCGTTATTCTGTTTAAAAGCATTACTCTATATGGTGTATAAGTTTAAATCTGCGTAATTTGACTTAAATTTATATTGTATATATGATTTAGTCACTGCATGGTACGGTAATGAGAACTTTTGTCCATGTAATCCAATTGGCATTTTTGTTTTAATGTATACTTATACATAATACTTGAAGAACGCGATAGATCATGAATATCAAAATTTATATATATAATATGACTATATTTATATTGCTTTACTATACATCACTACTAAAGTACATATCCGTAACATGTGACTTTGAAATAAAACATATGAGATCAATCTACTATTAATTTAGTCATCTTCTACTTATTTGCAGCTATATCTATCGTCACTCTTTTCTGCACTCATGCACCCGTTCCTTACTTCATGACTATTTCTATCTTAACGGATTGCTATATTTCTCATTCTTTTTCTTGTACATCCATCCTTCGTTCTCTCTATCGTGAATACATATCTTACCCTATCTTTTGCATCTCTTGCTTTCTTCTACTGTACATTCTTCTTACAATTGTTCATCTCAATATTCATACTTGTGCCTTCCTCTACATGACCAACTAGTCTGTGATACTTCTCTGTCTGTTCTTTCTTGAGTACTCTGCTTGCTTCCTGTCGTTACTTCTCTTTCGTCTTCTCTCTGCGGGATGTCAGAGGCTCATACGTTAGCTTATCTGCAGTCTCATCATATGTCTTCTCCGTTACTGTCTTACTATCTCCTATTTTCTTGCGTTCTTCGTCTGCTTCTTCGATTCTAATCTAATCATTATACTTACTGTCTTGCGTCTGCTTCGGTGATCATTGCTTCTTATTATCATATATTCTTCTTACTTATCATTCCTTCATTCATTCTTCAATGAGTTTTCGTGCTATACCTTACTATTGTACTTCTATAACTTGCATCTTCTTCTTACATATATCAATTAGCACATCACTTTTGCTGCTTCTTCATGTTCGTGTTACTTGCTTACTCTCCTTTGTCTTCTATTATCTTCTTTCTTGCGATGTTGCTTGATTTTTAGGACTACTGGAATGGGCCTGATTTCTCAGTTCATATTTGTGCTTCATTGTACATTCTGTTGCTTGCTAAGTCTTACTTTCGAATCAGTAGCTATGACATCCTTATATGTTCGTCTCTCTTCTCGCTCGTCGAATAGGCTGAGATGATACTACGGCGTAAACGAGCATTGCCGTAACAGCTTCATCACTAGCTCCTATACCGTGAACAAAGAAGAAAGGAATTCCCCAGCTTTTAAGGCTAGGTGTTTAGGAGTTGACTAAATGAACGTGTAACATGACGCTGACCTAAACTAATGCGAAATTTACGCAACGACTAGATCGTAACTATAACCTAACCATACCGTGAATGATCGGCAAGTCCTACCAAACATGCCCGCGCCTAAATGAGGCCATCTGATGCGCTACGTGGTGTCGTCGCTGAATGCCTGATGCTACTGGATGGATTCCTGGGTTAAGTAGTCATATGCATGGCAGATATTCTCAGCATCATGCAACACTCAGTTTTTGAAACTTTAATTTATTATTTTTATTTATTTTTGTTTTTATAAACTCCTAGCGCTACGATCGGTCTCTTGCTACGAGAGCAGACCGAGCCTCAAGCAGACTTACAAGATCATATTCACCCTACACTGGTCAGTCCGGTCAATGCCTGCTCACTCTAGGTATTGAATGTGATCCCAACACAAATAGACTATATTGCCTTTTTATGCAATTAGAAAGATCATTGAGATCTGCAAGTATGATAGTTAGTGCACAGAGGTTTACTTGAAATCAATTAGTATAGTTACTTGCTAGATGATGTTGTGGTATGTAGATAGAAATAGTGACTTAGAAACATGCCAATCGCGTGTCGTTTATTTCCTTGGAGAGAATATCTAGCTTAATTATTATCGATGTATTACAATGTGAGAGATTTCGGTTTGATTATAGTGTACCTCGATAACACCAGTATGAGCTACTCGTTCACCGTGCTACGACACAAATAACAAGCGCGAGGAATTGCGTAAGTCTATATCAACCAAATATGTTAACTTTACATACTCATAATTACATTTAATACAAGAATAGCAATAAATCAGATAGTTATACTTAAGTTAATTGTGTTAGTGAATAATCTGAGTTAGAATTTCCTTCGTCAAAGAACAAGTCAACTAGTGTCGTTTATAAAAAAAAGACTATATGTAATCATTATAATAATTTATGAAAAAATGTAGTTTTATATAACTATGTACGGTTAATTTGGCCTAATTTTGTTAGTAAACCGGGTTTAAGAAATAATTCTGTTTATTGATCTTCTAATATGCATTGTTTTATTCGCCAACGATATGAATAATTTTATATAGAGATTAATTAAATAAGTTTATCTTTTTTATATACTCTTATATAATTCTTTTAGTCTTTCTCGATTAAAGATTTCATTACTTAAAACTTAAATACTTCCATCCGCTGTGTGTGGTGTGTGTGGTGTGTGGTTTGTGTGTGTGTGTTGTGTGTGTGTGTGTGTGATGTTTAAATGTGAAATTCACCATTTTCCAAAAACGCTTGATAAATACTGCTTTGAGTATGAATCTTGAATTGATAATTAAAGATAGATGATTAGTAAGTTTTTTAAATTTGGTTTTTTATTAAGTAGATTAGTAAAAAATTTTTTTAAATAGAAATAAATAATAATAATAAAATATAATGTAATAATAATTAATAATATTTGCACAAATCACTAGTGAAGATGGGAATAACGAGTGGGAAAATACTGGTCTTGCATGAGAATTGAAAAGCTATGATATACTCTACTGTACACGGTTCATAGGAGAGAGAAAAACTCTGAAATTCTAACCTGTTGAACTCACTAAAAAATGATGTTCACATCCTGCCGTAGTGGGGGTTTGTAAAATAAATATACATTTATCTCGCTTTTTCTAAATCTCCGCCGTTATCATCCTATAACACCTGATAAAAATGAGACCGTCCAAATGTTTTCAAGAGAATGCATAAAATGAAAAATCAGATTGTCTAGTATTTTAATCTACTGCAATTTAAATTAATAGGAGTACTCTTCCACGATAGACACGATAGAATTCGCTTTTATATGAAGTGATACTATTTTGATCTTTAAGTTAGACCAAAGTCATTATTCCATGCAAAAGCTTGTCATTGCAGAGCGAGAAAAACAATGTCGTAGTAATCGAAGTGTAAATCAGCAATCAAACAACACAGGGTGACAACGTACACACGTTGCGTCATATGAATGCTGATTCATGCTTTTAAGCAAGAAAGAATGAAAAAAACACGAAAACCTGAGAAAACATTAATAAGCGATGCCAAAAAGAAGATGTGACTCGTTCTTTGGTAAACCAGCGGAATTCTTAAGCTGCTACTCTTATCCCTCCCCATACACCCCGAAATCAAAAACAACACTGAGGAGAAAATCACGCAAGACATTCCACATTACAGGGTATCATTCACGTAAAGTGTGGGGGAGGTGTTCGGTTTGTTGTTGCTTGTTGTTGTTGTTTGTTGTTGTGGTTGTCATATTCGAGATTATGTATTGATACCGTGCGGAGGTTCTGTGTTATTTACGGTTGAATTTTGTCGAATATTGAATTGTTTATATCTTCCGATTGGAAATCGGGGATAAAAGAGAACAAAAATAACACCTCAAAAATATTATTGAATTACTTCTCTATGCAAATTTTTCAAGGACCTGATAAATAAAGAATTGTATCCAGATTTTGCGAAATTGCTCAAAGGGAATTTTATGAGGGAAAGTCGAAATTTTATAGGGGTAAGGGAAATTTTATTATGGGAAGGATCGATATTTTATCGGCAAAGTCGATACATTTTTAAGGGGAAGGGAAATGCTAGTTGGGGAATTCGAGAATTTTTATTGAGAAGAGGAACATTTTATTGGAAAAATGAAATTGTATAGGGGAAGTCGGAAATTGTTATAAGGCGGAAGACAGAAATTTATATGGTGAAGTAAACTGTTTCTAAGAAAAGTAACACAAAAAGAAATTACAAGTAGTACAAATTTTATAGGAACATTTAAAATCTAAAGAAGAGTAGAATATTTACTAAATGAATGTTTATTTGTTATAGAGGAAAGTAATAAGATTTACAGAGAAATGAGAAATTATCAGGTAAGGAATTAAGGAATATGAATTTTATTTGGAGAAAGGGAAATTTACAGGGAAGTAAAAGAGTTTTATCGAAAATGAGATAAAGAAATATAAGGAATCAACAGGAAAGCAAAATATCTTATAGGGAAGTATACCATTAATAAGGGAAAGAAATTTTATAGAGAATAAATGGTCATAGAGGAAGTAAAAGATTAAAATTATTTTTTTTTAGAAAAATAGAAAGTTGCTGAGTAAATAATGTTATGTTTACAAAGGTAATATTTTTTTATAGGAAGGAAATAAAGTTTCTATGGGAAGTAGAAATTTGATAAGGGAAAGCACGGACAATTTTATAGGGATAAAGATTTTATAGGGGAAGTAAAAACAACGATTAGGAATAGAATTTGCATCTATTGTGGTAGCATAGATTATTTGGCAACACTTCGTAATTCTGCCGGGTTCAGTTTTTTTTCATATCCGACGAGGAGAAAGCCGGAAAATTGAAACGCACAGTCCACGTCGAGTAACTAGGTTAGGTACTCAGTTTTCAGCCGAGAATGTGAGAGTAAGAAAAGTGTGCTATTTCAGCTGTCCAGCGCTCGCGGATGAGTATGGGCAAAAATAATCTTGTACAAGAAAAAAACTGTTGTATCTAATTAATTGCATCACGAAAATTAGCCCAGAAGAAGCCCTTAAAAGAAAGATAAATAGCCCAGACAAAAGCCAGAGATTGAGAGTATAAGAAAGCGTTCCTATTTCAGCCTGTCACTCTGCGCGATGAGTAATGGCAAACAAATCTTGTACAAGAAAAAAAACGTCTTGTATCAATTAATTGCATCACGAAAGACGTTAGGCCAGAAGACTATCTTAAAAGAAAGATAGAATGCCAGACAAGAAAAGAAGCAACGATAATGTTGAACGTGACATCATGGCCGGAAGAAGAACTAGACAAGTAGAATCCACATGGAGACTGATAGCATAGTCTAATATCTCTGTTCACAAAGGAACTCATTGTTTTATATACCCGCACAAAGGAACGCGCATGGGGTAACATGGCTAAAGTCTGGGAAAAGGGACTCGTCGCCCGGTTCAATCCGGACGTGGTAAATATGCATTTCACTTAGGCGCTAATACCCTTGGAAAAGGTATGAATCCTACTCTCCCTCCAGCTATGGATTATATAGGAGACTGGGCTCTTTAACCTTTGTAGAACCCGGTCTAGGAGAAGGAAAACTCTGAATTCAAACCTGTTAAACTCCACTTAAGAATTGACCTTGTCGCATCCTGCTCGCGGGAGGGGTTGGTTAATATTTTATACTAACCCCGCAACAATTGGATATATAACAGAAGAATTTCATAGAAATGTTGAGATTTTTGTATATAAGGCATATGCTAGATCGTCGCCCATACTTATAAGACTAAGGCGAGATCATGTGATCTATTCCTTGGCCATCAGCTGCAGTGACTCTGAGGCTGATACAATACTTACGCGACTCGTATTGGTCATAAGTTACGAGACATCTTTAACCAATAGCGCAGGATAGGACTTATACGATCACAAATAATTCCATAACAGTAGTTTCCCTTTAAGCCCTTTTCACTGCGCCAAGAGGCATTTAAAAACTATGTACGGAAAATAAGAGAAATTCTTGAGGGAAATTTCCGAAAGTGAATGCTAAATCCGACTGTAGTTCGATCTGGCTTATTACAAGTTGCAGTCTAACAACGTTAAACACTACACCATAATTGATTTGATAGTTTGGTAGTAGTAGTCGTTGTGATTCTTTACTAAACATCTTCTCACCGTTAGCGTGGATAGCAGTTCTCATCTGGCTCTAAAAATAACTGGTTATTAATGATAGTCATCGAGTAGGTAGTAAAAGTTGGTGTGCTCCCTGCAGACACCGCACACTACTCTTACATGTAAGTTTGTGAGTAAGTTGCAAGATCACGCGCATCTCCTTGCATCTTTAATAGTTTCTTTGGATTCGCCGGCTTCTTGACTGTTTTTTCTGTATAAACTTTTTTTTCTTTGATAAGATCTAATAACGTTGGTAGGCACGTCCGATCTAGACAGACTCAAATAGATNTGGTAAAAGGCATGAATTCAAATATTAGGCGCTAAGGTTTGATCGGATTGGATTGGTTTGTTTTACGGCATTCAACATCAGTGGGTCATTTAATTCCGACAAAGTTTTGAAATGAATTCATTCTTAATGGATACTCCATTCTTTTAATAAATACATTTTTCTTATCAAACCATAGATGGGATCCTAACAGGTACTACCACTCCGGGTCAGAGTGAACCAGGAGCAATGATGATGAAAGGTGCTCCACATTCCCCAAACCTCCAGAACTGGAACCTCACCATCAGAGTTTAACGTCATTCCCAGAATCAAGTAGACCCTCAGCCACCGTCTTCTAGCACTATATGATAAAAAGGGTTAGTTCTTGCCATAAGTGCAATAGGGTTGGGGCAATTATATAGGTGCTAGGGCTTGACGTGACCAGCCGATAATCGGACGGGGCTCGCCGACCGCCTAATCTAGCCCAAGTAAGGATCAAAGTGGAGTATTGGACTGCTCATCTACCTGGGTTCTATCCTTGGGCATCACAGGTCGCCACCCACATCCAACAGGTGGCCCCATTAGGGGATTTGTACTCCTCTGCAGAGGTGCAGTCGGTTCATTCTAACGCCCCAGTCTAATAGAACGCTTAGCATTTGATAATTGCCCGTATTATATCTACTTTGGAAGCCTGTTCTCATTCATTCTAACAACCTGACCAGCCCACCTAAGCTGAACCTTTATATATTATATATATATATATATAATATATATTATATATATATTATATATATATATATATATATATATATCAGTGACCGTAAAATACATAAACAAAACTATGTACTTATAGTTTTTAAAAACCAGTCCCCGCATCAGCTGTCAGTGGACGCGGGATAAGATATCGAACTACCATGCAGCCAGTCTGAGTTCGACCCTTAGCCAAGGATAGTTGTGTCTAGCCACACTGAAGACGCGTGAAATGCCGAAACACATGTCTGTGATGACTTATTATTATTATTATTATATATATATTGACTTTTACATTTTAAAAAGACTGCCATCTTTGTTATTACATTTTAAATTAAGATTTTAAATATGATGTAGGACTGAATAGACAGCCTGTATAACAACACCACACACTCACACACACACGCACACACACACCACACACACATATATATATATATATATATATATATATATAAGAAGATTTTATCCAAAACTTGGTCGTAAGGGATGATTCTATATGTGATTTCTAAGATCCACTAATATTGATGATCCAGTATGTATAAATACAGCGAATCTTTAAATCACTAAAGAGACCTCAATGTACAATAACCTTTTAGATTATATACAGAGCAATATTTATCTTTGAAAGGAAGGAAAAACTCAACACCGTAATTCCATAATAAATTTATTTCGACCAAAATTGTGGGCCTATATATCTAAGTTGATTTAAACTGGCTCCCCAAATTTTCGTCTCATCAGATGGGTCTCAATTCACTTATGGACAAGCACATCACAAACCCCCCCCAAAAAGCTGAATATTAAAAAAATATATAAATTCAAACAAAAACAAAAAATGTGTTGTAAAGTCCACCAACATATCTAAAATGTAACAGCAAAGATGCAATACCCAACATAAAGGAAAACATCTGCACGTGTTAAACTTTCATGTGGTTTTTACTGAGTGGTTCTATCAATTGTACAACCATGAGTCATTAATTTTTAATTTCAAAACTATTGCAAGACTTTATCAACACACAATGTATATATATGCACACACACACACACACACACACACACACACACACACACACATATATATATTAATATATATATATATATAATATTATATATATCTTTTGGGGAGAATATGTGCTTAATTGAAGTCATACCTAATTTGAAAATTAATTAGTTGATAATTAATGAATTAATATCTGTTCAAATGTAAAGCGTAAACAAATCGAGAAAAAGTCATTCTTTGTATGTACATTTCGGCATATTATGCCTCACCAGCAGAGTCATAGACGGGAAGCCGCTTCCCGAAATGTACATACAGAGATCGACCTTTTCTCGATTTGTTTACGCCTTACATTTGAACAGATATATCCGCCTAATTCATTAATTATCAACTAATTAATTTTCAAAATTAGGTATGACTTCAATTAAGCACATATTCTCCCAAAAATTGTCGGATAGCCATATCAAATAAACTGTTTTGCGTACTTTCATATATATATATATAATATATATATATATATATATATATATATATATATGAAAGTACGCAAACTGTTTGTTTATATATATATTATATTATATATATATATATATATATATATATATATATATATAAATGGACTCTCTCGTCGATTTTCGACGTATGAGGGTTCACACACACAATGAACATCCACACAGAGATTTGTTTATAGTGGTGAAGGCTTGTGTTGGACCATCCACACTTTTTGGCACAGTCGATAGGAAAGAATCGGTGCATATTATATATATATAATATATATATATATATATATATATATATATATATATATAAATAACGTATTTATTTAAAGATAACATATTTTCTAAAGAATGTATATATATATTCATTCATTTGTTTAAAAAGTTGCTCACGTCATTATTCTCACTTTACTTTTTATTTCTGTTGTGTTCGGAATTTATTATAAATCTTAAACTATAAATATCAAGTGTGATGTACTTACTAAAAACCTATGAGTACTAATTCGAAAAATAGTAAATAAATAAATAATAATAATAAACAAAATAGATTGATAAGAATAAGAAGGAATTAAAAAAAAATAGTGAGAACTGACTCATCTCTATTAATAATGGAGATTCGCTTCCGGTTTTTGTCTGTAACAAAAACTACGTCCTGCTTACGTCACATTGCCTAAAATCATCATAACATAGAATAAATACACTCAAAATTTGAGCATGCAATGTTAGACAGTCCTCATTGTTTTTTTAAAACAAGTTTTAATAAATACATGACTGGTATTATCTATTTATATATAGTTTGTTTTATTCTAATATATATTTAAAGTTATCAGAACTACGTTTCCATTTCAATTTTTTATTTTTTACTCCTTTAATAAATTTGATGATTTTACTTTACTTATGATACAAACTCTGATATTAAATTTTCAACTCCCATCCTCTCAGGCAATATTTATTTTACGTCACCCAGAGGGCGTTTTTTTTAAGTCTTGCTAGTCTACATAAGGAATCTTTGTTTGGTTTGGTTTCTTTGTTTAATGACATATCAACTTTCATGGGTTATTCAATGTCAACGTTATCCTTGTAGAAGAACAGTAATGGTAAGATTTAATCCATAACTAGAGGATGTGGAAGGTATTTTGATTTGGCTTCTATGTTTAATCTTATATCAACCTTTGTGTGTCATTTAATCTCAAAACCATCCTTGTTTAATGACATTTCAATCTTTGTAGGTTATTTTATTCCAATCAAGTATTGTAGAACAGTAGTGGTACTATCCGACTCATAGCTGGGAGTATAAGGGTGTCATATTACACGTAACAGATTAAGATCCCTTAAAAGTTACCTTCCTTAGCGGCCCCTTTTTAATTGTAGGATTAATGCCTAAATTGTCACCGGTCTGGAGGATTTCAGGAAAAGGAGTAGTGGTAATGAAGCAGGGATTTAATTTTGAAATTCAGTGTATATCAAAGTTTACTTTTAAAATCATATATATATATATATATATATATATATATACATTATTTAAATTATATATATATATATATATATATAATAAAATAAATATATAAAGGTTTTACATATCTATTTATTAGGTGACAAAAGAACATTCACGACCATATTGGTTTCAGGCGATGCAATCATCAGGTGAAGATGTTTCAAATGCATTTGAAACATCTTCCCCTGATGATTGCCTTGCATGAAACAAATATGGTCGTGAATGTTCCTTTGTCACCCAATAAATAGATATGTAAAACCTTTATATATTTATTTTATTATATTATATAACAGCTCTATTTTATATTGAGCACTCTACCAATAATACTGCCTTTGGTACGCCATTCCAGCAAAAGCTGAAACAGTGACCATCTCACACTATAGTATATATATATATATATATATTATATATATATATATATATATATCAGACAAACCCAACTAAGGAATTAACCACCAGACATAGGCAGACACAAAAAAACAAAAAAAGCAAAAAAAAACACCGCCAAACACGTAAAGGAGGAAAAAATTTTTTCCACTAATCAAAAAGACACTTGAAAAGAAAAAATGCAATAAGATCACCCCTGGAGGCGGGGGGAAATGTATGAATATAAGATGAGTTTGGCCATGTACCTGTCCAAGTAAAAGATATCAGTGGTCTGAAGAAGCTTGTAGGCATACTCACGAGTGGAAATGGTCCATAACCACGATACCCATGGTATTTACGGCCTTTTTATTCACAAATATATATATATATATATATATATTATATATTATATATATATATATATTTATTTATTTATTTATTTTATTATATATATATATATATATATATATATATATATATATGTACCCTTATAATCCCATCTATGAGTCAGATAGTACCACTACTGTTCTACAATACTTGATTGGCATTAAATAACCTACAAAGATTGAAATATCATTAAAGATGGATGGTTTTGAGATTAAATTACCCACAAATGTGGATATAAGATTAAACAAAGAAACCAAATCAAAATACCTTCCACATCCTCTAGTTATGGATTAAATCTTAGCACTACTGTTCTTCTACAAGGATAACGTTGACATTGAATAACCCATGAAAGTTGATATGTCATTAAACAAAGAAACCAAACGAAACAAAGATTTATTATTGTTGTAGGTGACTCACCTATTACACGAACATGGACTTACCCAAAGGGTATATATTAACAGAGCAATGCTACTCAAGTGAGAAGTAGCAGATACATGTTCTTCGTGTACGCTGTAACAAGGAAACCCTATTAATTTGTACGTTGATATATTGCTGCCATGAAAGAGATACCGGCACCAAATAATGGTGCTCGTAAGTCGTGCATTCTGGGTATGAAGGACTGATAATAATTCGCGAGTCCCAAGAAACATTGTAGCGAGGCGACATTATATGGCTGAAGTAGCAGATACATGTTCTTCGTGTACGCTGTAACAAGGAAACCCTATTCATTTGTACGTTGATATATAGCTGAATACATCTGTTCTCTACATTTTATCTCTGTGTTGAGGGATTATTTATTGACCCTTAACACAGGTCATAAAAATTATGTAGATGAGTCGTTGATTCACACTATACTCCTTGTTGATACGCACGATAAAAATCTCTTTTGAAATTTGTATTTGTCCCTTTTTACCTTCCTATCGTTTCATATGAGATATCAATAATAATTTCCCATAAACAAAACCCACACCATTTGCGGTTTTGTTTCTTTTACAAACTTATTTGTGAAATGTATTTCTTCATTTCAGTTATTACACTTTTCAAAATGAATAAAACTCTTCTCACTATTTTTTAAAAATTCCTTCAAATTTTTATCAATCTATTTCGTTTATTATTATTTACTAGCAAATATATTCATCCTCCGTGTGCAAGTATTTAGATTTTAATGTAATAAAATATATTAAATTAGAAAAACTAAATAAGAATGCAGATAAAAAGATTTGAAACAGAGAGGGGATATAATAAAAAAATAAATCAACTGAGACTTACTCTTCCATCCCTCCCGTCTTTCATTGCTAAATTTTCCTAATTTAACTATTTAGTTAAAATAGGAAGTAAAGAATAAAATTACAGTTATTTCTTCTTGTTAATGGATTTCTTTTAAAATTCATCCCCAAGATTTTTGCTCATATTCATTAAGATAAAACCAAACAAATAGAAATCAATAATACTAAGCATATACTTATTGAAATCAAATTTTTAATATCAATATGCAAATTAGCCTTCCCGTTAACACTGTAAACCACTATTTTGTTGTATATATAAATATAATTGCATGTTATTAGTAAGCAGTGACGTAGTTTTTGTTACAGACAAAAACCGGAAGCGAATCTCATTATTAATAGAGATGAGTCAGTTCTCACTATTTTTAAAAATTCCTTCTTATTTTTATCAATCTATTTTGTTTATTATTATTTATTTATTTATTTACTGTTTTTTGAATTAGTATTCGTAGGTTTTTAGTAAGTACATCACACTTGATATTTATAGTTTTAGGTATATAAAATAAAATAATATATATAATAAAATGTAAAGTGAGAATAATGACGTGAGCAACTTTTTAAACAAATGAAGGAATATATATATACATTTATTTATCAGTTTTAGAAAATACGTTATCTTTAAATAATAATGTTGATGATGACAACTCGTCTCCACGGAAAAGTGCTAACCCTACCGAACAGTATTAACTAAGCACCATAAAGACGATTCCAACGCTTCAAGAAGAACTAGAAATGTCTATCCGGGGACGCGGCAAGGGGTTCATACCTTTCCCAAGGGTATTAGTCTGAAACGGAAGTAAATTGCGTGACCATTGTTCGAACTCGTTTACTAAGATGTCACATACCAGTATGTTAGCCATTACACCATGTGACTCCTGCCCAAGGCATCTTCTGATATTTTAGCACTAATTTGACCAAATAAGGGGAAAAGTATTTTATTTATATATATATATATATTTATTGGTTTGTTTAAAATGTTGGTCACGTCATTATTCTTACTTTGCTTTTAATTTGTGTTGTGTTCGGAATACACATACGTTTTTACTAAATACATTACGCTTAATATTTATACTTTAAAAATTAGAATGAATTGCCTACACTACACGTAAAAAGCGAATTAAGAGCAATGACAGGAGTAACCTTTTAAACACACACACACACACACACACACACACACACACACGTATATATATATATATATATATATATATATATATATATATTTACCAACCCCTCCGCGCGAGCAGGATGCGACACAAGGTCAATTTCTTAAGTGGAGTAGAACAGGTTTGAATTCAGAGTTTTCCTTCTCCTAGACCGGTTGCCTAACAAAGGTTAAAGAGCCCAGTCTGCCTTACTATTTACCCATAGCTGGAGGGAGAGTAGGATTCATACCTTTTCCAAGGGTATTAGCGCTAAGTGAAATATATATAATATATATATATATATATATATATATATATATATATATATATATGTGTGTGTGTGTGTGTGTGTGTGTGTGTGTTGAAAGATAAATTAAATTTTGAACACACCAAAATTCTCTGTATTCACACCGTTTTAGTTTTCAAATATCAAAATATCTTGCTCTGAAGAAGAACGCTTTTTGTATACTTAAATTTTGTGTTTCTCTATTATTATTATTATATATTTATTTCATTTTGTATTTAGAATAATACTAAATAGGATACAATGTATACAAGGAAAAACTCTTGGTCGAAACACGTGTCGACATTTCAATAAATTAACTTTTATCTATACAACATTTTCTTTCCATTCATCTTTCAACATAATTGTCGGATTCTCTTCGATTTTTCTCACTTACACACACACACACACACACACACACACACATGTATATATATATATATATATATATATATATATATATATATATATATATATATATATATAAACTTTTCTTTGTATGCAAATAGATTTTATCTTCAGTCGATTGTCATATTTGTGTGAAGCCAAATCGAATAAAAAATATTTACATGATGTGCGAATTTCAGACGCGTAAAATTATTTTAATAAAAATATTTTTCATGAGACGCAAAAAGCGAAGAAAAAGAAGAGAGAAAGAAAGAGAGAAAGAGAAGAAACGAAAGAAAAATGAAAAAAAGAAAGATTAAAAAGAAAATGGAGGAAGAAAATGAGAGAACAAAAAAAAAAAAAAAGAAAAAGGAAAAGAAAAAGAATTGAGAAAGAAAAAGAAAAAAGAAAAAGTAAATGAAAAATAAAATGAAAAATAAAACAAAAACAACAAAAAAAGGAGAAAATGTGAAAAGAAAAAGAAATGAAATAAAAGAAAGAAAGAAAGAAAGAACAAATAAAAGTAAGGAATGGATGAATGAATTAATACATGAAGGAATCAATGAAAGAAAAAGGGAAAAAGAATGAAAAAATTGAACTAAAAGAAACAATAAGAACGAACTAAATAAAAGAAAAAAGAAAAAAAGAAAAGTGAAAAAAAAAATTAAAAGAAATAAATGTTAGAAACGAAAAAAAAAAGAAAAAGGAAAAGAAAAATAATGATACCAAAAGAAGCGAAAAAAGAAAAAAACGAATGAAATTTGTTATTTCCTTGTTAAAATTCCTAGCATTATCTGAAATGAACTTAATTGTTATTAAGAACACATTTTATGATATTTTTGTGTTAAAGCATGCAGTTGTATTGTTTTAGAAACGATTCTAAGATTTGTATATTTCGCACGGACACATTCAAAATGGCTACTGTCTTGTTTCAAGGTGAAAGTCAGTTGGCTAAATTCTCAGCATAAAATTATCTGAAATGAACTTAATTGTTATTAAGAACACATTTTATGATATTTTTGTATTAAAGCATGCAGTTGTATTGTTTTCGAAAAAGTTTCTAAAATTTGTTTATTTCGCACGGAGACTTTCAAAATAGCTACCGGCTTAGTTCAAAGTGAAAGTCAAGGGAGGTTACTCTAATTGCCTTATTGCTTGGAATTTTGGCAACTAAAGGTGAAAATTACCCACGTCTGAATTAATTAGATTCATAACGTCAAAAAAAAAAAATTATGATGAAATATTTTTAAATATAAAAATAGATATTGAATCTAAAAAATATCTCGGAGCGAATAAATACTTATGAACAGGGGAACCACTCTTGACTGATAAATTGCATATTTATTTTCCCATTAAACTAACCCTAAACCCTAACCTTAACCCGAAACCCGAAGCCCTAACCCTAACTCTATCTGTTTATGCATATACATACACACACTTACATACTTATTCAAAACTTTTTCTAGTTATTTCCTATAAGTCTAACATAAACAAAGGGGAACCACTCTTGACTGATAGATTATTTATTTCCCATTAACCCTAACCCTAACCCTAAACACTAACCCTAATCTTAATCCCGTCTTCTTTTTTCCAAGTAGATCAATAAATAGATAAATAATTTATCAGTCAAGAGTGGTTCCCTTTGTTTATGTTGGACTTATAGGAAATAACCATGAAATTAATCGGTTTTTCTCTTTAGGTATCGGAAAAATAATCTCTATTGTATTTCTCTCCTTTCTCCCCTTTCTTTTCTTTTCTCCTGTTGCTTTTCTTTCTCTTCTCTCTTTCTTTCCTTCTTTTCACTTCCTGACTGACGCCTGTTCAGTGAATGATTTCCCTGTCAGGTTAAGCAGGTGTCTTTTATGTCCACTCACTTACCCACAATGCATCATGGGTTATTTAATGCCTGACTGACGCCTGTTCAGTGAATGATTTCCCTGTCAGGTTAAGCGGTGTCTTTTATGTCCACTCACTTACCCACAATGCATCATGGGTTATTTAATGCCAAAACCATCCTTCTAGAAAAATAGTGGTAATTTATGAGGAAGTGCGTCCCGGTCTCCTGCCTCAAAAATTGCTACCCGGTGACTATTAAAATAACGACCCATCTCAGTCTATTCCAAACCATCCATCTATCTATCTATCTATCTATCTCAATTTGTTCATATTTATCTATATTACTTTATAATACTAAGATTTTTTTATTATTCATGTTTGTTTAATGTCTTGTTTTTAGTTTAAGAATTAAAGAATTTACACAAAAAAAGAAGCGACCCCCCCCAAATATATTTACTTGTCTAAAATATCTATCTTCATTTGTTTATATCTATCTCTATTATTTTGTTTGTTTATCTATCTATCTCAGTCTATTCCAAACTATATATCCATCTTCATATCTAAACAAGAATTACGACAAATTACGATAAATAAACAAGAATTACGACGAGCTGGGGTTGTTATTTTAATAGTCACCGGGTAGCAATTTTTGAGGCAGGAGACCGGGACGCACTTCCTCATGAATTACCAAAATAGTAGTGGTATAATTAACTCATAGCTGGAAGATAAGGGGGGGGTATATCTTTTCCAAGATCATTAATCTGAAAGTGAGCGTTATAGCACGACCGGGGTTCGAATTCCTCGTTTTCCTACGATGTCACAATCCAGCACTGTAATCACCACGCCACCAGGCCACGTGATGAAAAAAAAAAACCCAATTAAAACAATTTCGATATTTCTTTTCAAGAACTCTTAGGAATTCTCTCTAATCAATATTTAACAAACAAAACAAACGAAGTGTATTGTATATTTAATGAAGTGTTTCTCTTTCTTTCTTGTTTGTTGTTGCTTTTAATTAATTCCGACCTAATTAGATAATCCGTTAGATTAAGAGGTCAGATTAAGAGGTCAGATCAAGAGGTCAGATCAAGAGGTCAGATTAAAAGGTTATCTACTGAACTAAAGAAAAAAAAGTCAATTAATTCCCCAAAAATAACTTTGTATTTATAAAAGAAACATCGACCCCCGGGATGGGGTAGGGGGGGGTTCTTAGGCTTTTCTATTTATTTGATTAGCAAGAAAACATATGAAGTGTGTGTGTGTGTGGGGGGTTGAAGGAGAATAAAAACGGTTATTTAGTCTCGCACTTGTTTAGTCAAGACAGAAGTAGTGGGAGACACTTGACAAAATCAATATGACGATACCAGTAGGTTTGTCTGCGTTGGTTGGTTGTTGTTTTTGACGGCACGACATTGTTTAAAAAAATTGAATAAGTAAAGTAAAATCGTTCGGGTTGCCTAAAGTCGGTATCAGCCGGGCAGCGAGGGAGTCTATCCCCTCTTCACTTGCACTAGACCAAGGAGATTGTTTTTGCGTCTGAGGCGGAACGCGCCACACCTACCATCAGCTCCTCACTTTACCGCACAGATCCCTGTGCTACTCATACGCTGAGTTGGCGAGAACCGGTATCGAACCAAGAATCCTGCGATTCCTAGTCAAGCGCTCTACCGACTGAGCTAAACCGGCCCTATAGAATTGAATACCCAACAAGAATGAATAAAACAAAAACGTCTTCGGCATAAAATAACCCAACAAGGGTTGACATATCGTAAAATCCACACTAACTAAACAACCAATCAATCTGAGACTCTGATGAGAAGCAACAAAAAAAGCGTATTCCCAGGCATATGCAACGTTTCATTAACATCCAAGCGGTGCAGCCATATAGTAGCACTGACACAACTTCGACTTTGAATTATTAGCTTCCCTATAGATCATCTGAAATATCATCATATAATATCATAAACCAAAAAATGTAGAAAGGCATGACCGGTATTATCTTGGTTTGTTGGCTGGTTGGTTTTTATGACATGTCAACTCTTAGTACTATCTGCGTTATTCGGACTATTGTCTCCATCTTTATTGTTATTTGTACAACGTTTCGGCCGATATGCCCTCCGGTCTTCTTCAGGTATTTCTTGTCGGACTCGGGAACCTTCTTTTCGAGCTCGGGAACTTCTTGTCGGACTCGGGAACTTTCTTGTCGTAGTCGGGAACCTTCTTGTCGTAATCGGGAGCAATCACGGAACTTTGATACTAACCCTGTATGTCAACTCTTGTTGGGTTATTTTATGCCGAAGACGTTTTGTTTTATTCATTTTTCATGGGTACGCGATGTTAGTTAGTTAGAAAAGGTAAATAAAAGCTTTAAAAAGGCAACAGGTGTTGTATGATTAATTAAGCATGCCTTAGTAGAAAATGAACCAATAAAAAAGAGAAAGAAGCAACAGGTGAAGAACCGAGACATGGCCGGAGGGAAGACTGGACAAGAAGAAGAATCCAACATGGCGTGAAAGAATAGAAAGACGACTAGAGATCACAAATGGCCAAAGGAAGTAAAAAGTAAGTTATGCATCTGTGTCTAAATATCTATCTGTCTACCTCTCTCTCTCTCTCTCCCTCCTCTCTTTCTCTCTCTCTCTCCTTCTCTTTCTCTCTCTCTCTCTCTCCCTCCTTCTCTCTCTCTCCCTCTCTCTCCTTCTCTCTCTCTCTCCCTCCTTCTCTCTCTCTCTCCTTCTCTTTCTCTCTCTCTCTCTCTCCTTCTCTCTCTTCTCCTCTCTCTCTCTCCCTCCTTCTCTTTCTCTCTTCCTCCTTCTCTCTCTCCCTCCTTCTCTCTCTCTCCCTCCTTCTCTTTCTCTCCTCCTTCTCTCTCTCTCTCTCTCTCTCTCTCTCTCTCCTCTCTCTCTCTCTCTCTCCCTCCTTCTCTCTCTCTCTCCCTCTTCTGTCTCTCTCCCTCCTTCTCTTTCTCTCTCTCCCTCCTTCTCTTCTCTCTTTCTCTCTCCCTCCTTCTCTCTCTCTCCCTCCTTCTCTCTCTCCTCTTTCTCTCTCTCTCTCCTTCCTCTCTCTCTCTCTCTTCTCTCTCTCTCTCCTTCTCTTTCTCTCTCCCTCCTTCTCTTTCTCTCTCTCCCTCTCTCTTCTCTTTCTCTCTCTCTCTCTATCTTCTCTTTCTCTCTCTTTCTCCCTCTCTCTCTCTCCCTCTTCTCTTTCTCTCTCCCTCTTCTCTCTCTCTCTCCTCTTTCTCTCTCTCTCTCCCTCCTTCTCTTTCTCTCTCTTCTCTCTCCTCTCTCTCTCTCTCTCTCCTTCTCTTTCTCTTTCTCTTTTCTCTCTCTCTCTCTCTCTCTCTCTCTCTCTCTCTATTTTAAAAGAACTCATTGTTGTATACTCGCAACATGGGTATATATATATATTTACCAACCCCTCTGCACAAGGAGGATGCGACAAAAGGACAATTTCTTAAGCGGAGTTTAGCAGGAACAGGTGAAGAACGTAGACGTAGAATCCAACATGGCCGGAGAGAAGACCAGACAAGAAGAAGAATCCAATATGGCGAGAAAGAATAGAAAGAAGACTAAAGATCACAATAGGTCGATGAAAGAAGGTAACAAGTAAGTTATGCATCTGTGTAAATATAAATCTGTCTATCTCCCCTCTCTCTCTCTCTCTCTCTCTCTCTCTACTCTCTCTCTCTCTCTCTCTCTCTCGCCACACACACACGCGCATCTTTTCATTATGTTCGATTGAAACACATTAGCGTGTGCTCACCGTCTTTTAAAAAAATTTTTTCCTCGACTTTCTTTCCTTTTTATATTTTTCTGTGTAGCATGTGGTTTTTCTTCCCTTTCTTTCTTTCTTTTTTCTATCTTTTTCTTCCCTTTCCTTCTTTTCATCTTTTCAATATGTTCGATTGAAACACATTAGTGTTATCGCTTCCGTGTGCTCACCATCTTTCTTTATCTTTCCCCGACTTTCTTTCTTATATTTTCTGTGTAGCATGTCCTTTTTCTAACCTTTCTTTATAATAAAAACCGAATGGTCCATTATTTAGCTGAGGTGACGACACTCATAAGAAATAAGAATTTGGCGAATAAGAGCCGACAGATAATCAGGATTTATATTTTTGCATTTCATTTTGGACGGTCTCATTTCGAACCAGAGGGGGTTGCAAGATGATACATCACGAGTATCAATATATACTCTCTATCTTTCCCTTATTCACTTTCTTTCTTTCTTTCTTTCTTTCTTTCATAATATATTTTTCTGTGTAGCATGTCCTTTTTCTTCCCTTCCTTTATAATAATAATATTGGAATGCTCCATTATTTAGCTGAGGTGACCATACTCAAAAGAAATAAGAATTCGGCGAATAAACGACACAAGATAATCAGGATTTACATTTTTCTAATATCATCTTGGGCGATTTTGACGGTCTCATTTTTAACCAGAGGGCGCTGCAAGATGATAACGGTCGAACGAACACATGTATCCATATATAGATAAGGCAGCGTGAGAACTCACGACTTAGACTTTCACATCTACGATCGTCAGGTGAGCTGATGTGTGTGAGCGTGTGTGCCTGTGTGTTTTGCTTGTGTTCGATAAACGTGAAAATATATTTTATGACCCTGCAAGGGTCCCATAAATATTTCCCTTACTCTCTTTCTTTCTTTCTTTCTTTCTTTCATAATATCTCTCTGACACAAAGGAACTCTTGTGTATATACCCAACGAGGGTATATATATATTTACCAACCCCTCCGCACGAGCAGGATGCAACACAAGGTCAATTTCTTAAGCAGAGTTTAAATTCAGAGTTTTCCTTCTCCTAGACTGGTTACCTAGCCATGGTTAAAGAGTCCAGTCTGCCCTGCTATTCATCCATAGCTGGAGGGAGAATTGGATTCATACCTTTCCCAAGGGTATTAGCGCCATGTGAAATTCCAACAGCTTCGTCCAGGAATTGAACTCGCGTTGATGAGTCCATTTCCTACGACTCT
>CM042174.1:42677888-42687888 GCA_023376005.1 Doryteuthis pealeii | reverse complement strand
TCAGACTCCAGGGAAATACCATCAGCTAACACTGATGTGAAAATTCAAAAGGAGTAAATAATAATAATAATAATAATAATAAGAGAGTTTCACTCATCCAACTGATTTCCAGTTCCTCCAGTCTTTATTATTATTATTATTATTATTCACTCCTTTTGAGTTTTCACACCAGTGTTAGCTGATGGTCTTTCACTGGAGTCTTCACTCCTTTTGAGTTTTTCACACCAGTGTTAGCTGATGGTATTTCACTGGAGTCTGAGTGACAGCAAGTCTCCTCAGGTCTTCAGGACTCTTCTGAGTATTCTGGCAGATTGCAGCAGTGCAGTGTTCTGAATGGTTTCAATACTTCCTCTGATTTCCAAACTTTATTATTATTATTATTATTTGCTCCTTTTGAGTTTTCACATCAGCATTAGCTGATGGTCTTTCACTGGAGTCTGAGTGACAGCAAGTCTCCTCAGGTTAGCATGTCTCCTCAGGTATTATTATTATTATTATTATTATTATTATTATTATTATTATTATTTTTCACTCCTTTTGAGTTTTTCAAGTTTTTTAGTTATATTTATATTAAATAATTATTTGCTGTTACTGATTTCTAATACTATGACGTTATAATAATTATAATAAAAATAATAATAATAACAACAACATGAATAATGATAATCTTATTATAATGGAGATTGTGTGTTTTTCTGTCTGTAACCGAAATTATATTACTATTTAAGTAACAATTCCCTTAGTTATTTACGTCACATTCTACAGGATTTTATTTTTATTTAAACCTCAATTATTAATAAAAATTGTTTTACATTATTAATACTGTTGATAATATCTACATACTAATAACATACAATTGTATTTATATATACAACAAAATAGCAGTTTACAGTGTGAATGGGAAGGCTAATTTGCATATTGATATTAAAAATCTGATTTTGATAAATATGTGCTTAGTATTACTGATTTCTAATTGTTTGGTTTTATCTTAATGAATATTATCTAAAATCTCAGGGATAAATCTTAAAAGAAATCCATTAACAAGAAAAAGTAACTGTAATTTTATTCTTTACTTCCTATTTTTACTAAATAGTTAAATTATGAAAATTTAGCAATGAAAGACGGAGTGAGGGAAGAGTAAGTTTCAGTTGTTCTATTTTTCTATTATACCCTCCTCTGTTTCAAATATTTTATCTGCTTTCTCATTTAGTTTCATTAGCATTTCTAATTTGATACAATATTTTATTACATTAAAACTTAAATACTTGCACCCGGAGGGTGCATATATTTGCTAGTAATAATAATAATGATAATAATAATAATAATAAACAGTCTTCGTAATCTGATAGAGATACGTAGTTATATCTATCTACTTAGGTTTCAATATAAGTAAGTATAAATGGTGCCTCTTTGGTCTTTTGAAGAACTGTCAAAATCAGCAGTCGGTCTTGGAATTCAGAAGAGACAGCAACTCATTGATTTATTAACTTTAATGGAAAACGATTTTTTTATTCTTCGATTCCAATTCCAATTCAACCACAGATGATATCGGCTTTAAAGAAGGAATGGTCACATGCGACAATAAATCTTCGGCACAAGAATTGAGATTCTTGGCGTTGTTTTTTTTGTTTTTTTTTGTATTCTTCATTTTTTTTTTTTTTCATTTTTCATTTTTTTTTTTTTTGCTTTTTGACACAAGACAGAACGCTTTCTTTTGAGTAGACGAGTCGCATTTAAAAAGGTCCATCCTTCCCCCGCAAAAGTCGTAAAACTTTTCCCCCGGCTAAACTTGGTTCCGTCTGCGATGGAAAGAAAGGGACATTTATTAAAAGACTTGCAGGAAGAATTGGCAAGATGAGACATCGATCCGGAAGCGAGGAACTCATGTTGCTATTTGGAATGTTTGCCAAATTTGGAAATTGACTTGGATCCTCCCCACCCCCACTCCCACCTCCACCCCACTTTTGCTCAAAATCATTATTGGTCCCCATGATATCTTGGGCAATAAAAAAACATGCCCAAAATATTTATGGGACCCTGCAATAGTGGGTCATAAAATATATTTTCACGTTTATCGAACACAAGCAAAACACACAGGCACACACGCTCACACACATCAGCTCACCTGACGATCGTAGACATGAAAGCCTTAGACGTGAGTTCTCACGCTGCCTTATCTATATATGGATACCTGTGTTCGTCCGACCGTTATCATCTTGCAACACCCTCTGGTTAAAAATGAGACCGTCAAAATCGTCCAAGATGATATTAGAAAATGTAAATCCTGATTATATTGTGTCGCTTATTCGCCGAATTCTTATTTCTTATGCGTATGATCACCTCAACTAAGATCATTCCATTATTATTATTATAGAGAAAGGGACATGCTACACAGAAAAATATATTATGAAAGAAAGAAAGAAAGAAAGAAAGAAAGAAAGTGAATAAGGGAAAGATAGAGAGTATATATTGATACTCGTGATGTATCATCTTACAACCCCCTCTGGTTCGAAATGAGACCGTCCAAAATGAAATGCAAAAATATAAATCCTGATTATCTGTCGGTTCTTATTCGCCAATTTCTTATTTCTTATGAGTGTTGTCACCTCAGCTAATTAATAGACCATTCGGTTTTTATTATAAAGAAAGGGTAGAAAAAGGACATGCTACACAGAAAATATAAGAAAGAAAGAAAGTCGGGGAAAGATAAAGAAAGATGGTGAGCACATGGAAGCGATAACACTAATGTGTTTCAATCGAACATAATGAAAAGATGAAAAGAAGGAAAGTAAGAAAAATGAGTGTGTGTGTGTGTGTGTTTGTGTGTGTGTGTTTGTGTGTGTGAGGGAGGAGAGAGAGAGAGAGAGAGGGAGAGAGATAGATAGAGAGAGAGAGAGCGTGTGTCTTAAATCACACATATATAGCAATAACTCCCATATTAGTAAACATTGTTGTAAAACATTTACATTTTTGGGGCCAGTTAACATTGAACTACGAATCTTTGAGAATCTGCGTTACGTCTCATAGATATGTAGATCAAAGTTAACTGACCCGAAAAAATGTAAAAGTTTTAAAATAAAATAACTGGTTCATTATATATTTTATTCATTAATATATCAACACTGAAAATTTCATTAAATTCGGTTAATTCCCTGATTTTTGGTTGTTTTTTTTCTTTCGGCGGGAGGACATACGATGGTGGAATTTAGGTCCGTTAAGTTCGATTTAACCCAGTTAGGTTTCCGCTAGAGTTAACCCAAAAGATACGTCATATCTTATTCGAGAACATTCACAGAACTTCAAATCCTTTGGTTAAATCGAACTTAACGGACCTAAATTCCACCATCATATGTCACCCCGACGAAAGAAAAAAATACCAAAAATCAGAGAATTAACCGAATTTAATGTTAAAAACGGCGTAGTTGTATAAACTAATTTTTTGAAACTAATAATTATTGGCATTTCAGTCTCGGAAGACTATAATATAGTTTGTGTGTCCCTGAAGTTACAGCGCCTCCTGTGACTGTGATGTCCAATGTTTGAAAAACATTCACGACCACAGATTTAGCATTTGAAAGATATCCCTGAAGATGTTGATGTTCCGATGCTTTGTTGCCGCTGCTTTCTTCTAGAACTCTTAACTTCATGGTGTTGTGTCAGGGTGACTCTTGACATGAACAGTCCTCGACGTAAACTGTTCATGTCTGTATAAACTGAACTATATTCTTTTTACAAGGTATTGATTTACCTATTACGTATTTTGTACAAAAATGTGAATTTCAGCTAAAGTTTTTTTTGTTGTTGTTGTGTGGGTTACGGCCAAAAATAGCACGATTACTGGGTTTTTCTTGACCCCGGCCTTGAGACCCATCCCAAACTCCCCCCCCCCCATTACGCCCTGATTATATCTAAAAAGTAAATACCCAGCCTCCAGGCTAAAAATATTTTTTGAATTTCTTACTGTCACTCACAAAAAATAGAAACAACAACCGTATCTATTTTTCGATCAGACAAGACTTAAAAAAAAAAAAAAAAAAGAGGAAAGAAAGTTTAAAACGATACAATCAATTATTTGTAAGGGTTTTAATAAAAGAATTCACCAAACTTTTGTTGCCTGCTAGGTGATGTACTACCTCGTTATCGTAATGGGGAGGTATCGTTTAGGGCTAAGATCTCCGGTTTCGAGCCTAGATCTTTTCTCGCTATTTTTTTTGTACAACATATGTTTTGCTAGGGGAAAAGCGGATAGAGCGGGGCGATGCCAATTGATTTTAAGCCATTTTGAAGAAATTTAATCCTAAGAAAAAATTCAATAAATCCGGAAAATAAAAAAAATAAATTGATATTGGCGGGTGGGGAGATAGGATGGGTGGCTGGGGGGCGAAGGTAATAAAGGATGAAGTGGTGGAAATTTAAAATAGTTTAAAACTAGGAGAGAAGAACAAGAAAGAAAGATCGTGAAGAGAGGAGAAGGGGGAGGAGGAGATGCAGGAGAGAAGATCCGAGAGAAACGATCGGGGCGAGATAGAGGGGGGAGATAGAGAAAAGGTCTGGAGGAAGTAGTAAAGGGAACGAAGAGAGAGAATAGAGAAGGGTGGGACGAGAGCAGAGAGGAAGATGGGAGAGAGAGAGCGAGGAGAAGAGAGAAAGGGAGAGATGAGAAGAGAGAGAAGAGAGAGAAAAAGACCAGGAGATACAGGGGCGAGAGACGAAGGGGAAAAGAGGATGGACGGAGGGGAGGAATGAAGAATCAAAGGAAAGGAAAAGAGAGAGAGCGAAGGGGGAGCACGAGAGAGGAAAGAGAGAGAGAGAAATTGATAGGTAGATGATTTGATAGGAGAGAGGAGAGGAAATGAAGGGAGGCGGAAAAAGAGGGAAAGAGTAAAAGAGAAAAAAATGTTCGTATTAGCTGATTGTGTGTCATGAGGGAGAGAGGGTGTGAGATTATAAGTTATAAGAGAGAGAGAGAGAGAGAGGAGAGAGAGGGAGAGGAAGGGAAACGAGAGAGATGAGAGATGACAGACTTGTAGAGAGATTGAGGAAGAGAAGAGATGAGCGACAGGCAAGAAAAGACAATAGTAAGAGAGAAAAATAATGGAGGAAAAAAAGCAAAAAAAAAAAAAAAAAAAAAAAAAAAAATGAAAATTATAGAATGATGACAGTAAGAAGAGAAAGAGATTACGATATTTGAAAAAATTACGAAGAAGAAAGAAGAAAGAAAAAAAGAAAGAAAAAACTGAAAAGGAGAGAAGAGGGAAAAAAAAGAAAGTGTTTGTCAAGAAAGGTGAGAAAAGAAAAGAAAAAGAAGGAAATGGTTTTTTGAATTTGAAACAAAAAGAGAAAAAGAAACAGAAGAGAGGAGAGGAAACTAATAAAGAGAAAAAGAATAAAAGGAAAAAAAAAAAAAGAAAAAAAAAAAAAAAAAAAGAAAAAAACGAAAAAGAAAAATTATTTCTCTTTTTAATAGCAGAAAGAAAAAATGATTTAAAAAAAAAAAGCCGTGTTTTTTAAAAGAAAGTCTTTTGGAGTGTTTGTGGTTAGTGAGTGGAATGGCGCGGATATTAAATGGGAAAAGAAGAATACAAACAAAAGAGGGGAAAAAAAAAAAGCCCCTGGGAGGGGAAAAAAAAAGGGAAATTAAACAAAAAAAGAAAAAATGCCCCGCTACTTGATTGTGTGGAAAAAAAACGGAAAGAATTTTGTAAAATGAATGCACCCCCCCAAAAAGAAGCCTAGGAAGCTTAAAGAACGTTGAGCATGTTTGAAAAAAACCAAGGTCGTGAAAAGCCGGACTGAGATGAGCGGTGCACAGAGAAAGAGATGAAAGCAAAAAAACGCGAAGAGAGAGAGGGAGATGAGAGAGAGGAAGGCGCTTCGTGATGGATTATGAGTGACCTGAATGAGAAGGAGAAATGAGAGAGAGGATGGGAAAGGAGGAGGAGGAGAGAGAGGAAAAAGGAATTATTTTGGAACAAGGGCGGTGTTGGTTTGTTTGTAGTAGATTAGGAGAGTAGAGAAGAAAACAGAATTTTGAAACAGCCATTGCTTCGCGGAAACAGACAACATTTTCACATTGATTTCCGAATGCGAAAGATTATTTGATTTAAACCATTAACAACGACGACTACTAATCACAGAGAATAAATAAAAATAAGATATTTCGTTGTGTCTGTTGAGAGATGAGGAGGAGAGAGAGAGAGAGACGAGAGGAGAGAGAGACGACAGACAGACAACAGACAGAGAAACAGAGACGTGGGAGGAGAGACGGGGTTGAGAGAGGAGAGAGAGAATCAGACAGACAGACCAGACAGGACAGGAATGCGTGTGGTGGGAATGATAGAGAGACGAGAGGAGGATGAGGAGAAAGACGAGAGCGAGAAAGAGAGAGAGATGTGCCTGTGTGTGTGAGTATGAGAAGAGGATGACGAGGAGAAGAGAGGGAAGAGTGATGAGATGAGATGAGAGAGAGAGAGAGGAGAGAAAGATTATATGTCATGTGTGTGCATTAGAGATGGCGAAAGAGAGGGAGGAATGGATGGGTGTGTACATGGCTATATTGGAAAGAGACAGTGTAGAGACAGAGAAATACACACACACACCAGAGAGAGGAGAAGAGAGGAGAGACGAGAGAAAGAGAGAGAGAACAGACAGAACGAACAGACACAGACAGACAGAGGGAGATGAGAATTGATCGTGTTGTTATGAATGAATGAAAAGAGATGAGAGAGAGAGAGGAGACGAGCAGAGAGGAGAGAGGAGGAGAGAGAGGAGAGAGAAAAAGAAGCAGAATGTAGTGTGGACGAGTAAAATGTTATTACTCGTGATTTCTTGTCTGTGTGCGCATCGAAGTGGAAGAGAGAAAGAAGAAAAGAGAGAAATAGATAGAATGAGTGTGGGTTATGAATGAGGAGAGTGTTGTATGTGTGTGTATGAAGAAAGAGCGTGAGAGAGAGAGAGAGAGAGAGATGAGAGAGAAGAGAGAGGGTGTGTGTGTGTGTGAGTGAAAGGAGGAGGTGAGTGATAATGTGTTTACGTGAGGAGTGAGTCTAGGGTGTATGGTTTCTGAGAGAAACGAAGAACAGAAAGTATTACCAAAGAATAGATCTAGATATTCTGTTTAGATATATATATATATATATATCATAGAGAGAGAGAGAGGAGAAGAGAAAGAGAGACAGAGAAACAGGAGAGACAGACAGATCAGAGAGACAGAATTGGAGAGGGAAGGACAGAAAACAGAGAGGGGTGAAGAAGAGAGGAGAGACAGACAGACAGACAGACAGACAGAGAGACAGAGATGGAAGAGAGACAGAGAAACAGAGAGGGGAGAGAGAGAGACAGACAGAAGACAGACAGAGTGGAGAGAGAGACAGAAAACCAGAGAGGGGGAGACAGAGACAGAGAGGAGAGAGAGAGGAGAGGAGAGAGAGAGAGAAGAGAGAGAGAGAAGAAGAAGAGAAGAAGAAAGAAGAGAAGAAAATGTCGCGTCGCATGAATCCTTTAAACTGGCGGATCTTTTAAAACAAACTATTGACAAATAAAGTCATCAAATCATAAAGCAGACAGACAGAAGTCGAAGTCAAGATAGAAACAAAACGGGGTTGGGGTGGGGGGTGGCGAGAAGAAAATTATTAACAATGGTCGGTGATAATGATCACAGTCAGCAATAAAATATTCTTTAAGGCAACGAATACAAAAACAAAAATAACATTTTTAAAAATGACAGAAGGAATGTTTCGGAGAAGAAACAAAAAAAATAAAATTCGTTTTCGTTGAGACATTATTCTTCTTCCACTTTATACTTCATTTTTGTTTTTTCTTTTTTGTTCTTCCTCCCCCAGCTATGGGTTAAATACTGTTCTTCGTCAAAGATAGCTTTAGCATTAAATAACCCTTCTTCTTCTTCTTCTTCTTTTCTTCTCTTTTCTTCTTCTTCTTCGTGATATCTGTACAATGTTTCGGTCAGTGTGCCCCCTGGCCTTCTTCAGGTATTTATTGACGGACTCGGAAACCTTGTTATCTTAATGCGGAGCCATCACAAGAAACTTTGAACCTAAACCATATATTCACTTACGGGGGTATCCTGTTCTCATTCCGCTAACCATGAAAAAGCTATGGATTAAGAAAATCAAAGTGAATACCAATTCAGTTGGTTCGTACTTAGGACGTCCCAAGGGATTTGGAAATAAGTCTGGAAAATTTGGAAATCAGGATGAAGAATTATGTGAAAAAAACTCAATAATAATAATAATAATAATAATAAAATATTAATAATAATAATTTTGACCCATACAACAAAATGGTATATGTATAAACCAGAATCTGTTCTTCGAGAACGAAACAATAACATTCTCTGGACCTTTTGAAATAAAAACGGATCACCTTATTATTTCCCAGCAAGAAGACCAGGACCTAGAGTGTTGATAAACAAAAAAAGAAAGAAACTGTCAAACTGTGGATTTCTGCAGTTCCAGCAGATCACATGGTGAAGCTAAAGGAAAATGAAAAAATGGACAAATATCTGGACCTTGCCAGAGGAATCTGAAAAGTTATGGAAATGAAAGTGAAGTTGATACCAATTGTAGTTGGTGCACTTGGAACAGTCCCAAAAGGATTAGAAAAGGGTTTGGAAAGTTTGGATATCAAAGGAAGGATTGAAACATTCAGAACACTTGCCTGCTGCAACCTGCCAGAATACTCAGAAGAATCCTGGAAACCTGAGGAGGACTTGCATGTCACTCAGACCCTCCAGTGAAATACCATCAGCTAACACTGTTGGTGAAAATTCAAAAGGAGTAATAATAATAATATAATAATAATAATAATAATAATTAATAATAATAATAATAGATATAATAAATAATAATAATATAATAATAAAGACTGGGAATGGAAATCAGCAGGAGAATTGAGACCATACAGACTACTGTTATTACTGCAATCGGCTAGAATAATCAGGAGAGTCCTGGAGACCTGAGGAGACTTACCATCAGCTAATGCTGGTGGGAAAACTAAGAACTATAATAATGATTGACTTTTTTTCGTCGTTGTCTTGAAAGTGCGATGGAAAGATAAAGTTTTTCTATGCCAAATGATAACTGACAAATGTTAAGACAAGGTTGAAAAGATGATGTGGATTAAGGAAAGTAACAAAAACAAAGACAAAGATTTCTTCTTTCTCCTGTCTAGTCTCACCTTTCAAAGAAGAAGAAAAGAAAAATGAAAATTACGTAGAAGACAAGAAAAAAACACGTTTGCAGTGGAAAAGAAAGAACGAAAGATAAAAAGAAATATCACCAAAGACAAAGAACAGTCCTTTTGGTTCCACCGGGAATTATCTCCAAAAGTTTAGGGGGAAACTGAAGGAATTGGAAATTAGAGGAAGAATCGAGACCATCCAAACTATCATATTGTTAAGATAGGCTAGAATACTCAGAAAAGTCCTGTGGAGACTTCAGTGAAATACCCACATTTAAAAGTGGTGTGAAAAACTCACAAGGTGTGATACAATAATAATGAAAGTCAAAGTGATACCAATAGTAGTTGGTGCATTTGGAACTGGGTCCCAAAAAGCTTGGAAAAATTACTGGAGAAATTTGAAAATTCAGAGCAGTAAGCGTTGAGTTGAGTGACCAACTGCATGTGCTCCAATTCGGCTAGGATACTCAGGAGAGTCCTGAGAACCTGAGCATAACTTGTTGTCAACTCAAACTCCAGATGAAAGGGTACCATTTAGCTTACGATGGTGTGAAAAACACACAATAATAATAATAATAATAATTAATAATGAATGAATAATAATAATAATAACGTCCTTCGTTTTTTGTCGTATTTCTTGAAGTACAATGAAGAAATAAAGTTAGCATATGTCAATAATATCTGACAAATGTTAATGCAAGGTTGAAAAGATGATGATGTGTTTGTGATTAAAAAAGAAGAAAAAAAGAAACTGTCTCTTCTCACCTTTCAAAGAAGAGAGAAGAAGAAGAAGAATCCTTCG
>CM042174.1:42637924-42677788 GCA_023376005.1 Doryteuthis pealeii | reverse complement strand
ATTGAAAAAACTCACAGGGTGATACAATAATAATGAAAGTCAAAGTGATACCAATAGTAGTTGGTGCATTTGGAACGGTCCCAAAAAGCTTGGAAAAAATTACTGGAGAATCTTAAAATCAGAGTAAGAGTTGAGTTGAGACCACTGCATTGCTCCAATCGGCTAGGATACTCAGGAGAGTCCTGGAGACCTGAGCATACTTGTTGTCACTCAAACTCCAGTGAAAGACCATCAGCTTACGATGGTGTGAAAAACACACAATAATAATAATAATAATAATAATAATAATAATAATCGTCTTCTTTTTTGTCGTTTTCTTGAAAGTGCGATGAAGAAATAAAGTTAGCATATGTCAAATAATATCTGACAAATGTTAATGCAAGGTTGAAAAGATGATGATGTGTTTGTGGATTAAAAAAAGAAAAGAAAAAAGACACCTGTCTTTTCTCACCTTTCAAAGAAGAAGAAGAAGAAGAAAAAAGAAAAAAGACAATTACGTAGAAAATAAGAAAAAAAAACACGTTTTCAGTGGAAAAGAAAGAAAGAAAGAAAGAAAGAAAGGATAGTGTTAAAAAGAAAGAATGAAGAAAGAAAGAATTAAAGAAAGTATAGTGTTAAGAAAGAAAGAAAGAAAGAAAGAAAGAGAAAAAATATCACCAAGGACAAAGAACTAATGACAAATGATGGAACATGTAGTTAGACGTCGTACCAATTGTAATTAGTGCCCGTGGAACGGTCCCTAAGAATTTGATAAAGAGTCTGGGGGAATTTAGAAACCAGAAGAAGAATCGAGACCATCCAAGCAACAGAACTGTAAAGATAGGATAGAATACCCAGGAGAGTCCTGGAGACCTGAGGATACTTGTTGTCACTCAGACTCCAGTGAAAGACCATCAGCTTACGATGGTGTGAAAAAAAAACACAAGTAGTTAAATAATAATAATAATAATAATAATAATATATTGACCATGCACAAGGCTATCCACCCTAGAGACGATAGAGATAGATTATAATGACCAAGCATAAGGCTCTCCACCCTAGAGACGATAGAGATAGATTATAATGACCATGCACAAGGCTCTCAAACCTAGAGATGATAGAGATAGATTGTATGTGTCAAGAAAGCAAGGGGGAAGAGGTCTTGCCAACATAGAGGACTGCGTAGAAACCACAATCCAGCAACTTGAAGATTACACAAGAAAGAGCAAAGACAAACTACTTATGGCGGCCAACAATAGTAGAAGTGACAGATGGACAAACAGAAAAACAACAAAGACTAGAAAACAAAAATGGGAAGAAAAACAATTAGATGGACACTTCAAACGACAAATCGAAGAGGTTGCACATGAAAAGACTTGGACATGGTTAAGAAAAGGAAACCTCAAAAGAACTGAATCACTAATAATTGCTGCACAAAATAATGCCATAAGGACAAACTATATCAAAGCGAAAATTGATAAGATCCAACAAAATAGTAAATGTAGACTATGCGGTAATAGAGATGAGACTGTAAACCATGTACTCTGTGAATGTAGCAAACTAGCACAAAGAGAGTACAAAACTAGACACGACTAGATTGGGGAGGTGATCCACTTGGAATTATGCAAAAAATTAAATTTTGACCATACAACAAAATGGTATATGCATAAACCAGAATCTGTTCTTGAGAACGAAACGCATAAAATTCTCTGGGACTTTGAAATAAAAACGGATCACCTTATCCCAGCAAGAAGACCAGACCTAGTGTTGATAAACAAAAAAGAAAGAACTTGTCAACTGGTGGATTTTGCAGTGCCAGCAGAGCACAGGGTGAAGCTAAAGGAAAATGAAAAAATGGACAAATACCTGGACCTTGCCAGAGAACTGAAAAAGTTATGGAATATGAAAGGGAAAGTGATACCAATTGTAGTTGGTGCACTTGGAATGGTCCCAAAAGGATTGAAAAAGGGTTTGGAAAGTCTGGAAATCAGAGGAAGGATTGAAACTATTCAGAACACTGCACTGCTGCAATCTGCCAGAATACCCAGAAGAGTCCTGGAGACCTGAGGAGACTTGCTGTCACTCAGACTCCAGTGAAAGACCACCAGCTAACATTGATGTGAAAACTCAAAAGGAGTAAATAATAATAATAATAATAATAATAATAATAATAATAATAATAATAATAATAATCGACTCCTTTTCCGTTGTCTTCTTCAAGATGCTATGAAGAAATAAAGTTACAATATGTCAAATAATATCTGACAAATGTTAATGCAAGGTTGAAAAGATGATGATGTGTTTGTGGATTAAAGAAAGAAAAAAAAGACACCTGTCTTTTCTCACCTTTCAAAGAAGAAGAAGAAGAAAAAAAAAATTACGTAGAAAATAAGAAAAAAAAAAACACCGTTTCAGTGGAAAAGAAAGAAAGAGAAAAAATATCACCAAGGACAAAGAACCTGATGTTTGCGTAGAAAGCTTTTCGGATTTTGAATATGTAATAGAAAACTGGATTAAACTGGAAGGCGAATGGAAGAAACATCTTTGGAAAACGTTGGCAGATGTGTGAGAGAGAGGCACTGGAAGCAAGAGAAAGAGTTAAACGCATTGAAACATTAAAAAAAAACGCTTGCTGGGTAAGTGAGCTTCATTTAACAAAATTAATTTGAGTGAAGAGAGAACGGTATTTTTTGTTGTTGTCAGAAATACATTTATGTGATAGATATTCCTGAAGATATTTTTTCACTTTACTCGCAAAATTCTAAAAACGTCTTTCTAGATGTGAATATACAATACATTACAAAAGATAGTTCACCTTATCGGCTGGGGCTGTAGAATACGCCGACTGCACCTCTGCAGAAGAGTTAAATCCCCCATATTAAGGCCACCTGTTGGCCGTGGGTAGCGACTAAAATATTTGCTGGGTAAGTGAGCTTCATTTAACAAAATTAATTTGAGTACATTGAGTACAATACATTTATTTGATAGATATTTATGGGGGTATTCACGGGACTTCGAACCGAACCCTTTATTCAAACCACGGGGTAGACTGTTCTCATTCCGTTAACCATGACCGAGTACAAGCGCTAAGCTATGTTCTCTATTCTATGATATTATCGTTCTTGGCCAGGATTGAACCTGCAACTTACAGATGATTGTCACTTAGAACTGTATAAACTCAACCCTCATATCCGTTGCGCCATGTGTCCAACTGGATAAGAAATACCTAAAGATCGGCCGAAACGTTGTATAATTAACAATAAAGATGAGAACAATAGTCTGAATAATCCAAGTAATACAAATTATCGGGCCTCATCTATTCTGAAGATAATTTTTCACTTTACTCGCAAAATTCTAAAAACGTCTTTCGAGATGTGAATATACAATACATTACAGAAGATAGCCCACCCCATCGGGTAGGATTGTAGAATACGGCGACTGCACCTCTGCAGAAGAGTTAAATTCCCCTCCCCAATGATGCCATCTGTTGACCGTGGGTGACGATTACAATACAATACAAAAGATAGTCAACCCTATTGGCTAAGGTTGTAGAATACGGCGACTGTACCTCAGCAGAAGAATTAAATCTCCTCCACTGAGGCCACTTGTTGGCCGTGGGTGGCGACTAAAAATATTTGCTGGGCATGTGAGCTTCATTTAACAAAATTAATTTGAGTACATTGAGTACAATACATTTATTTGATAGATATTTTCTGAAGATAATTTTTCACTTTACTTGCAAAATTCTAAAAACGTCTTTCGAGATGTGAATATACAATACATTACAAAAGATAGTCCACCCTATCGGGTAGGATTGTAGAATACATTAAATAGTTTTTTTGTTAAATGTTTTAGTTCTATTTCTCTGAATGTTCCCGAGTCCGACAAGAAATACCCGAAGAAGGCCGGAGGGTATATCGGCCGAAACGTTGTACAAATAACAATAAAGATGAGGACAATAGTCCGAATAACACAGATAATTCTGTTTTAGTTCTGTTGTCGATTTGCACCAAGAAGAATTGTTTAATCGATATGCTTTTAATAACAGAGCCCTGTCTACTGGGGCTATCAAATACGCCCACTGCACCTCTGCAGAGGGTAATATCCACCCAATGTGACCACCTTTAGCTGTTGGTGGCGACCTGTGGTCATTAAGGACGGAATCCTGGTGGTCTGAGCAGTCCATGACATGCAACACTCCACTTTGGCTCTTACTGTTAATGTTACGATTTTAGTGGCCATCTTTTAGGCTTCAAGCAAGAGCGCTTGTCCAGCGGATATCTCTTGGTAAAGAATCCTTTGGTTGCTCCTTGGTGCTCCTCAGTCTTGCAAGTTCTTCGACAATGATTGCAAATGGACGTCTCTCAGTATCAGCGATTAAGTAGTTAACCAGCCACGCATATAGGTTGCTGATAGGCTGGTGTTTAAACCTCGTGACATCGGTTAGTCTATAAATTTAAGTGGTGTATTGTAGCACATTTTATATACCAACAGAATTTTTGCTCTCATTTGAAGGTGACTATGTGGAGAAGTAGGGATGCGATCCACAGAGGACCAGCTTTATTTTAATGTATGATACTTTTCCTGTGTTGGTACTTATACCTGTCCTAAACAAAATTGCATTCCTTTTTGACTCCCCTATGTGAGAAGTAGGGAATGATCCACAGAGGACCAGCTTTATTTTAATGTATGATACATGTTCCTGTGTTGGTACTTATACCTGTCCTAAACAAAATGGCATTCCTTTTTGACTCACCCTCGTATATCTTGTCAATGACTAATCTCTGCTGACAGAAATTGGTATAAACATCCGGGCAGTATACAATTTGGGGGGTCAGATCTGGCATTCAATAAAGGAACGATTTCAATTGAATTTTAATTAGATTAAATCGACCATGAATTTAGGTGGTTTATAGTTACGGGTGTCTTTGTGTATCGTTGGATTCTCACATTGGTTAATGGCGTCTATTAATTTAAGCGGGGGAAAAAAGGTTTACGCCTGTCACTGTTCTTTTATGCGAGTCCTCATTCACAACAATTAGGTTTTTTCATTGGTCTCAACTCGTTTCTCGCTAGAAAGAGAATACAATCGGGAACGATAGAACTCCAGTTAAAAGTCGGATTTTCTTTTTTTTTTCTTTTTTTTGTAGGGGGCGGTTTGTTTGGAATGTAATAATCCAAGATAGAATCAACTTAAAAGTTAATCTGATTCGTCCATTTTATTCGTGTTCCAAAAAAGGAAGACGTCACAAAAGTCAATTAGGAACGCCGAGAGAATAAACTGATTTTATTTTTTCTAAAATTCTTTATTTATTTGATTGAATTGTTTTGTAATAAGGTCGAGTAAAAACATTAAAACAATTAAAAAAAAACAATAAAAAACAAATCCTTTTCAAACATTTTAAATCCGGATGAAGTGACAATTTTCTAACAATCATTTATTGACATTTCATTGGATAGAATTTTATTCGAAATCGCAATCTATAAAATCAATTCATTAATACTCGTGTTCTTTAATTATACGACCGTTATCATCTTGCAACACCCTCTGGTTAAAAAGGAGACCAATTGGACACATGGCCTAGTGGATAAGGTAGTTAGGTCAAGACAGTTCTAAGTGACAGTTATCTCTGGATTCCAGGTTCAATCCTGACAGGCGGCAGTTACATAGAAAAATAATTAACACAGCTCCTACCCCAGCTATGGTTAGCGGGATAAGAACAGGATACCCCTGTGGACTGAATAAAGGGTTGGGTTCGAAGTTCCTGACAAGAAAGTTCCCGAGTTTGAAAAGAAGGTTCCCGAGTCCGAGAAGGTTCCCGAGTCCGACAAGAAATACCTGAAATAGTCTGGAGGGCATATCGACCAAAACGTTGTACAGATAACAATGAAGATAAGGACAATAGTCCAAATAACGCATACTAACCAATACTAAAAAGGAGACCGTTCAAATCGTCTAAGATAAAATGCAAAAATATAAACAATGTCTAGATATTAATACTCGTATTCCTTGATTGTACGATCGTTATCATTTTGAAACACCCACTGGTTAAAAATGAGACGGTCCAAATCGTCCAAGGTGAAAAGCAAAAATGAACATCCTAATTATCGGGTGTTGCTTATCCCCCGAATTCTTATTTCTTATGAGTATCGTCACCTCAGGGATCCTGAACAAGACGTGGAAGCAACACCTCACGAGAAAACAGGTGTACGGCCACCTGCCACATATCACCCAAACCATCCGAGTTAGACGGACAAGACACGCGGGACACTACTGGAGAAGCAAGGACGAACTCATAAGTGACATCCTCCTGTGGAAGCCAGCACATGGACATGACAGTGTAGGCCGACCAACAAATACGTAGATTGACCACCTCTGTGCGGATACTGGATGCTGCATAGAGGACCTCACAAGAATGATGAGTGATAAGGACGGATGGAGAGAGATTGTCATGGATATCCGTGCTAACAACGCGACATCATGATGATGATAGAGAGTACTATGTGTTGCATATATATATATATATAATATATATATTATATATATAAAACAAATGATGTTTACAAAATGCTTGGGATCATCAGGAGAGAATGTGCACCGTTTCTCTCCTGATGATCCCAAGCATTTGTAAACATCATTTGTTTTTTCAATATATCAAATTCACATTGTCGGATTAATTTCCTTTTATTTCACACACACACAATACACACACACACACACACACACACACACACATATAATATATATATATATATATATAATATATATATATATAGAGCAGAGAGAGAGAGAGAGAGACAGAGACAGAGAGAGAAGAGAGACAGAGAAAGAGAGAGAGAGAGCAGAGTTCTTCAAGCTTTTTCATCTCACGGTATAGTGAGCTGGGCAATAAATTGATCGAGGTACACCATCATTATATAAACATATAATTATTTTATCATTTAAATTTTAAAAGAAAAAGAATGATGAAAATGTGCAACAAGTCTAAAAGAAAACAATGGAATTTCATTTCTAAACGTAGATTTTTAATCATGGCAAACAATATTAAAATATCAAATTAAAACAAAAAATTATTAAAATAATAGAATAAAAATATAAGAGGATGATCAACCATCCTCAACACTCACCCAAGATTTTTGGATGTTTGTTTATTTTAGAAGCACTGTTGAATAAAGTATATATTAATATTTATATTTTTGCTTGAAGGCAATTACAATGCGCATATCGCATAAAATTCGATAATTATAGAAGATAATAATGACAAGTGAATTTCAGCGATGTATACTAACGATTTCCCTCCGACAGAAATCGAAACCGGGACTTCAGCAGGATAGTCAGAAACTATACTGCTTCGGCCACGATACAGCACGGAGAAATTCCTGGGAAATTAACCTGTCAATGATACTGAGACGTCTCTACCATATGAGGCAAGGGGGCGATGAGTGAACAATTACAAACCCGGGTTTATGCTCTTCGGCGAACCCCCTTGCCTCATATGGTAGAGACGTCTCAGTATCATTGATATATATATAAATATAATTAATATATATTATATATATATATATAGACACACACACACAGAGAGAGAGAGAGAGAGAGAGAGAGAGAGAGAGAAGAGAGAGAGAGAGAGAGGGTATATTTCGATAGCATCTTTTCATTTAAAACAAATTTAGTTAAAAATAATAGAATCCTTATTCGTTTGAACTTTTTAATTTTTTTCCTTTCAATTCTAACGATTTTTATTTTTTCGGTGTTATCACCTTGAAAGGGGTTAACGAGTTATCCGAAAGAGTTTCCTAATGAAAACTCTCTTTTTTTAAAACAAAGTACAAAATATTTAGTTGCTATAACTGTTGTGATGTTAGTCCCAACAGTAAAAAGAAGTCAAGTCGAGATGGGGTAAAATAAGACAAGTGTATTTACAATTAATGGTACATGTACGACTAGCTTGTCGTTAACGGGAACAGTCCTCCTTTCCACTCGGTGTCTCACTATTTATAGTGAGAACCGGTGCATGTTCTCCACTGTAGGAACGGCCGGTACAACAATAACTCTAGCCTCATTGGGTACATCGCAACTTATATCATTTGTGGACTATTCTACCACACTGTCACTAATAAATTCAGTTCTTAGTGAGCTCCCTGTAATACTGGCCTTGTGCCATACTAAACTTCGTACTTAATAACTGTAAGCGTCCTTGAGATATGTAAACAAGATGACAAAAAGAGATCTGATGAACTCTAACAAGATATTTGTCTTGTGTTTTGAGGTGTGGACGATTATATAGACGGTTGAGACATTTTCAAAAATCAAATTCAATTTCGATTTTTATGAATTTTTGTCTGAGAAATCGATAGTCTTATTGTTTTATTGATTTTAAACTTTAAAAAAATTCGTTTTTGTCATTGGAAATTTTATTTCTTGAATAAAAAATACAAAGTTTGCTTAGTTCATTTTTTGCACTTAGGAGTGGTTTTAACACATGCATAATACCCTCAATATATATATATATATATATATATATATATATATATATATATATATATATATACGGAAGTAAAATATGGATATAATACTGGAGTGGTTTTAACACACATAAACCTCGATATATATATATATATATATATATATATATAATATATATATATATATATATATATTATATATAATATATATATATATATATATTTTATTCCAAAATGATGAATTCATCTTTTTGAATACTTTGTTTTCCTATTTTCACACACACACCACACACACACACACACTCACACACAACACACAAATTTATATATATATATGAAAAATAGATGGAAATAATCCGACAGTATGAAATTTAACATTATGAAAAAACATATGATGTTTGTTATGTAATTGCTGACAGTACTGTTTCGACCAAATCGATTAAGTTGGTCTTCATCAAAGAGCGACATAGATGGGAGAAGATATCCGTTAAAAACTTTTACACAACTCTTTTGAGTTTTTCTATACACTATAATGCTTCTGATTTTTTAAAAATTGAAAATTAAAATTTTATTTTTATTTTTAAAACAGATATGCATTTCAAAAATTTCAGCGTTTGAACTCAGCGTTCGTTCTGTAAACAGTCTTTAACGGAATATCTTTCTTCCCATCTATGTCGCTCTTTTGATGAAGACCAACTTATTCGTTTTGGTCGAAACAGTACTGTCAGCAATTACATAACAAACATCATATGTTTTCATAATGTTAAATTTCATATATATATATATATATATATATATATATATATATATATATAAGAACCTACATGAGTCAGACACTATCTACCTGAGTTTCACCTGAATGCTTTTTCAGGATAATTCTGCTCAACATAGAGTTAGGGTTAGGTTAGGTTGAATTAACAACAATAACATGAAATACAAATTTTTAAAATTAAAATCGGAAACTATTTTAGTATAAAAACGTTCCTTTGGGTTATAAATATACATGAACAAACTTTAAAAACATCTTACGGTGAATTCTAAAGCAAAAAAGTTGCCTGTTGTTTGTAAACAAACAACCGGCAGTTTACGGTGAAAAGCAAAATATGTTCCTTTCAAAACAGCTCTCAGCTGGGGTGCTTATTGGTTACTTGATCCTATAAAAGTTGTATCAAAAGTGTTTAGGATGCTATACAACCACGAAAACGAGTTTAAAAGTCCGCAACACAATAAAGAAAGTATTTTCTGCGTTATTCGGACTATTGTCTCATCTTCATTGTTATCTGTACAACGTTCCGGCCGATATGCCCTCCGGCCTTCTTCAGGTATTTCTTGTCAGACTCGGGAACCTTCTCGGATCCGGAACCTTCTTTTCGCTCCCGATTACGATAAGAAAGTTCCCGACTACGACAAGAAAGTTCCCGAGTTCGAAAAGAAGGTTCCCGAGTCCGACAAGAAATACATGAAGAAGGCCGGAGGTCATATCGACCGAAACGTTGTACAGGTAACAATGAAGATGAGGACAATAGTCCGAATAACACAGAAAATACTAATCATCAAACCTCATCTCTAAATAACAGAGAAATAACAATAAAGAAAGATACGGAATGTTCCGGGGATTCGTAGGGTTAACAGATCCATGGGGTTGTCTAACGAGATAATGAAGGTCCTGAGTTTTGGGAGCCCTACTATAGAAAAAGGAGGAAGAAGAAATGAGGCAAGGTGGAGGCTTTGAAAAAGCGTGGAGTGATGAACGATGATTTGACCGGGGCGTAACCCCCGAATCGAGAATTGAATGTCAATCGGAAGTTGACCGGAACCGGAAGTCACGTGGTGACGTGGAACGACGAAGAAAAATACCGTCCTCTTTTTGCTTGCCGACGTTGTAGGGTACGGATCAGACCTCTGGGTCCCTTGTGTGGGATCACCGTAATCTAACAGTGTTCTCTCTCTCTCTTTCTCTCTCTCTTTCCTCCTCTCCGATACAGCCCACGAGACGCACGAGACGAGCCCAGGAAATAAAAGCTAAGCAACCTGTGACGATATATTTCTCGCGCTTGTACGTTTTTATCAACAAGATGACCGCCACGTGCCGAACACCTTTTTAGTGTCGTGAATTTGGAGGCACGTTGACAAGACTCGCTATACAACATATATCGATATTAGAACGTTACGTATACTAGCAAATATATGCACCCTCCGGGTGCAAGTATTTTAGTTAAATCTCATAATAAAATATATTAAATTAGAAAGGCTAATGAAACTGAATAAGAATGTAGATAAAATGATTTTGAACAGAGGGGGTATGATTGAAAAATAGAATAACTTTGAAACTAACTCTTCCACCATTTTCCGTTACTCCCGTCTTTCATTGGTAAATTTTCCTAATTAAACTGTTTAGTTAAAATAGGAAGTAAAGAATAATATTACAGTTATTTCTTCTTGTTAAGGGATTTCTTTTAAGATTTATTGAAGAGATTTTTGCTCATATTCAATAAGATAAAACCAAAGAATTAGAAATCAATAATACTAAGCATATATTTATTAAAACCAATTTTTAAAGATAAATATGCAAATTAGCCTTCCCATTCATACTGTAAACCGCTATTTTGTTGTATATATAAACACAATTGCATGTTATCAGGCTGGGTTTATTGCCCAGTGCCTGAGGCGCCCCCCTTGAGGGGGAATGCCGACGGGATCGACGCAATTTTTCACCTGCCACTCCATGAGCTTCGGCTTGTGGGTGGTCCCACGTTAATAGGGACTTTGTGCCTGACCCGTACAAGTGGGGTACGCGGTAAATACAGTAGATATGGTAAACAGTGTAAGTAATGTAAAACAATTTTATTAATAATTGAGGTTTAGATAAAAATAAGATCATGGAGAATATGATGTAAATAACTAAAGGAATTGTGACTTGTATAGTAATATAGTTTCGGTTATAGACAGACAAACCCACAATCTCCATTATAATAAGATATCGCTTTGGGTACTGTGAATATATATCGTCACCGTTGCGGTCTTTGCCAGATCGAAAATGAACGTCCAATGATGAAAAATTAATCCAATATTTTTTTTTCTGTAGACAGTATAAGTGTATAATAAATGGAAATTTATTATTTACTTATACTGTCTACAGAGAAAAACAATATTTTTCTATTTCTTTTCAGCCATATATATCTCTGTGTATCGTATTGAACCTTATGTATAATATAGTTGAATGAAATGAGTTAATATCTAAGAATAAAGACACGTAGCTATCGGTTGTATGTGATTAGAGCTTCTAGATAATCAAGACGAAGCCCTCTAAAGCCATCAACAATATACGTCATTAGAGTTATTCAATACAGAAAGTATCTTAGTGAAAATGGTAAAAATGCGTATTTCTACTTCACTTCGTTCATTAGAACTAATTCTAAAAATTAATGGCAATTAATGGCGATGATAAACTCGTTAGAAATATTAAAACATTTTTTCTTTCCTTTTTAGTTACAATTATGAAAAAAATCCATTATTAATATTGCACTTCAATGACATATTGAAAGAGGGAAAAAAAGCGAAGATACGAAATATATTAAAAAAGTAATTACAAATGTATTTCTTTGTCATAGTGTGATGGAGAACGAAGCGGCAATACTCGGCAACTGCCATGTTCAGTGTGAAAAAGAGCAATACATTGTCTTGCCTGCTGGAGTCTAACCCGCGTCCTCTCGCATGCAAGACAATGAGACTTGGGCGTTGTGCGGACGCGAGGTTCGATTCAGGTGCTCGGATGCTGGGAGGCTACGTCCATAAGTAGCTGGAATCTAAGGAGAACGAGGAACAGAGTGGCCCAGGCACCGGCAGAGAAACCGGTCTAAGACTTCAGTTAAAACTAGTGGGAAAAGAAAAGAGACGAACTTAACCAGTTTGCGGTGACTTGATTGTGGACCCCCCCTCAACACAGAATTTTTTTTTTGTTCAACAAACATAAATGTCCATTTTCAAAAAGTTCCATGTGCGGTTGTTAAGGATTTCCTAACTAGGGCTAAAATAGTAGGACAGAATGGGTTCGATAACTTTTGGTAGTATATTCACAAAAGAATAACACATTTATTTATTTATCTTAGTTGTTCCTTTTTAAATAGTCCCATATACTTTTGTTACAGCTTTTCTAGCCGTGGCTAAAATAGTAGGGCAGACTGGGCTTGCTAGCTTTTAGTAGTATATTAAAAAGAATAACAAATGTATTTTTCTATCATAATTATCCCTTTTCAAATAGTCCCATGTGCTGTTGTTAGGACTATGATAGTAGGGTAGACTGGGCTCTCTAATTATAGATTTTGAATCTGTTTTGGCGAAATTGAAGGGCAGACTGTGGACAAGCGGATTCACATCCTCCACAAATAAAGTGTCAGGATATTTTGGCCTGTGCGAGGGAAGAGTGTGGCGAGTGGCCACGGATATTTGAACTCGCTACCTCCTCGTAGCTGAAATGCTGTTGGCAGAAACCCGGATGGGTATGTGGAATTTGCATAAGGTAGCCGAACGAGCATAAATAAAACGGACAGTCGTTGATACTGGGAGTGAGGAAGAAAGCAAGTGTTTGGCGGCAAGTGAAATCTGACGACTGCTGTATTTGGGGTGTCAGGAAGAGAGAGTAACGTGCTCAGTTGGTAGAGCCTGTGCTGACAGCGAAATAAATTTACATTTCGTTTGCTAGAGAAACTTGCAAAAAATTAATATTATCTTAAATTTTTAAACCATTCAAAAGACTGTTTCTGTGATATTTTCACTCACTTGAAATCAAGTTGGGTATCCCACTGATCCTGATTGGACAAGAACACACTACCGAGTCAAATTAAAATCCATTATTAATATTGGACTCCAATGATATATTGAAAGAGAGAAAAAAAGCGAAGATACAAAGTATATTAAAAAAGTAATTACAAATTCATTTCTTTATCATAGTTGTCTCTTTTGAAATAGTCCCATGTGCTGTTGTTGAACCTTTCGTAGCTTCGGCTAAAATAGTAGGGCAGACTGGGCTCTCATATTGTAGATTTTGAATCTGTTTCGTCAGTAAGTTCTTTTCGACCACACTATTATTCAGGAACAGGACTGGCTAGTTGAATGTCAATAAAATCAATAATGGAACCCTTGGAGACATATTTACTATGAAGGAGGAAAAGAGGCAGAAGAGGAGTAGTCAGAGTAACTCCTCTTCCTCATCTCACTATTTACCGTAATTCTTGAATATTTAATTTATGCATGTATGTATGTATGTATGCGTGTGTTTGCGCGAGTGAATGTGTGTGTGCATGTATATAATTGTGTGTGCGTGTGTCTTGTGTGCCTATTTCGTAATATATAGATACGTTTAGATCATTTATGTGTGTTTCTGTCTCTGTCTGTGGACGTATGAGAACATGGAGGGTTGGAAATGTCAAGCATGGTTGGATTCTGCTTTCTAAAGCTGGATATTTCAATCATAGGAAATCTCATAAGGGACAATTCATGCAAATTCCAGGAACAAACAATGTGTCTTGTGCAATCTGTAACAAAGTCTGTAAATCAGCTTCTTGTCTTAAGAGACATATGGTGGTGCATAACGCATCACATTTTATCATCTGATTCATTGATTCAACGGGAAGGACGTCCTTCCTATGTCATATTTAGATCAAAATTTGTGGATCTGCAGCGGGTTTGATGAGTAATTTGAGGGCTCATGAGAGGAAAGGTTTCTGGTGGTGGGGTTATAGGATTTATGAGGGACGGCAATGATCTGTAAAGATTATGCTATTGCTTGCTAGGCATGTGCGTGTGTCTGCATATGAGTATATGTATGTATGTGTATGGTTGACTGTGTGAGAGATGATGGATGTGTGTGTGTGTGTGTGTGTGTGTGTCTTGTGAGGCCTATTATGATATTTCCCGATATTTCGATAAATTTCGATAATTGTATATCTACCTGGACCTCATACCACTGTCCAATAGAATTCTCTGTAGGCCTCTTTTGACAATCGAAAACTTCAAATGAAATCACCGAATACCGCCATGTAGATTTCACCATTTCTTTGACGATTCTCTACCAAACACTTGAAAGAAACATTTACTGCCCGTTCCTCGCAGTTATCGTCCTTTGCGCGTTTTTGAATTATCTCCCTTGGTCAATATTATGGCGCCATTAATCTTACGCGACGGCTGTGGGTGATGCGCAACAAGAAACGACGATAAATAATCTCACGCAGATTTCGTGCACAGAGCATCTGTTCTGAGAATATCCGGTCATTTTATATTAAGGAAAAAGAGGGCCTACCTAGGGCAATGGTGTCTTAATCTATTTCAAATACTCTATTGATATGGGGACGGTCACAAGAGATGATACCATCAACATCAATAAAGAGTATATATAGAGGCCATAAAGACCAGATCAGTCAGTCTATCCATTCAGAAGAAGGGGCTTTAACATCCCCGAAAATTTAACGAAATAAAACGAAACTTAACATTAAAAATCAGATCAGCGAGTCTATCCGTTCCGAAGAAAGGCTTTAACATCCCGAAAATTTAACGAAATAAAACGAAACTTAACATTTAAAATCAGATCAGCGAGTCTATCCCTCCGAAGAAGAGGCTTTAACATCCCCGAAAATTTAACGAAATAAAAAAATCTTTCTCGAAAGAAGATAAAAAGTGCTACTAAAGTATTTTAGCCTGCACAGTGGAGACTAACAATGTCTTCTATATTTTTACTGTTGTACGGTAGTCGCAAAGAAATGTCAAGACGACAGCTTTAGTATAATAATCGACTCTCTCTTCGATTTCGATGCATGAAGGTTCATCCAGTAAACAACCCACACGGTGTTTTGTTTATATTAGTGAAGGCTTGTGTTATACAATACGCACATTTTGGTACAGTCGATAGGAAAGAAATGGTGCACAAGGAAGAAAAAAAACAATCAACGACTGACATCAGGCTTTTCAAATTCAGTTTTCCTTCTCCTAGACTTGTTACCTAACCAAGGTTAAAAAGCTCATTCTGCCCTACTATTTACCCATAGGTGGGGGGGGGGTATGTGGATTCATTAAAAATCAGAGTTTCTTAGATTCAACACCCAATGCTTCATAATAGATCTCATACAATATATATTATGAACACACACACACACACACACATATATATAATTATATATATATATATATAATATATAAGTAAAAAATATAACAAAAGGCTTAGAGATTTTGCTTTATAGCCTATTTCAGGGAGCTTAGACAAAGTGTCTAGCTCTCCCAAATCATCAGACGCGAATTGATTTGGGAGAGTTAGACACTTTGTCTAAGCTTCCTGAAATATATAATATATATATTACATCATTTCTATATTGGTAAATACAGCTTCAATCTTGATATTTTTATGACACACCTTATATATATATATATATATATATATATATATATTATATATATATATATATATAATCCAAAAGTCCAGAGAAGAAATCTTCCTTTCGACATAGGAGTTTTTAAAAAAAGACCTGTTGCAGTTTGCAGAGCTCAATGTGTACTCTTATTGTTAGTCCCAGAGTAAATTTATAAGTAAAAATATAACAAAAGGCTTAGAGATTTTGCTTTAGAGCCTATTTCAGGGAGCTTAGACAAAGTGTCTAACTCCCCAAATCAATTCGCATCTGATGATTTGGGAGAGCTAGACACTTTGTCTAAGCTCCTGAAATAGGCTATAAAGCAAAATCTCTAAGCCTTTTGTTATATTTTTACTTATATATTCAGTATTTATTAGCCACTGGAGGGGGCGCTGTGTCGTACATCCAGGATCCCGACGAATTGAACATGAGGTAGATGGTGAAATATGTATTTATTTAGATGTTTACATTCGGGCACAGTCGCTGAAATTTTTAATCAACAATTTATGGGTATTCCAACATACATATTTTCTTCCTAACCATCAATCATTTTACCTCTTCTATATACTGGGATCGTGTGTTCTGTTTTTTAAGTGTATTATTTTAAAGAGATAATTGGAGAAAAGGGAAAAAAAGAGGTAGATGGCAAAATAAGTATTTATTTAGATGTCTACATTTGGACACAGACAACGATTTTTTTTATTCAATAATTTTCTAACATTCGAGTATTTCAATATGCATATTTTTTTCGCAACCAGCAATTATTTTGCCCCCCTTATATACTGGGGGCCATTAATTTCTTTTAGTAAGTTCATTATTTTAAAGAGATAATTGGGGAAAAAGAAAAAAATGGAAGGAGTATTGAACTGAAAAAAAAAAGAGATTATACAATAACAATTGAAACTTTTCAAAAAGAAAATATAGCAATAATTTGACATTATAATTGGAAAGCAAAGGATGAAACAGGCAGATTCCCAATAATTAAATGGTAAATTATGAAAAAGGCCCCGGCATATGGAGAGAGGAAAAATAATTTCAAGTTATGTCTTTAAGAAAAGAATTATGAATTTTGAAATACCCAGATGTGAACAAATTATGAATTATGAATCCGGAGTGTGTGTAGACACTTGAATATATTCATATTATGTCATATATCTCTTGAATATATTTATATTATGTCATATATTTCACGTAACTCTCAAGGTGGGAAGTTTTCTGGGTTTTCTAATTGGTTAAAGAGAGTCAGTCCCTTGAAATACCCGGATGTGAACAAATTATTGAATCATAAATGGGTGAGGGGGTGTTTAAATGTAGACACCCTCACACACACACACACACACACACACACACACACAATATATATATATATATATATATATATATATATATATATATATGTAAAAAATTTTTTTTTTGCGATGAAACAAAGAAAAAACAGTGCTCAATCACAGTTTGTAAGAGCTAATATTTATTTTATTTTACAATGTTTTCACAGATCAACAAAACACATAGGATCTTGCTCCACAGCTGATGATTGCTATTTAGCATGAAACCGTGGTCGCTGTTAATAATGAACATTGATCTGTGAAAACATTGTAAATATATAATATATAATATATATATATATATATATATATATATATATATATATATATTATTAAGCTTTCTAGTTAGTCAAAGCGGGATAGTCCATGTGGCTTAGTAACATAATGGTGGTAAACAGGTTCGAACCTCCGTGGCACTATGTTCAATATATAATATATGTATATATATATATATTTATATATATATGTGTGTGTGTGTGTGTTGTGTGTGTGCGTGTGTGTGTGTGTGTGTATGTATGTGTGTGTATAATATTGTGAAAAAATTGAAACAAAAACACAAGTTAATAAACGAGTAATGTTTATTTCGCCTACGCTGCAGTGTTTTGATCTGTTTCAATAGAACTTCATCACGGCTTTTGTCAGTTTGAGGAAAAATAATTTATCACAGAAAATAAGAAGTCTTTGAGCTACTGTTGCTTTATGGTCGGTAAATTTATTTAAAATTGTTGACGACCGCAAAATAGTTGACGTATATTAAAAAAACAAAACACTGACAAACGGTTCATTCACTTACGTTAGGTGAGATGTGTGTGTGTGTGTGTGTGTGTGTGTGTAATTTTTAATTAAAATTTAAATAAACGCAAAATATACTTCACTCACACACATGTTTATCAACGAAGTTTAAAATAATGTCAATTATTTTAATTAAATGGGATATATATATATATATATATATATATATATATATATATATATATATATATATATACTATTTTTTCTTTCATTAATTATAATTTAATATAATACACACTCGTGCTTGTGTTTTTCAATTTTTCACAATATTACATACTGTCGGATTCACTTGCACTTTTTCTTCACACGCACGCACACACACACACACACACACACACACACACACACACACACACACATTTTTCTCATTTTTATTATCTATATAACATTCTGGCCGATGTGCCCTCCGGTCTTCTTCAGGTATTTCTTGTCGGACTCACGAGCATTCTCAAACTAAAAAAAAAATATTACCCAGCAAGAATATTAATGCAGGCTGAATTCGATCTTGGTTCGCTGGTTTCGATTTTCTATCTACTAACACTTCGTCACCACATCCTATTAACTTTGGCGATTGCATGCATATCTCGAATATTAGTGTCGCCCTTTATTCCTTGCCTCAACTAGTGACAGTCATGCAAAAAACAATATATAATATATATATATATATATATATATATATAAAATATATATATATATATATACATATATATCATACATATACATATTTTGTTCCTTGTCTCAACTAGTGACTGTCAAGTAAAAAGAACTATATATATATATATTATATATAATATATATATATATATATATATATATATATATATATATATAAAAATGGAAATAATCAAACGGAAGGCTATTTTTTTTGCTTTGGTTCGAAATCTAAAAGAGATCCGTTGGCGAAAGAAGGCGAAACTTATTTCTATTTTTTTTCCTTTTCTCCTCGTCGTGTCCAGAAACCTCTTAAGTCCATAATTGCGATACAAGACCGACATTTTCTGCAAAGTTTGTAGGCAATTTTTGAGAAGCATTAATAATTCCTTTCTTATTTTGTTGTTTATTATTTATTTCTCTTTTTTTTTATATATCACTTGATGCTTTTTTCGCTTCCACAAAATGAAGGGAAATGCTTTGTTTCAGACGGACTGGAAAATGTATTTCGAAAATAATTACTTCCCCCAAAAAATGATCATTCCAGGTTAATTTTATTATATCTGATGCACTTTCAACCGGACACAACATCAAACTAGTTTTATGATTGAAAGGTATATTGTGGCAATACACGAGGCAGCAGTACTGAAGAAGTAGATTGAACTTATGATTAATGAGCCTTTGGCGATTCCTGACAAGACAAAGAGACTGAATCCACATAAAAGCAATACGTATTTTTGTAGCAAAACATGAGGCATCAGTACTGAAGAAGTAGATTGTATAACATGATAGAGAGACATAGAGAGAGAGAGAGAGAGAGAGAGAGAAGAGACAGACAGACAGACAGACAGACAGACAGACAGACATAGAGAGAGACAGAGAGGGAGCCATAGAGAGAGACATAGACATATATATAATATATATATATATATAGAGAGAGAGAGAGAGAGAGAGACATAGACATAGAAAGAGACAGAGAGAGAGACATAGACATAGAGAGAGAGAGAGAGAGAGAGAGAGAGAGAGAGAGAGAGAGAGAGAGAGAGAGAGAGAGAGAGAGAGAGAGTACCGAAGAAGTAGATTGTATAACAAGATAGAGAGACATAGACATATACATAGATATAGACATAGAAACATAGAGAGAGAACATAGAAACATAGACATAGAGAGAGACATACATAGAGCGTGAGACATAGACATAGAGAGACAGAGACATAGACATAGAGAGAGAGAGAGAGAGAGAGAAGAAGAGAGAGAGAGAGAGACGGAGAGAGACATAGACATATACATAGGCATGGATGTTGGAATACATATACATAGACATAGAGAATGACATATACAGAGAGAGAGAGAGAGAGAGAGAGAGAGAGAGAGAGAGGAGAGAGAGAGAGAGAGAGAGAGAGAGAGAGTAGGTTAGTATGGAAAAGTTTTAGGATAAATCAGCACAGGGCGACATCGCGTTTTTCATTGGTCGATGAGACGTCACGTGGCGGAGTTTGAAAGAGGTGAGAATGTGTGGTAAGTTTGGGATAATGCGTTGACTGAGTGAGGCGCAGGTCTTGCTCAGGGCAGTTTTGACTTTGAGGAGAATAAAACTCCCACGAGAAAAAATACGTCGCGTTGTGTTATTTGTAAAAGCTATAAATAGCATAAGGCAAAGATGTCCCCGCTAGCATCCCAACTTGGTTTCCAGACTCCAAACATCAAAGAATTGCCAGCCTACTCAACATCAGATCCAACAGCTGGATTCCAGCCTCTTAAAGTAGTACTGGTCCAGAGATAAGTATTATTTTTTGTTGGTATCCTTCCGTCTACTAAAGACAATGGCGTAGTGTCCATTTTAAATTTTTTTATCTGCAACTGCGTGAGTGGCTGAACAGACCAATTTTTGAATGGCAATCTCTGGTGCAGAGACTGCAAACAAACAGTGATGCTTGCTGGAGTTGCTGTTGTCTCTCCTTCCTTCTGGCTCTCTTTTCCCTGGCGGCTTCTTTCCTCTCTTTTTCACTCCTTTTCGTTCCTTGTTTGATGAGGAGACGCCAGGTCGCACGGTCTTCTGCATAAACCTCCGCGTGTTGGTGTTAATGTGACATGTCTTCATGTTTCTCTTGCAGACATCTTTAAAGCGCAGGCGTGGTCTCCCTACTGGGCGGATGCCCTCTGCTAATTCGCCATACAGTAGGTCTTTGGGGATGCGGCCTTTGTCCATTCTCCTGACGTGACCAAGCCAACGTAGGCGTCTCTCGCAGATGATGGCGAGCATACTGTTCATGTTTGCTCATTCCAGTACTTCTGTGTTAGGCACTTTGTTCTGCCAACGTGTGCGTAGGATGCGGCGTAGGTATCTGAGGTGGAAATTGTCTAATTGCCTCACGTGGCATGAGTATGTGATCTAGGCTTCGCTACTGTAGAGGAGAGTACTTAGAACGCACACTTTGTAGATGCGCTGTATGGTTCTCTTGGTAAGGCTGGAATTGTTCCAGACTCTCTGGCTTAGTTTGGTCATAACTGCCGCTGCTTTGGCGATTCTGCTGTTGAGAGACTGAATTGGCAATGGTGGACCCAAGAGATAAACACGTCATCACTCCTTTCCGACATGATACTAATATAATCTAAAGATAATGAGTATCTAAATGTGTAATAAAGATTCTAAAGTGGGGGTGGGGGCAGTTGGTTGGTTGCATTTTACGGCATGTCAACCTTTCTTGGGTTATTTTATACCGAATATATTTTGTTTTAATTATTCTTGTTTATTTTTTAAACTTATTTTTTTCACACATCATTAAAAAAAACTCATTTTTAGTTAATTTAACTCATAGATGGGACCCTAACAGGTACTACCACTTCAGAGTGGACCTGTGAGTAATGGCAACAAAGGCATGACTCCACACTCCCCAGGTTCTAGAAGTTTATGATCTTATGATTAATGATGATGAAATTTAATAACACGGACCCTTCGGCTCCTGTGGGTCCGATGGCCACAGGATTATTAATGAAATTATCGGCGTAAACCCAGGGGGTGCATTTACTCAGGCAACACTTGCCCCCTTGATTTAAAGGGACAGGGCTTGATTTATTACTCAGTGCTTGAGATATCCACCTTGGGTGAAATGCCGACGAGATCCATGCATTTTTGTGACTTCCGTCCCATGAGCTTCGGTTTGTGGGTGGCTCCACATTAATTAGACCTTTGTGTCTGACCGGCATAAGTAGGACGCGCTATAAATACCATTTGAAGTAAATCCATCTCGACCAGACCTTAATCGAGACATGTCAATTAATAAGATTAACTAATTAAGATTAAATAATTAATATTTTTAATAACCATTAATAATATAACGTAAATAACTAATGGAATTGTTGGAAGATTTTTGTAATATATATATTTACCAACCCCTCCGCACGAGCAGGATGTGACACAAGGTCAATTTCTTATCGGAGTTTAACAGGTTTGAATTCAGAGTTTTCCTTCTCCTAGACTGGTTGCCTAACCAAGGTTAATGAGCCCAGTCTGCCCCACTATTTACCCATAGCTGGAAGGAGAGTAGGATTCATACCTTTCCTAAGGGTATTAGCGATTAGTGAAATGCAATTATCACGCCCAGGATTTGAACTCGGGGCAACGAGTCCATTTCCCATGACTTTAACCATTACACCACGCGCTTCCTTTTGTAATATAAGGTGTCCTCCAATACACCACCTAAATGCATAGACTAGGCGGGGTCACGTGGTCTATTCCTCTGCCAATCAACAGCCATAATGCGTGGCTGATTCACTACTTAAACACTGACACTTTCCATAGTCCATTTGCAATCACTGACGAAGGAATTTACAAAGAACCAAAGGATTACTAAGGATTTCCGCTGGACAAGCGTTCTTGCTTGAAGGCTAAAAGGATGGTCAATAAAAACGTAACAGGAATTGTGACGTTGATTGTGACGTAGTTTCGCTTACAAACATACTGACACACAATCTCCATCTCTTATAAAAATGCTTGCTGAGACACTTTTACCCGTAATAATATTAGGGGAGATTTTTTTTTTCAATCGGCAGGTAAAAGATTTGAAGCGGAGCTGCTGTATTTGATGTAGATGATATTTCGGCCTGGGGGTAAGTTTTTGTTGTTGTTTTCTATGGGAAAGAAATAGATACTCCCATCAAGAGAATAGATTCTTACAATAACGAATAATTAACGAAAAGCCGAAATTGCTGGAGGATGAAGGTAATCACGCAGTAGTTAGATTTCCATATTTCCAAGAAAAACTAAAACAAAAAACAAAAACAAAAACAAAATCCCCAAAACGAATGAATCGACACTGAATTAATAATTTATATCTAATTAAATATATCTAATTAGGTTTATTGATGCTTGTTGAATCAGGGGTGATATTCCGAGAAGCGGTTAGAAAAAGTGAAATAAGCAGATTTTCAAATGTTGGTTGGTTGGATTACATGTACACATGAGCTGGATGTACAGTGTCTACATATTCCATTGAGCCACAGGAACAATGTCTCCGTGTTATTTTGAGCCACAGGAGCAATGTTTATATATTCCCTGAGCCACAGGATCAAGTTACATGTTCCCTTGAGCCACAGGATCAATTTTTACATGTTCCCTTGAGCCACAGAAGCAATGTTTACATGTTCCCTTGAGCCACAGGATCAATGTTTACATATTCACTTGAGCCACAGGAGCAATATCGACATGTTCCCTTGGGCCACATGCTATGCGTACATGTTCACTTGAGCCACATGTACATTGTGTGCATACTCACTTGAGCTTCCTGTGCAGTGTCAACATGTTCACTTGAGCTAAATGCACAGTGTCTACATGTTCACGTGAGCGAAATGTGTGTTCACTTGAGCCACATGCACAATATGTCCATGTTCACTTGATCCACATGTGCATTGTGTGCATACTCACTCGAGCTACCTGTGCAGTGTCTACATGTTCCCTTGAGTCACTTGTGCAATGCATGCATGTTGATTCAAAACACATGTGCATTGTGTGTACGTTCACTTGAGTCACATGTCCAATGTATACATGTTTACTTGCCCAGAAAACTCTAAGTGTCTTGGTTTTCTGCAATGTATAGCGAAGTGCTCATCTGTTTCATTTTAGGACAATTTCTCAATGTTTAAATAAACTAGTAATAAACTAGTAAATATAGTAGTAATAGTTTACATTTTATACTTAGTAATAATTATATTTTATCTTTTAGTTTACAGTCCGCGACACCATTGAGGCCTATTTTGTATTTTACTCAGTAAAGTTTTTTTACTGTCAGGCTCTCTACTGTGTTAAAACAAGAATTATTGTTGTCTTGGACCGTTAATTTTATCTTTGTTTACAGTCCACGACACCATCGAGGCCTATTTTGTTTTACTCGGTAAGTTTATTTTACTGCTAGTAAATATTTTTATTTTCTTTTATTTCTTTTTTTTTAAAACTGGCATGCAATTTGGCTAAGGCACATTACGCAAAGGATTATACGCACCATCTAATATATAAAATATAAAGATTCCGCTCACACAAAAAACAAACACCTTCATGAATGCATTGATATTCACTACATTTCTTAACAGGCGCGTTTGTCTTGATGAAAAGTGGCTTACTTTCTGCTTGGAAACCAATGGTAGCAATTGCACCTTAAATATATTGTACACTATAATAAATAAATAAATATAGCTCATACACCCGTAATCGAGCAGTTTATTTTCAATTCTCCAAAAATATCACACACACACACACACACACACACACACACACACACACACACATACATATATATATATATATATATATATATATATATATATATATATATTGTTAGGTTATTTTCTGTCGAAGATGTTTTGTTTTATTCATTCTCTATGGTATTTACATTTTTTAAACACATTTTTGAACTCATTATTTCTAGTATTATCTGCGTTATTCGGACTATTGTCCTCATCTTCATTGTTATCTGTACAACGTTTCGGCGATATGCTCGCCGGCCTTCTTCAGGTATTTCTTGTGGACTTGGTAACCTTCTCGGACTCGGGTACCTTCTTGCCGTAATCGGAAACGTTCTTGTGGTAATCGGGAGCCATCACGGAACTTTGAACTTAACCCTTTATTCAGTCCACGGGGGTATCCTGTTCTCATTCCGCTAACCATAGCTGGGGTAGAGGCGTTAAGCTGTGTTAATTATTATTCTATTCTCATTATTTCTATTTAACCCACTTTCGGTCAGAGTGGACCTGGGAGTAATTGAAACTTCAACAGTGCGGATGCAGACCCCGAAAAAGGACTGACATTTTTTTTATTCATTAATTCAGAGCATTTTAAGCGTATTGTTTGAATAAAGATCTCATTGTGACCCCCTCATCCCCCTTTGGCGGGTATTAGAATACGATGACTGTATCTCCTTACGAGTGGTACTCCCCGAGTATTACAATGAACTACATCTGATGGGGTCGTTTTAGCTTAATCAGTAGAGCACCTGCCTAAGAATCGCCAGGTTCTGGGTTCGATGCCGGTCCTCGCCAACTCTGCGCATGAGTAGCAGAGACTGGTTAATATGATTTGTGTGATAAAGTGGATAGCTGACTGTAGGTGTGGCGCTCCACCTCAGCGAAACAATCTCCCTGGTCTAGCGCTTTCTTGTTCTTGTTCTTGTTCTCTCTCTCTCTCTCTCTCTCTCTCTCTATATATAATATATATATATATATATATATATATATATATATATATATATCGATCTCGTTTCATTTTGTTTTATTATCTACTGTATCAGACTTACCGCAGTCTTCCTGTTGGTTCATTTACGAATTTTTTTCTTAAGAGTCGCAAGCGAAAAAAAAAATTTCAGAAAATGAATCCACCTTTAAATGTTATTTTGAAATTTGGTGCACAGTAAATTATTAGTTACAATTATAATCGTCCATTTTGAGATTAATAAAATGTCTGCATTAAATAACCCATTAGAATTTGATATGCCGTTAAATAAACTCGACTGAAACTCCTCATTGGTTTGAAGTAGGAAATAACATCAGAGATAATTGGGAGTGATTTTCTTTTAGAAATTAAAGGAAATTCAGCGTAAAATAACCCATAAGATGTTGATATGCCGTTAAATGCAATTTTAAAATGTGTACACACTGTAAATCATTAGATACTAGCAGTGGCTACCCGGCGTCACTGGGGAGGGGTTTTTTTTAAAAGTTAGTCCCGCAGATCCATTATTACTGAAATGTGATTTGAATCCTCGTGTGATGCCACATTTAAATCCCTATGTAAAAAAAATAGACCTTGCATTGATCCAGCTACTCTGAAAAGAAATGTTAATGTCTACTATCTAAAATATTAAATGAAAAAAAAATCCATGCTGTTATTATTTAAATTTTATTTTTTAATTATCTTCACGAATATAAATTAAATCTCTATTATTTTTGTGAAAAAAACCAAGCCCTCGAGATATTTAATGTGTATATATATTTACTTTGTCGTTAATTGTTTTATTTTCGAAGTTTCCCCAGACATACATATACACACAACTTCTCGTATAGATAGATTACCCCGGACATACATACACACAACTGCCCTTTATATATGTATAGATTTCATCTGGACATACATACACACAATTGCCCTTTATATATGTATAGATATATGACAATCATCAAACCTTTAGAAATTAATAAATTTCAACGTAAAATAACCCATAAAAGGTTGATATGCCGTTAAATAAACTAGACTGAACATTTTTCCTTGGTTTGAAGTAGGAGCTAACATCAGAGATAAACGTGAGTGATTTTTTCTTTTGTGACCACCTGTCTGACTTTTCCTTTTGTTTTATTTTCGAGGTTTCCTCCGGACATACATATAGACACAATTGCCCTTTATATATGTATAGATAGATGTCAATCATCAAACCTTTAGAAATTAATAAACTTTCAACGTAAAATAACCCATAAGAAGTTGATATGCCGTTAAATAAACTATAAATCATTGGTTTGAAGTAGGAGCTAACATCAGAGATAAACGTGAGTGATTTTTCTTTTGTGACCACCTGTCTGACTTTTCCTGCGTCGTCACCATTTCATCTAATCTTAATCTGCTCAACTTTCTGCGACAACCTTTTCGGAAAGAACCTTCGAGATGCCCAGCACACAACAACATTTCATTTCAAAGAATTCTTTTATTTTTAGGAAGAGATGAGGAACCAATGCAGATATTATTATTTGTCCATTGAAGTGTTTCAGAAGTTAAAAGAGATTTTGGGAAGAATAGAAAAGTCTTTGTTCAGATTGTGCAGACAGTCTTCAATTAAAACCAAAAGACAGGCCGGCCATAACTGGCTTGAAAGCTAAGTAAATGGAATGGACTTAACGACACAGTGCAGATTTATCATATATATATATATATATATATATATATATATATATATATATAGACGAAGCTGTTGGCATTTCACATAGCACTAATACCTTTGGGAAAGGTATGAATCCATATATTTTCCCTCCAGCTATGGGTTAAATAGTAGGGCAGACTGGGCCCTTCAGCCTTGGGTAGGTAACAAGCCTTTTATCTATCTATCTATCTATCTATCTCAGCCGTTTTATCTATCTATCTATATCTATCTATCTATCAGCACCTGTATCTATCCATCTATCTAGTATCTATCTATCTATCGATTTCAACCTGTTGTTATCTATCTATCTAATCTATCTATCTATCTCAGTCTGTTCTTATCTATCTATTTATCTACTTCAGTATGTTCTTGTCTGTCTGTCTGTCTCTATCTATCTATCTATCTATCTCAGCCTTTTATCTATCCATCTATCTATCTATTTATCTATCTATCAATCAGCACCTGTTATCTATCTAACTATCTATCTATCTCAACCTGTTGTTATCTATCTATCTATCTATCTATTCTCAGTATGTTCTTATCTATCTATTTATCTACCTCAGTCTGTTCTTGTCTGTCTGTCTGTCTGTCTGTCTATCTATCAATCTGAACCTGTTGTTATCTATCTATCCATCTATCTATCTACCCTTTTCCTTCTCCAATGTTTTTCGTCCTTCAATTTTTGTCCCTGTGGTTATTTTCCATTTGAAAGATAGAAGAAAATAAATAAAATAAAAAAACCGTCGTAAAATATCAAATAAGGAATGAAATTCTTTTCAGCCTCTAGCCGAAAATGACATCGACGGAGCAACTCACAAGATTTGCACAAAAAGAAAAGCCGCTAAATTCCCCTCAAATAAACCGATGATGATAATGATGAGGATGATGATGATGATGATCCGTAAAGAGAAGAAGAGTAAAGAGAAGAAGAAGGAGAGAAAAAAGGAGAAGAAGAAGAACTGTGAAGAGAAGAAGTAGTAGTAAAGAAGAAGTACAAAGAAGAAGAAGATAAAAAAGAAGAATATGAAGAAGAAATCATAGCCAAATAAGTTGAAAGAGAAGAAGAAGAAGAAGAAGAAGAAGAAGAAGAAGAAGAAGAAGAAGAAAAAGTCATGATTAAATAAGTTGAAAGAGTAGAAGAGGAAGAACTTAGAAAGAAGAAGAAAAATGAAGAAAAGAAGAAGAAGAAGAAGAAGAAGAATGAAGAAGAGAAGAAGAAAGAGAAGAAGAAGAAGAAGAAGAAGAAGAAGATAAGTTGAAGAGTAGAAGAGGAAGAACCTAGAAAAGAAGAAGAAGAAGAAAGAAGAAGAAGAATGAAGAAGAAGAAGAAGAAGAAGAAGAAGAAAGAAGAAGAAAAGAAAGAAGAAGAATGAAAGAAGAACAAGAAAGAATGAAAGAAGAAGAAGAAGAAGAAGAAGAGAAGAAGAAGAAGAAGAAGAAGAAGAAGAAGTTATGCTGTTTGCTAAAAATGAAAATTAAAAGAAGAAAAAAAGAAACAAAGAAAAAATATGGATAAAACCAATCCAACAAAACAAAAACAAAAGTTACATGATGCAATAAGGAAGGAATTTTCACAATATGAAAATCAAAAAATAAAAAAACAAAAAAACAAACAAACAAAACAAAATAAAATTGCAAAAATACAAAATCGGATTCTTTGTAATCGACTTTTCACTTTTCATATTTAGGATTTTCATTTTATGACTTAAAATTTTTTGCCAGCACTTTTTATGGCGTTCTCACATTTCTGGCTTTTATCAAATTGTCAATTTGATAATTTACCTCAACACTCGAATTCGTAGGTATATATATATATATATATATATATATATATATATATATATATAAAGATAATCAACTGAGTCAGACGAACCTACTTTAGTTTCGCATAAAGCTCTTCAGGGCTAAAATCTGACAGATTTTAGCCCTGAAGAGCTTTATGCGAAACTAATAGTAGGTTCGTCTGACTCAGTTGATTATCTTTATTACTTGGCTCTACTTAGGTATCGAGCACTTTTTACAAATTAGCTTCTCCTAGCGGTTATATGAATATATATATATATCTTATATACATATATATACATATAAATTGTTTTTTCTTTTGGCCAAATACTATACCAATAGATTATTTTTTGTTGGTACGAATATCTTGGTCTTTCCTTTTTTACAAAATTTTTTTTCTTCCTGGTTGATGTTTGGTAGTATATTTTTACAATCAAACTCTCTGCCGGGTTTTTTCTCTCCGCAAGGATCTACCAACACGCTTGGTATATTAAATTATATATATATATATATATATATATATATATATATTTCCAACCCCTCCGCACGAGCAGGATGCGACACAAGGTCAATTTCTTAAGCGGAGTTCAACAGGTTTGAATTCAGAGTTGTCATTCTCCTAGACGGGTTGCCTAACCAAGGTTAAAGAGTCCAATCTGCCCTACTATTTATCCATAGCTGGAGGGAGAGTAGGATTCATACTTTCCCAAGGGTATTAGTAAATAAATAAATAGACAGATTTTTTTAAGGTCTTGATATTTTGTAATCTTTTCTCGCTCAGCTCTATTTAGACCATAGTCATTTAGGACAGCTACATCAATAATGAGAGACTTTTTTTTGTTTATCCCAGATGACAATATCTGGTTTAATGGCTTTGTCTTTTATATATCTGCCTGTCTGGATTACTTTGTCATAGAACACAGTCACCTTTCAATTTGATGTTATTGGTAGAGAGGCTCATGTTCCCACATGTGTGTTCTTCTCTCAAGCTGCATTTCTCCACAGATTTTCCAGTGGAGGTATTTGCATACTTTGTTATGGTGGGCAGTGTAGTGGCCATCTGCCAAAAGGATCTGGCAACCAGACATTAGATGGCTTGGAATTTCAATGGCTGAGTGGCAGAATCTACATTGATCATTTTTTGTATTCCAATCATTTTCTTGAATCCATTTGTGAGTAGGCCCTGGTATTGTCCAGCTATGATGATTCGCTCCTCATCAAATGGTAGCTTGCCATGCTTGAGCCATTGCAGTGAAGCCTCCTTGTCAATGTATTTCTGGTTAAGTTCTTCCATAAATTTATCTGCTCTCTTGTTTTGTCACCATCCTTCATTCCTGGTCTCCATTTCCCGCTTTGTGTTTTCGCATATGGGTTTCCAAAGTACATTTTTGTGAAAAAGAATAGCCACACACTTTACTCTTCTGTGTGTCACTCCAACAAAAGACCCCCAGCAAAGGATTGTGTTAAAAAGCTAAAAGAAAACGAAAAGATAGACAAATACCCGGAACTGGTAAAGGTCGTGCTAATTGTAACTGGGGCACTTGGAACGGCTCCCAAGGGTTTGGAAAAGAGTCTAGAAGAATTGGAAATCCGAAGAAGAATCAAGACCATCCAAACAACAGAACTGTTAAGATCAGCTAGAAGAGTCCGGGAGACCTGAGGAGAGTCGCTGTCACTCAGCCCCCGGTGAGCCATCAGTTTAAATGGGTATGAAAAACTCTCATGGAGGATAATAATAATAATAATAATAATAATAATAATACCAGACCTAGTGCTGATTATTAAAAAAGAATATGAAAGTGAAAGTGATACCAATTGTAGTTGGTGCACTTGGAACAGTCCCAAAAGGATTAGAAAAGGGTTTGGAAAGTTTGGATATCAGAGGAAAGATTGAAACCATTCAGAACACTGCACTGCTGCAATCTGCCAGAATACTCAGAAATGTCCTGGAGACCTGAGGAGACTTGCTGTCACTCAGCCTCTAGCGAACCACCGGCCTAGGTGGGCGTAAAAAGTTTCAGAATATTTCATCATCCAAAGTTTAACCAAATAATATTCAGTGGAATTGGTTCGAATACAATAATCATCGGATATTCCATCATCGGATTACCATTTATTACAGACTTCTCTTCGAAAGAATCTCAGCATTCAGGCAGACTGCAAACTGCACCTCTGTGGAAGATTCCAAAAGAAAAAGAAAGATGGAATCGCGAAGATGGAATTATAAGGCGACTCGAAGACAATGCAACCAAAAATAAAAATTCTTCAATTAAGCTAATGGGCGAAATAAATGAATAAATCTTTTAGTTTTAATTAACCCAACAAACATTTTAAGTTAGGATTTCAATTAAAATATTAATTCTGTAACTACTACTACTAGTACTAACTGGGCTGGTTTACCAACCCCTCCGCACGAGCCGGATGTGACACAAGGTCAATTTCTTAAGCGGAGTTTAGAATTCGGAGTGTTCCTTCTCCTAGACTGGTTGCCTAACCAACGTTAAAGAGCCCAGACTGCCATACTATTTACCCATAGCTGGAGGGGAATAGTTAGATTAATATTTTCCTAAGGGTATTAGCGCAACGTGAAATGAAAACAGCCTCTTCCAAGATTTGAACTCGGATCATTAAGTCCATTTTCTACGAAAATAACCATTACACAAAGCGCCTCCACAAAGAATTTTAGTATTAATAGAGGTAATAATAATGTAATTAAAAGTAAAGTAAGCAGAATTGCCTACAGTCGGTATCAGCCGGGTAGTAAGGGAGTCTATCCACTTTTCACCAGAGCTGAACCAGCGAGATTATTCATGCGTATGAGGTGGAGCGCCACACATAGTATCAACTCTCCCACTTTACTGCACAGATCAAAGCCATGCTACTCATGCGCTTAGTTGGTGAGGGCCGGTATCGAACCCGGAACTTTACGTAAAGTAAAGTTGGTGGAGTGGGCTATTGACGCTATCAGCAGGTCAGCGAGGAAGTCTATCCCCTTTTCGCTTGTGCTAGGCCAGGGAAATTATTCATACATCTGAGGTAGAGAGCCACACCTACCATTCTCACTTTACAGCACAGATCCAAGCTAATGTTAGTGGATTAGGCTATTGTCGGTATCAGCTGGACAGCGAGGAAGTCTATCCCCTGTTCGCTAGACATGGAAATTATTGTTTACAACTGAGGTGGGGCACCACACCTACCATTCCCACTTTACAGCACAGATCCAAGCTATGCTACTCATGCGCTGAGTTGACGAGGACCGGTATCGAACCAGAACCTTGCGAGTCCTAGTGATTTGCTCTACCGACTGAGCTAAACCGACCTCAAAGTAATAGAAGTCAATATAAAACAATATGTGCCTAGATGTAATTTTAAAATATTCTTCAAAGAGCCTAATACATTCAATTATATACGAGGAAGAAAAGTGTATGAGAAATTCGATTTTAAATTCATTTTAGGCAGGTGCTCCCAGTGCATATTTATATGCAAATTTTATATGCAAATTTTATGTGATAATTTTATACGTAAATTAAAAAAAAACTCCCATGTTCCTGTGTGAGAATAAGTATGAAATTAAAAAAAAACCCATTGAAATGGAGATTGATTAATTATTAGCAAGACCTGTGGATATACCACAGTATGATAATTATTGTCATATATTTCAAAGAAATAAAATTACATAGTATATATTGGTAATAATTTGCATTATGATTTTAGCAAACTGGGTTTAATAAATGATTATTTGCTCTTACTGATTTCTAATACTATCATGTTATTATCAAACGTATTAAAAGCAATCCTATTTTTACCTCTATATAGAAATCAATTAAAATAACACTAGAATAAGTGTAATAATTTATACTAGCTGGGCCTGTGGATATACCACAGTATGATAGTTTAATTATTACAACGTTTAATATGTTTACTTAAGAGTTATTGCTAAATAGTTCGATATGTAAAAGGTATAATAATCTTGACTAGCAAGACCTGTGGATATACCACGGCATGATAATTCAATTATTACAACGTTTGATGTGTTTACTTAAGAGCTATTGCTAAATAGTTCAATATGTAAAAGGTATAATAATTTTGACTAGCAAGACCTGTGGATATACCACAGTATGATAATTTAATTATTACAACGTTTGATGTGTTTACTTAAGAGTTATTGTTAAATAGTTCAATATGTAAAAAGTATGATAATCTTGATTTAACTGTTTTTTCCTTCTTTTTATCTTTTCATTAAGTTCATATCAAACAGATTAGCGTTATCACTTCCGTGCACTCACCCCCTTTCTCTATCTTTACCCTACTCTCTTTCTTACCCTTTTTCTTTCTTTCTTATTATATTTTTATCTGTGTAGCATGTCCTTTTTCTTCACTCTTATTTCTTTAAAATAAAAACGGAATGGTCCATTATTTAACTGAGGTGACGACACAAATAAGAAATAAGAATTTGGCGGATAAGCAACACCAGATATTCGGGATTGACATTCTTGCATTTCATCTTAGACAATCTGGACGGTCTGATTTTTAACCAGAGGGTGTTGCAAGATGATAACGATCGCTATATTAAGGAACAAGCGTATCAATATATATTAAAATGTTTTCTTTTTTACTCTAAAATCTGTTTAGTAGATAACTGTATAGTATTAAGCTCCCACCTTCACTCTGACCCGGAGTGGCAGTCCGATATGGTCAAACATAACTGTTAGAAAACACTTTTTCATGAGAATACTTGATTCTGGAGAGACCCATGGTGTAGAGGCGAACCTCCACTTTCTTCTTCTTCTTCTTCTTCTTCTTCTTCTTCTTCTTCTTCTTCTTCTTCTTCTTCCTCCTCCTCCCTCTTCTTCTTCTTCTTCTTCTTCTTCTTCTTCTTCTTCTTCTTCCTCCTCCTCCCTCTTCTTCTTCTTCTTCTTCTTCTTCTTCTTCTTCTTCTTCTTCTTCTTCCCGCCTTTCTATTCTCTTGGCGTTAACCGGAAATACACCAACGAGACTTCATATTTTGCATCTTATAATTATCTATATTGCTTTATTAATTGGTTGTCTGGCTACAGACTTATTGATGCTTATCCGTACCCCCTCTAACCCCGACCCTTACACCCCAGAGCATTTTTCCCGTCGTAAAGCATTGCAAGATCTAACAGTAATTATTATTGATTAAACGATATACCTCTTCGATTATGCAATGCAATATACGAACAAAATACTATAAAGAAATGAACGAAAGGCTGCACACTCCCATTCCCGAAAAAAGGGCGAACTCTGAATCACAAAGAACTACAGTGATCTAACTCTTACTGTCATAGCTGCTAAGGTTTATAATGCCCTTTTTTTCAATCGTAGAGAAAATCCTTAAAAATATCGTCACTCTTGTTCACAATTTCCACAAATACACATTGTACTCTAAACTGATTTACATACGTGTATTATTGCTCTAACAATTTTACGAGATAATTCTTTTTTTTAATTTTTTTTAATCAAAATGCTCGACAAAAAAAAAATTCTGACACTTCCTCTCAAAATACATTGTTCGATATATTGCTCAAACCAGAAAGATTTTCACTAAAATGTATCTGATGGCGAGGTTTCACCTCCAGAGATCTGGAGAGTTTGATGTGCATTTTCATTACCTCTTCTCCCAGGTCTACCCTGACTTGTCGGTAGTATCTGTTTAGGATTCCATCTATGGTCAAATAGATCTGTCTAAAAATTATTTGTATTAGATTGGAAAAATAACTTAATGAACAAGATATCTTATTATAATGGAGATTGTGTGTTTGTCTGTCTGAAGCCGAAACTAAATCACTACTCAAGTCACAATTCCCTTAGTTATTGACGTCACATTCACGATGAATTTATTTTTATTTAAACCTTAGTTATTGATAAAATTGTTATACCTTATTAATACTTTTGACTTTATCTACATTCTAATAACATGCAATTGTATTTATATATGCATCAAAATAGCGGGTTACAGTGTGAACAGGAGAGCTAATTTGCATATTGATATTAAAAGTTTAATTTTATTAAAATATGCGCTTGGTATTATTGATTTCTAATTGTTTGTTTTTTTCTTAATGAATATGAGCAAAAATCTCGGAGATAAATCTTAAAAGAAATCCCTTAACAAGAAGAAATAACTAATATTATTTTTACTTCCTATTTTAACTAAACAGTTAAATTAGGAAAATTTAACAATGAAAGACGGGAGTAAGGGAAAATGATGGAATAGTTTCAAAGTTGTTCTATTTTTCAATCATACCCCCTCTGTTCCAAATCTTTTTATCTACATTCTTATTCAGTTTCATTAGCCTTTCTAATTTAACATGATATTTTATTATATTAAAACTTAAATACTTGCACCCGGAGGGTGCATATATTTGCTAGTAGATATAATATACAATGAACACACTTTCCCTAACTTCTAGGCATAAAATAATCCTAGACAAGTTGACATGCCATTTAAAATCAATCAAACAAACAAATTCCTATCAAAGCCGGTTTCGTAGAAATCGATCCTCGACTTCTCAGTTCCTGACAATTCGTCGAATCGTAGAAGTGTATAATGTCTTTATATTTCTCCAAAGTAACACCAGATAATCAGGATTTACATTTTTGCATTTCATCTTGGATGATGTGGACGGTCTCATTTTTCCAGATGATAACGGTCGTAAAATAAAGGCACACGGGTATTTATATAAAGATAGGGTTTACAGTTTTGCTTTTCGTCTTGGACTATTTGGACGGTCTGACTATTACCCAGAGGGTTTTGAAAGATTATAACGGTCGTACAATTAAGGAAGATGAGTGAAATGAGACAAAGACAATGTAACATAACAACTGAATACAGCTCAGCAAAGACGCAACTACAATGGCCGCTGTCTGTTGAATTTATATAGTCCCAATCAAGGGAAGATAACCCAACCACTCCAAAGGGAGGTAATTACGTCTTTTATTATCACAATGAGTATTAATATTAGTCAGGATTTATATTTTTGCTTTTCATCTTGGACGATTTGGAAGGTCTCATTTATAACCAGAGGGTGTTGCAAGATGATACTGGTCGTACAATTAAGGAAGATGAGTATTGACATATAGACAGGATTTACAATATTGTGTTTCATCTAAGACGATTTGGAAGGTTTCCTTTTTAACCAGAGGGTATTGCAAGATGATAACGGTCGTACAATTAAGGAACACGAATATTAATATTTACAGGATTTACCTTTTTGATTTTATCTTGGACGATTTGGACGGTCTCATTTTTAACCAGAGGGTGTTACAAGTTGATAACGGTCGTACAATTAAGGAACACAAATATCAATATATAGACAGGATTTACATTTTTGTATTTCATCTTGTACGATTTGGACAGTGTCATTTTTAACTAGAGGTTTTGCAAGAGGATAACGGTCGTACAATTAAGGAATACGAGTATTGATATGTATAGATAAAGGGCACCGTAGTTGGTCATTTTCATGTGCTGCGTTCTTAAGACCTTTGAGATGTTGAGAGACCAGAATTTTCAATCAGTACTCTGTTCCCCAAGATCTTTTTTTTTATTCTTATTATTTGTTTTTGTTTCTTGGGAATTGGTGTTATCGACGATGATCGGCCTTAAAGGATTTTCTGTCGTCGTTCGGCCATCGTCTTTTTTTTTTCGAGTTGGGCCAAAAACATCTGAGAAACGACATCAAATGATTCAGTAAAAATGGCCGACGAAGATTCATGCGCACTGGTCAATCAGAGAATTTATCTCTGGTTGAATCAATGGGATAGGAAGGATGGGAAGGAAGGGAGGGAGGGGGAATGGAGGAATGGAATGGTGGGAAGGGAGGGAAGGAAGGAAAGGAAAGTGGAAAAGAAGGGAGGGAGGGTGGAAAGGATAGGAGGGAAAGGGAAGGGGAAGAAGGGAGAGTAGGAAGGGGGAGAAGGATGAGTGGAAGGAAGAAAACGGTAAAAGAAGGGAAGGAAGGAGGGAAAAAGGAGTGAAGGGAAGGAATGAAGTGGTAATGAAAGGATGGTGGGTAGGGAGGTGATGGAAGACAGGGCGAAAGGAGGGGGAAGTAGGAAGGAAGGGAGTGAAGGGTGAGAAGAAAGGAAAGGGGAGGAAAGGAGAGTGGAAAAGAAGGGAGGGAGGGTGGAAAGGATAGGAGGGAAGGGAAGGGGAATGAAGGGAGGGAAAGTAGGGGAGGGAAAAGGAAGAGTGGAAGTAAGAAAGGGGTAAAAGAAGGAATGCAAGAAGGGAAGGAGGGGAGGGAAGAAAAGAAGTGAAGGGAGGGAATGAAGGGGTAATGGAGAAAAGGAAGGGGAGGAAGACTGAAAGAAGGAAAGGGAAGGAAGTAGGAAGGAAGGAGTGAAGGGAGAGAAGAAAGGAAGGGGAGGAAAGGAAAGTGGAAAAGAAGGGAGGGAGGGTGGAAAGGATAGGAGAGAAAGGGAGGGGAGAAGGGGGAGGGAGAGTAGGAAGGGAGGGAAAAGGAAGAGTGGAAGGAAGAAAGGGGTAAAAGAATGAATGCAAGAAAGGAAGGAGGGGAGAGAAGAAAAGGAGTGAAGGGGGGAATGAAGGGGTAATGAGAGTAGGAAGGGGGAGGAAGACTGGACGAAAGGAATGGGGGGGAAGTAGGAAGGAAGGGAGGGAACGGAGGGAGGGAAGGAAGGAAAAAGTGAAAGAACAGTTCAAGAAAATAAAGTCGTCAGGGTGGCCTAATGTAGGTATCAGTCAGACAGCGAGGGAGTCTATCCCCTTTTCACTAGCGCTAGACCAAGGAGATTGTTTTCGGCGTCTGAGGTGGAGCGCTACACCTACCATCAGCTCCTTAATTTACTGCACATATCCTTGTGCTACTCATACGCTGAGTTGCCGAGGGCCGGTATCGAACTAGGAACCTTGTGGTTTCTAGCCGGACACTCTACCGACTGAGCTAAGCCGGCCATAGTAAAGAATAAAAGGAAGGAAGGAAGGGGAGGAGGGAGGAAAGGAAGGATGAAGAAGGAGGCGGAGAGGAAGGAGGGAAGAAAGGGAGGGAGGCGGGGAGGGAAGGAATGGAGCGAAGGCAGAAAGGAATGAAGAAAAGAAGGCGCATCGAATCGGTTTTGTTTATGTTTGCTTAAAGAAAAGAAGAAAGAAAGGGATGAGGAAAGGAAGGAAGAAGAAAGAGAAGATGGGAGGGGGGAAATGGAAGGAAGGAAGCGAGGGAGGGAGGGAAGGGAAGAAAGGAAGAACGAACTAAGAGAAAGAAAACGACATGAATAAAGAGGAAGGAAGAATTGAAAAAAAAGGGTAAGAAAAGAAAGAAGAAGGAAAGAAGGAAAGAAAGAAGGAAAGTGAGAAGGAAAGAAAGAAAGAAAAAAGGAAGAAAAAAAGAAAGAAGCAAAGAAAGAAGGAAAGAAAGAAGAAAAAAGGAGAGAAAGAAAAAAGAAGGAAAGAAGGAAAAAAAGAAAGAAAGAAAAGAAAGACGAAAAGAAAAAAGAAAGTGAGAAGGAAAGAAAGAAAGAAAAAAGGAAGAAGGAAACAAAGAAAGAAGGAAACAAAGAAACAAAGAAAGAAGGAAAGAAAGAAGGAAAAAGAGAGAAAGAAAAAAGAAGGAAAGAAGAAGAAAGAAAGAAAGAAAGAAAAAGAAGAAAAGAAAGAAGAACATAGAGAAAGAAAAAAAAAGGAAAGAACAAAGTAAAAAGGAAGAAAAAAGAAAAAAAAAGAAGGAAGCAAAGAAGGACGAACTAAGAGACAGAAAATGACAGGAATAAAGAGAAAGGAAGAAGTGAAAAGAAGCTAAAAAAAAGGAATGAATGAAGAAGAGAATGAAAATAAAGAATTATAAAAGTAAAGAAAAAGAAAGAGAAACCAAAACATTTTTCCCGCTAAATATGAAGATACCGCATAAATTCGATGAACACTTTTTTCTCTTTTCTTTTTTTGGCCATTTTGTTTTTGTTTTTCATTTCATTCACTTTCGAGAAACATAAAAAATATTTTCCTGTCCAAAAATATCACCATCTATATTTATATAATGCATTTGGAAATGCATTATATAAATATACATGGTGATATTTTTTATTATAGATTTTATATATATAATATATATATATATATATATATATATATATATATGGTTATAATATATATGGTTATATATATATGGTTATATATATGTATTAAAACGTTATCATTAATTGATGTAATGCATACATTCATATCTATGCATAATGCTGTGTGTGTATATCCACGTGCGTATAATGAAGTCTTAAAGATTCACACACACACACACACACACACACACACACACATACACACACACACACATACTCATTCCCACGTCCACGTACGCACAGACATATATATATATATATGTGTCTGTGCGTGTATTTTTCCATATACAAACATACACACACACACACACACACACACACACACACATATATATATATCTGTATGCGTACGTATGCATGGGAGAGTGTGGGTTTGTGAATTTTTACGCCTTCATGTAAGCACACGGATACATATGAATACATACATATGAATACATACAGCATTATAGGAAGCATACACACACACACACACACACATATATATATATATATATATATATATATATAATTCATCCATAGACACTGTGTTCCGACGTATCACATCTCCTCAGTGTGGCTAGACTTCGCAGGCTACCACCAATAATATATATATATATATATATATATATATATATATATAGAGAGAGAGAGAGAGATAGGGTGTTCGGGAGAAATTTGACGTTTTCATAAGGAGAAAGTAAAAGTGCTTGGTAACTACAAAATTTAATGGATTGTAAAGAAAATCAACAAGCACGGAAATTACATTACTGTCAACAAGTTTCAATCAAAATAACCGCCATTAGCGTCGATCACACCCTCAATCCTACTCCGGAACCTGGAGCAAGTTGATGTTACAGTTTCTCTGGGAAGAGTCTCAAAAATTGCCTTAATTCTGTCGATTAACTGGTCTTTTGTAATACTGGCACGGCATTTGGTGTTTTTCTCAACAGTGGCACATAAATGATAGTCCATGGGGTTAAGATATGGGGAGTTCGGAAGCAAACA
>CM042174.1:42630424-42635424 GCA_023376005.1 Doryteuthis pealeii | reverse complement strand
CCATCTTTCCTTCCTTCATCCAATCTTTCATATTGCATTATTACCATTTTTGGTCGCCTTATCTAAATGGAACTATCGGAATCGGATGTATTTCAAATTCCACAAAGAAACCTCGCGTCCTTTGTGATCTGACCCCCACCCCCCAACAATTCCCCCACGCCTCCACCTCCACCATTCCTCCACGCCCTCCACGCACCACCCACGCCCTCCCCCAGCTGAGCCAACGACAACTGCAAGATTTTGTTAATTCATGAATATATTTCCCATTTCATTAGAATTGGTTAAATATTAAAGAAATCAATCCATCTCCAAGAAGACCATATTCTTAGAATTATTCCCCACTCATTCATTTTCGTATCGGTCATATCTTGATTGTTGATTGGTTGGGTTTTACGGCATGTCAACCCTTATTGGACTATTTCATGCCGAAGATGTTTTTGTTTTATTCATTATTGTTGGGTATTTAAATTTTATATCATTTAAAAAAAATCTATTTTTAACCATAGATGGGACCTAGAAGGTACTATCACCCCAGACCCTTTGCTTATGACGGAGGGTCGGTTCGTTGATTGGCTAGATTTTACGGCATGTCAACCCTTGGTTTATTTTACGCTGAAGACGTTTTGTTTTATACATTCTATTCAGGTCTGTTTATATCTATCTATCTATCTATCTATCTATCTCAGTCTGTTTATATCTATCTATCTAGCTCAGTGTTCCATATCTATATATTCATCTATCTGTATAACCCAAAACAGTGAGTTCAATTATAATGCTGTTTCTGTGATCTTAATCTTAGGTCATGTGTCAGAATAAGTTACTATATATATATATATATATATATATATATATATATTTATATATATATATATAGACTTAAATTGATGGATACTCATTTTCATTCATTTATTGCAGATTCCCCAGAGCTCTTGACATCTCAACATAAACAATATCTTCCAAGAAGACTTTTTTTTGGTAAGGCAAAAAGCTATGAGTTGGTTAGTTGGTTGGATTTTATGGCATGTCAATCCTTGTTGGATTATTTTATGCTGAATACATTTTGTTTTATTCATTCTTGTTGGGTATTCAATTCTTTTTGTTGGTTGGTTGGATTTTATGGCATGTCAAACCTTGTTGGGTTATTTTATGCTGAATACATTTTGTTTTATTCATTCTTGGTGGATACTAACATTATTTTAAAACTCAATTTTTTAACCATATTTTTCTATTTAGCCAATAGATGGGACTCTAACAGGTACTACCACTCCAAGTCAGAGTATACCTGGGAGTACTAGTGATGAAGAGGTATTCCCCATATCTAGATTTTACGCGTGTCAACCTGTGTTGGGTTATTTTAAGCTGAAAACGTTTTTGTTTTATACGTCATTGATGGATACTCATTTTCATTTATTTACTGCAGATTTCCCAGGGCTTTTGACATCTCAACATAAACCAGGTTGGTTGGTTAGTTGTTTGGCTTTATGGCATGTCAACCCTTGTTGGGTTATTTCATGCTGAAGACGTTTTCTTTTATACATTCTTCATGGATACTCATTTTCCTTTATTCACTGCGCATTCCCCAGAGCTCTTGACATCTCAACATAAACAGTATCTTCCGACAAGACCTCTTCTTGATAGGGCACCAGGATATAAGTTGGTTGGTTGGTTGGTTAGTTGGTTGGATTTTATGGCATGTCAACCCTTGTTGTGTTATTTAAAGCCGATGCGTTTTGTTTTATTCATTCTTGATGGATATTCAATCTTTTTGGATTTTATGGCATGTCAACCCTTGTTGTGTTATTTAAAGCCGAAGACATTTTGTTTTATTTATTCTTCATGGTACTTAATTTTTAACTCAATTTTTAAACTGATTTTTTACTATTTAACCCATAAATGTGACCGTAAAAGATCCTACCACCCGAGTCAGGGGGGAGCTGGGAGTAAAGGTGATGTAGGGGTACTCCATATGCCCTAGAGCTATTGACATCTCATCATAAACGCTATCACCCGGGAAGAATTCGTGGGACACAAATTGGTTGGTTGATTGGTCGGTTGGATTTTACGTCATGTCAAACCTTGTCGGGTTATTTTATGCCTAAGACATTTTTGTTTTATTCATTCTAGATCGTACTTAATTTTAAAACTCAGTTTTTTAAACTCGTTTTTTTTCTATTTAACCCATAGATGTTTTACCACACCGGGACAGAGTTGACCTGGGAATAATGGTGATGAGGAGCTACTCCACATTCCTCAGAGCTCCTGACATCTCAACATAAACAGTATCTTCGGACAAGACTTCTTCTTGGTAGGGCACCAGGGTATAAGTGAACAAGTCTCATCATGGAGGGAAATAACTGGAGGATCTGGAAATTACAAGAATAACTGAGACCATCCAGACTACTACAGCTAGAATACCAGGAGACTCCAGTGAAATACCATTAGCTGGTGTGAAAAACCAATAATAATAATTATTATAATTATAATAGTAATAATGGTACTTATGCAGAATAGCGCGCAAGAGATAATATCATTAGAATGATGCTGAAACTCAAAAGGAATGAAAACAACAATAGTAATAATAACAGACCATCCAAACAACACCATTATAAAGATCGGCTAGAATACTCAGAAGAGTCCTGGAGACATGAGGAACTTGCTGTCACTCAGCCTCCAGTGACCCACCGGCTAAAGAGGGCGTGAAAAAGTCTCACCATGGAAGGAAATAATAATAATAATAATAATAATAATAATAATAATCTCTGGGACTTTGAAATAAAAACGGATCACCTTATCCCAGCTAGAAGGCCAGACCTAGTGTTGATAAACAAAAAAGAAAGAACTTGTCAACTGGTGGATTTTGCAGTGCCAGCAGATCACAGGGTAAAGCTAAAGGAAAATGAAAAAATGGACAAATATATGGACCTTGCCAGCGAACTGAAAAAGTTATGGAATATGAAAGTGAAAGTGATACCAATTGTGGTTGGTGCACTTGGAACGGTCCCAAAAGGATTGGAAAAGGGCTTGGAAAGTTTGGATATCAAAGGAAGGATTGAAACCATTCAGAACACTGCACTGCTGCAATCTGCCAGAATACTGGAGACCTGAGGAGACTTGCTGTCACTCAGACACCATTGAAAGACCATCAGCTGATGCTGATGTGAAAACTCAAAAGGAATAAATAATGATAATAATAATGATAATACGAGACAGAAATCTGTGCAGTTCGTCCTCTAACCCCCTCCCTCTAATCCCCGACACCCCATCTTCCTAAGCCCTACCCCCCCCCCGTGTCGTGATTTTTATCGCACACAACTAATATTCTTTCAAAAAGGAGAGAAAACAACAAACCGACAACCAATTTATAATTTCTGTTTTTTGGCTTTTTAAATCTACTGAATCTTTTCTCTTTTTGTTTTCGCCATTTTGATTTGAGGCTGTTATCTCTAATTCAATGCCTCGTTTTGGTAATGGAAGAAGGGGGGGCAGGAGGAGGAGGGGGAAAGGAAGAGGAGAGGGAGGAGGCATGTTGATTGAAGCAAAAGCAAACCTGCATCTGTCCAATCAGCATCCAACGGCCGCGCGGACACAGTCTCACGCATGCGCAGTAACGATCAATAACATACACGCCCGACGCGTTATTTTAGCGAATTTTTGCAGTGAAGCTGGATTTGTTTTTTTTTTTTTGTTTTTTTTTTTGTTTTTGTTTTTTGTTTTGTTTGGACTGTACGTGATCCGCACCGTGTTAGGAATTAATACCCACTCGCTCTCCGCATTAAGTGCAGTGACAAGGAAATTAGGTTAAAAATGGATATTTGGCTTTGCGTAAAATAAAAAGAGATTTGATTTGTTCATTCTTTACGTTATAGAATTACTGATAAAACCTTTCAATCCGGATTTTGAAATCGACCGGAGCGATGAAAAAGATATTAGTCGAGGATTTCAAGCAGAAATACTTTTGCTTTGAATTACTGTTAGTTTCGTGTGGGATACTCAATCATCAGACGCGTAATGGGATTCATATTGCGCGTGATTAGCACACACACAGAAACACGCACTTACACACGGACACACACACACACAGGCGCGCACACACACCACAAGGCGCGTGGTGTAATGGCTTGAGTCGTAAGAAATGGACTCGTCGACCTGTTACGATTCGTCTGCCCATTTTAAGGCAGTGGAGATTCTTTGTTGGCATAAAGTTTGATCCTTTCTTGAAGTAGAAAGATGTAGTATCAGTTTAAATCCTTGTCTGTTGATCTGTCGTCAAAGTAGAAACATGTAGGATCTGTTTTAATTCTTGTCTGTTGGTCTGTCCTCAAAATAGAAAGATGTATCAGAGTTGACATTTGTTTAAATGCAGTGTAATCCTCTCTCTGTTAGCCGCCTATCGTCAAGACAAAATGACTTTGAACATAAGAAACCAAAATTTCCATTCAACTCTATATGCAGAGGGTGTGTCCATATATATATATATATTATATATATATAATATATTATATATATATATATATGATTGATTGGGATTGGAGATAGATAAGATAGATAGATAGATATGTAATTCTGAAACTTGTTAGTATATTATGATCTGAATTTTCCCGCCACTCGAGTATTTTCTCCGCGAACAGAATAACTAAATTTTCTTCATTTTTTTGCGACTTTAATAGAATCCAAGATTTGTTCTTAACTCAATAAGTGTCTTACGAGTATTGATTAAAATCAGAAGATATCAACTGAATTATATATATATATATATAATGAGATTATAATGATTGGATCAGAGAGAGAGAGAGAGAGAGAGAGAGGAGAGAGAGAGAGAGAGAGAGGAGAGAGAGGAGAGAGGGGGAGAGGCTCATTTTAATTTTCCATGTTTACATTATATATATATATATATATATATATATATATATATATATATATAATAATAATAAAAAGAGAGTGTGAGAAATGTGAGATTATAAGAGTTAGAGCGAAGATAGAGATAGAGATAGATGAAGAGA
>CM042174.1:42567924-42625424 GCA_023376005.1 Doryteuthis pealeii | reverse complement strand
CTAATGAAACTAAATAAGAATGCAGATAAAAGATTTGAAACAGAGGGGGTATAATCGAAAATGGAACAAACTGAAACTTACTCTTCCATCACTCTCGTCTCCATTGCTAATTTTCTTTGATTCAACTATTTAGTTAAAAGAGGAAGTAAAAGAATAAAATGACAGTTATTTTTGTCTTGTTAATGGATTCATTTAAGATTCATTGAAGAGATTTTGCTTATATTCATTAAAATAAAACTAAACAGTTATAAATCAATTAAACACTGAGCACACATTTATTAAAATCACATTTTTAATATCAATATGCAAATTAGCCTTCCCGTTCACACTGTAACCCCTATTTTGTTGTATATATAATAATTGTATATATAAACTGCATGTTGCTAGAATGTAGATATGGTTAACAGTATTAATAATGTAAAACAATTTTTTAATTATATTTATTTATTTTTATTATTATTATATATTATTTTATTTATATTTTTTTTTTTTTCAAACATTCATTTTAATTTGATTGTATAAATAACATTTTAATTCCATGTGTCATGTCAGCAACATTTGTTAATTCAATTGATATCAGTGATAAATATTAATTACAAAAATCTTCTTTGGTAAAAAAAAAAAAATTTATTCATCAGAAATTTTAGCCTATATTTCTATATCTTATGAATCACATTGACACTTAAAAATCAATCATGAACAGTTAGACTTTATCAACCACATCCATTCCCCACCCCCATTACCTGGTTGGAGAGGTAGGCACTACTCATGTAGAGTGTCTTAGACATGAATAGCTGGCAGGGCCTCATCTCTCTCCAGGTCTAATTTGAAATTCATTTTTTCTTTCTCCTAGACTGCGTTGCCATACCAAGGTTAACAGAATTCAGTCGCCCTACTATTTATCATATTTGGGAGTAGAATAATGGATTCATACCTTATCCATCGATATTAATGCCATATGAAATGCAAACAGTCTTGTTCAGGTATTTGAACTCCACTCCCTGTATAACTGTTATGCTATGAAAAGTTCATATGATTACATTTTGGATCTAATTAGCGAAGATTTTGAATATCTTTGAATATCTATGCAAAACCCATTTTCCTTCCCAGTTTCCTTCTTCTATCTTTCTTTTTAGAATCCATTAAAGCCCCCCCAAAAAAAAATCTCCCTGTATATCCTAACACAAAGTTTCATTAAGAAACATCAAACTCTATTTTTCTCTCTAATAATATAATAATAATAATAATAATAATAAATAATCTCTTTGAATAAATAAAATCATTGAGAATGTGATGTAAATAACAAAAGGAATTGTGACTTGAGTAGATATAGTTTCGGTTACAGACAGTAAAAACATACAATCTCCATTATAATAAGAGATATATCAGTGTATTCATATCAGTCTCTGTCTCTGTCTGCCTCTCTCTCTCTCTCTATAATATATATATATATAAAACCTCTTCAGTCTTTGATGTATATCTTGGTAGTTTCATGTCTACTGTTTGTATATATCCTTATGTATAGAGACACACCTCCATCTAAATGCATGCATTCATACCCCCCCATCTCTCTCTCCCTCCCTCCCTCCCCCTCTCTCTTTCTCTTTCTCATTGTGTGTGTCTGTGTGTATGCGAGCGGTAGGTGTGTGTGTATTTGTGTATTGGTATTTATGTATTATGTCTGTATGGCGTATTTCCTTCCATACCACTTCCCTCTTCTTCTTCTTCTTTCTTCTTCTTCTTCTTCTTCTTCTACAAATCTCTTCTTCTTCTCAAATCTCTTCTTCTTCTTCTTCTTCTTCTCTTCATCTCTTCTTCTTCTCTTCTTCCTCTCTTCTTCTTCTTCTTCTTCTTCTCTCTTCTTCTTCTTCTTACTCTCTTCTTCTCATCTCTCTTCTTCTTTCAATTCTTTCTTCTTCTCTCTTCTTTCTTTTCTTTACTTCTTCTTCTTCTTCTTTCTTCTTCTTCTTCTTCTTCAATCTTCTTCCTTCTCTTTTCTTCTTCTTCAAATCTTCTCTCTTTCTTTCTTCTCTTCTTCTTCTTCTTTCATTCTTCTTCTTCTTCTTCTTTTCTTCTTTCTTTCTTCTTCTTTCTTCTTCTTTCTTTTTCTTCTTCCTTCTTTCTTCTTTTCTATGTCCTTCTTTCATTTCTTCTTCTTTCTTCCTTCTTCTTCTTTCTTCTCTTCTCATCTTCTTCTTCACTCCTTCCTTTCCTTCTCTTCTTTTCTCTTCTTCTTTCCCTTCTTCTTTCTTTTTTTCTCTTTTCTCTTCTTCTCTTCTCTTTTCTTCTTCTTCCTTCTTCTCTTCTTCTTTTTCTTCTTCTTCTTCTTCTTCTTCTTTCTCTTCTCTTCTTCTTCCTCTTTTCTTACTTTCTTCTTCCTTTCTCTTCTTCTTCTTCTTTCTTCTTTCTTCTTCTCTCTCTTCTTCCTTCTTCTTCTTCTTTCTTCTTCTTCTTCTCATTCTAATTTCCCCTTTTGATCGTTCCTTGTGTCTGTCAAAATCCCACAGCGATTTGCCTTCCTGGCATCTTCCTAACTTCGTCTCCCCCCCTCTCTCTCCGCTTTTTTTTTAAACATGCTTATTACTTGTGTTGGCAACGGTTAACGGGGGGAACCACGCCACACTCTTTTCAGTCAGTTCCCCTTTGCTAGACAGACAAGTGCGGCACGTTCAGCGGGCCGATCGCACACACACACCGCGAAGACTAGTTGGACGATTGTCAAGCACTAGCTATCCAGAATTGCTTATTTTTTTCACATCAGTTTTAATTATATTATATATATATATATATATATATATATATATATATATTGGGGCCGAAGTTTATCTTTAACACATAGGGTATTAAACAAGACGGACATCTCGTATATATATATATATATTATATATATATATATATATATATATATATATGGGGAAAATGAATCAACGGCGCTTGGTAACTGACACTTTCTTGCCAATGCAATTTTAAAAAACAAGTACCCCAAACAGAAGTTAAATTATATATATATATATATATATATATATATATATATATATACATCTTCACCTGATGATTGCACGCATGAAACCAATATGGTTGTAAATGTTCGTTTGTCACCTAATAAATAGATATGTAAGACCTTTATATTTATCTTATTATATTATATATATCCATATATATATATATATCCATATGTGTAGTGTGTGTGTGTTGTGTGTCTGTGTGTGTGTGTGTATGTGTGTGTATAAATATACGGTTGTAATTAAGAATAAGGTCTAAGAGTCTATAGTTTGGTATAAATATGATGAGTTGTAAAGTTAGTTGTTGCTTTAATCTTTGGAATAAACATAGAATGAAATTAGGTAGGCTTGTTGTCACATGTTTTTTAATGTTGAGTTTGCTGAAGATCCTTATGGTGAAACCCGAGTAGGTTATTACCTGTACCTTTGATAATATATATATATATAATAATATATATGAAGGGCAGTTGTGTTATGTGTATTCCCGGAGAAACTTCGAAAAATAAACAATTAACGACTTGTAAGTAAATACATATACACATTAAATATCACCAGGGCTTGTTTTTTTGAGCAAACACACACACACACACACACCACACACACACACACACACACACCAGAGTTATACATTTAAATAATGTCATCAATATTATATATATAATATATATATATATATATAATATAATGAATAGTGAATGAAAAAAATGAAGAAAGTATTTGCATGAAAAGGTGCTCATGCTCAATGCTAATACAGAGCAGATGATTTATAATCAATGGTAAATATTATGGTTTTGCACTTCATAACTTGAAGTTTCATGGTAATGCCAACCATTGAACTCATTGATGATTGGATTACCAAATGAAACTTCAAGTTATGAGTGTAAAACCATAATATTACCATTGATTCATATATATATATATATATATATATAATATATATAATATATAATGATTAATATATTTATAAAAAATAGGTAAGGTCCGTCGACTAAAATGTATTTTTGTTCTCAAGAAAATGTTATTATTTATTATTATGTTACATCTAACACCATATGATGCAAACACGTGGTTTCAGGATTCTAATTCTGTATCTTCTTCATGCTTCGGTCTTATTAACATATTCTATGGACTTTCATATTTATTAATACAACTCGAATATGATCTGAAATGATACCAGAAGATCTGAAACATCGTACTAATTACCATCATGTGAATAAGACTAAAAAGAATAAAGAGTTATCAGTTATGCATTTTTACTGGAAAAGAATCAACCTAATATTCGAATTTTCGAACGCCTCCTTTTTTATAAAATATTGAACATTTTATAACTCTCTATTACCCCGCAATTGAACCAGTAACAAATACACTTTTTATTATGAATATATTAAATAATATATAATATATCATATAATATATAATATATATAATATATATATATATGGTTGGCAACCTTCCGTCTATTTAAGACGATGGCATAGTTGTCCATTTTTGTTTACCTACATCTATACGGAGTGGCTGAACAGACCGATCCTTAAGTGGCAGTCTCTGCTGAGTGATATTGCACACAAAGGTGATGATTTCTGTGGGTGTTGGGTGGTGCTGTAGTCTCACCTTATCTTTATTTATCTTTTCTCTGGTGATTCTTCTTTCCTCTCTTTTTCGAAACGAAATCTATATATATATATATATATATATAATATATAATATATATATATATATATATATATATATATTATGAAATTAAAAATTGCTAACTATGAACATTTGGTAGGTTTTCTAATTTTTTTTAAATCGATTTAATTCAGCATTAAATTTTCTTCCTGCTATTACATGTAAACAAGATTTACTTCTATCACACTTTTATAATCCAAAATCATCGATTTTTTTTCCATNAGCAGAAAAGAAAGAAACGAACAGAGAAAGAAAGAAGGAAAAGAAAGAAGGAAAGGAGAAGGAAATGAGAAGAACAGAAAACAAGGAAGAAAGAGAAAAGAGAAGAAGCAAGAAAAGAAGGAAAGAAAAGAAGAAAACAAAGGAGAGAAAGAAAAGAAGGAAAGAAGGAACAAAAAGAAAGAAAGAAAAGAGAAAAGGAAACGAAAGTAGAAGGAAAGAAAGAAATTGCGAAAAGGAAGAAAGGAACAAAAGGAAAAAGCGGGAAGAAAGAAGGAAACAAGAAACAAAGAAAGAAGAGAAGAAAGAGGAAAGAAGGAAAGAAAGAAAAAAGAGAGAAAGAAAAGAAAGAAAAAGACGAAAAATAAAGAAGGAACATAGAGACAAAGAAAAAGAGGAAAGACAAAAGTAAAAAGGAAAAAAAAAAAAAAAGTAAGTAAGCAAAGAAGGACGAACTAAGAGACAGAAACGACAGGAATAAAGAGAAAGGAAGAAGTGAAAAAGCTAAAAAAAAAGGAATGAATGGAATGAAGAAAGATGAAAATAAAATAATAAAATTAAAGAAAAAGAAAGAGAAACCAAAACATTTTCCCGCTAAATATGAAGAATACCGGCATAAAATTCGATGAAGACTTTTTTCTCTTTTCTTTTTTTGGCCATTTTGTTTTGTTTTTCATTTTCATTCACTTTCGAGAAACATAAAAAATTTCAGTCCAAAAATACACCATTGTATTTTATATAAGCAGTTTGAGATGCATATATGGTATACATGGTGATATTTTTATTATAGATTTATTATTTGTTATTATAATATAATATAATATAATATATATATATATACTATAATATATGGTTAGATAATATATGTATTAGAAAACGTTATCATTAATTGATGTAATGGCATACATTCATATCTATGCGCACTAATGCTGTGTGTGTATATCCACGTGCGTATAATGAAGTCTTAAAGATTCACACACGCACCACACACACACACACACACACACACACACACACACACATACTCATTCCACGTCCACGTACGCACAGACAATATATATATGGACTGTGCGTTGATTTTTCCATAATACAGTAACACACACGCACACACACACACACACCCACCACACACCACACATATACTAATATCTCGTATGCGTACGTACGGCATGGGAGAGTGTGGGTTTGTGAATTTTTACGCCTTCATGTAAGCACACGGATACATATGTGGAATAACGACTACAGGCATTATAGGAAGCATCACATTACATCACATTAATTACTACATATACTATATTATATATATATGGAGTATATATATAATTCATCCATAGACACTGTGATTTCCGATATTCACATCTCCATGCTAGACTCGTTGGCTAACCACCTTCTATTTTAACTCTAGACTGTCGCAGGCTACCACCAACACCATATATATATAATAGTATATCTATATATAATATAATTAAATACTTATTATTAATATATATTAAAAAAAGAGAAGAGGAGAGAGAGAGAGAGATAGGGTGTTCGGAGAAATTTGACAGTTTCAATAAGGAGAAAAGAAAAATTGCTTGGTAACTACAAAATTTAATGGATTGTAAAGAAATCAACAAGCACGGAAATTACATTACTGTCAACAAGTTCAATCAAAATAAACCGCCATTAGCGTCCGATCACACCCTCCATCCTGCTCCGGACCTGGAGCAAGTTGATGTTACAGTTTCTCTCGGGAAGAGTCTCAAAAATTGCCGTTAATTCTGTCGATTAACTGGTCCTTTTGTAATACTGGCACGGCATTTGGTGTCTTTCTCAACAGTAGCACACTAAAATGATAGTACCATGGGGTTAAAATCTGGGAGTTCGGGAAGCAACATTGGGACGGTTAGTAAAAATTCGCCGACAACTATTTTTAACTTTTCCCAGAGGTGTGACAGGGGGCTTAATCCTGCTGCCATACTATGGCAACCATGTGACTACCCGCTTGTTATCCAGCGGTTTGACTAATTTTTAGCAACTAACGTAGGCATCTGAAGTTCAACCGATACCCTCTTTGAAAAAATGCAAGGGAATTCTAAGCTCTGTACGAACACAATCAGATCATCTCGTGTTAGGTTGCTTTCTTCTAGCGCACAGACTAGTAGTCTCCATTGCATTCTCCACTTGTCCTGCACATTGTTTTTACAGTGTTCAGGAGCATCTGAGGCAGCAACCATAATCCTTATTTTGTAATGAACGTTATTCTTTCCACGATTCAGGTGAGAAGTTCCAGACATCATTCTATCTGTCATCAACGTATATGAATGAACGGGCCGGTTAGCTCAGTCGGTAGAGCGTTCGCTAGAAAATCATAAGGTTCCTAGTTCGATACCGCCTCTCCGCCAACTCAGCGAATGAGCTAGCACAGAGATCAAAACAAAAGTGGCGTAAAGTAACGGAGCTATGGTAGGATGTGTCGCTCCACCTCGAGACGCAAAAACATCTCACTTGTCTAGCGCTAGTTGAAAAAGGGATAGACTCCCTCGCTGATTAGGTTTATTGAGATACCGATTTCTGGCCAGCCCGACGACTTACTTACTCACATTTCTAGATGTTATACTGTTTGTTGCTTTAAATAGTGAATGTACTGTCGAATGCATGCCAAATCTATCTATTGCTGTACTCCGTTCATCTCTTCTCTCTTCTCTCTAGCTCTCTCTCTCTCTCTCTCTCTCTCTCTCTCATTAGTTACAATCTATCAAATCTATCTAGGCGGAAAATCTATCTATCTATTCATCTATCTATTTAATTAATAATGATGTAGTCACTGAAGATTTAATTAGCACTGAAGGAATATTAACTCTACTCTAAACAAATCGTAAAATCTAGAAAGTCCGTTTCGGTGTAGGGTTTGATATCGCCTGTCAGCTTGGCAGTACCGGTTTCAAAATCACGACACAGGGCGCGCCCCCCTATCTATAGCTCTGCTGATTGAGGCTAATAGGCCGAAATGTACATACAGACGATTGATTTTTTCTCGATTTGTGTTAGCATACATCTTAAAATAGGACATTCCCGCCAATTCAATTATTAATTAATTAATTCAAAATTTAGGTACGACTCCAATAATGCACATATTCTCCCAATTGTCGCAAAAAAGCCATTCAAACATACCGTGTAAATATATATATATATAATATAATACTAACATGCCATAACAACATACAACACAAATATATATACACATCACACTACAAATACAACACACACACACACACACAACTACACCACTATATATATAATATATATATTCTGCCCTGTTGTTGTCTCCATTAAAACTACAGGACCTCGACACCATAATGTCCTACAGTTGATTCTCTTGCCGAATTCAGAGAGATTTTCTAAATGGATATCTAAATTCATTTACATATTCATATGAAATATGTACATACATTACACACACATGCATATCTATGCATAATCTCTTTTTCTTTCTTTCTCTTCTTCTTTCTTTCTTTCTTTTTTTTCTCTTCTTTCAGCTTTATTCTTTCTTTCTTTCTTTCTTCTCTTTCTTTCGTTCTTTCTTTCTTTCAAGTTTTATTCTTTCTTTCTTTCTTTCCTCTTTCTTTCTTTCTTTCTTACAGTTTAATTCTTTCTCTTTTTCTTTTCTCTTTTCTTTCTTTCTTTCTCTTCTTTCTTCCGTTCTTACTTTTTTCTTTTTCTTTCTTTCTTTCTTTCTTTCTTATATGTCGTCTTCTTTCTTTCTTCCTTTTTCTTTTTTCAGTTTTATATCTTTCTTTCTTTCTTCTTCTTTCTTCCTATCTTCATCTTTCTTTCTTATAGGTTCTTTTCTTTCTTTCTCTTTCTTTCTTCTTGCAGTTTTTATTCTTTTCTTTCTTTCTTTCCTTCTTTCTTTTTTCCTTTTTTTCTTTTCTTTCTTTTTTCTTTTTTTACTGTCTTTCTTTCTTCTTGCAGTTGTATTTCTTCTTTCTCTTCTTTCTTTTCTTTTCTTTCTTTCTTTATTTTGTTTATATTATATTCATTCAATTCATTCATTCATTTCTTCCCTTTTGTAGATCATTTCATTAAACACATTTCCTTCTTTTTATCTCTTTCTTTCCTTCTCTTTCTCATTCATCTTTCATTCTTCATCTTCTTTCCTTCCTCATCCAATCTTTCATATTGCATTATACCATTTTTGGTCGCCTTATCTAAATGGAACTATCGGAATCGGATGTATTTCAAATTCCACAAAGAAACCTCGCGTCCTTTGTGATCTGACCCCACCCCCCAACAATTCCCCCACGCCTCCACCTCCACCATTCCTCCACGCCCTCCACGCACCACCCACCGCCCTCCCCAGCTGAGCCAACGACAACTGCAAGATTTGTTAATTCATGAATATATTTCCCATTTCATTAGAATTGGTTAAATATTAAAGAAATCAACCATCTCCAAGAAAGACCATATTCTTAGAATTATTCCCCACTCATTCATTTTCGCTATCGGTCATAATCTTGATTGTTGATTGGTTGGGTTTTACGGCATGTCAACCTTTGTGGACTATTTTATGCCGAAGATGTTTTTGTTTTATTCATTATTGTTGGGTATTTAAATTTTAAATCATTTAAAAAAAATCTATTTTTAACCATAGATGGGACCTAGAAGTACTATCACCCCAGACCCTTTGCTTATGAGGAGGGTCGGTTGGTTGATTGGCTAGATTTTACGGCATGTCAACCCTTGGTTTATTTTACGCTGAAGACTTTTGTTTTATAACATCTATTCAGGTCTGTTTATTATCTATCTATCTATCTATCTATCTATCTCAGTCTGTTTATATCTATCTATCTATGCTCAGTGTTCCACATTCTATATATTCACTCTATCTGTATAACCCAAAACAGTGAGTTCACATTATAATGCTGTTTCTGTGATCTTAATCTTAGGTCATGTGTCAGAATAAGTTACTATATATTATATATATATATATAATTATATATATATTATATTATATATACAGACTTAAATTGATGATACTCATTTTATTCTTTATTGCAGATTCCCCAGTGCTCTTGACACTCAACATAAACAATATCTTCCAAGAAGACTTTTTTTTGGTAAGGCAAAAAGCTATGAGTTGGTTAGTGTTGGTGATTTATGGCATGTCACACCCTTGTCGGATTATTTTATGCTGAAGTCATATTTGTTTTGTATTCATTTCTTGTTGGGGTGGATTACGTTAACATTACTTTTATAAAACTCAATTTTTCAACCATATTTTTCATATTTAGCCAATAGATGGGACATCTCAACAGGTACTACCACCCAAGTCAGAGTATACCCGGGAGTACTAGTGATGAAGAGGTATTCCCATATCTAGATTTTACGCGTGTCAACCGTGTTGGGTTATTTTATGCTGAAAACGTTTTGTTTTATACGTCCTTGATGGATACTCATTTTCATTTATTTACTGCAGATTTCCAGGGCTTTTGACATCTCAACATAAACCAGTTATAAGAGGTTGGTTGGTTAGTTGTTTGGCTTTATGGCATGTCAATCCTTGTTGGGTTATTTCATGCTGAAGACGTTTTCTTTTATACATTCTTCATGGATACTCATTTTCCCTTTATTCACTGCGCATTCCCAGAGCTCTTGACATCTCAACATAAACAGTATCTTCCGACAAGACCTCTTCTTGATAGGGCACCAGGAATATATAAGTTGGTTGGTTGGTTGGTTTAGTTGGTTGGATTTTATGGCATGTCAACCCTTGTTGTGTATTTAAAGCCGATGCGTTTTGTTTTATTCATTCTTGATGGATATTCAATCTTTTTGGGATTTTATGGCATGTCACCCTTGTTGTGTTATTTAAAGCGAGGCTGTTTTGATTCATTCTTGATGGTATCAATCTTTTGATTTTATGCATGTCACCTGTTGTGTTATTTAAGCCGAAGACATTTTTTATTTATTCTTCATGGTACTTAATTTTTAACTCAATTTTTTTAAACTCATTTTTTACTATTTAACCCATAAATGTGCTGAAAAATCTTTATCACTCCGGTCAGGGGGGGGGAGTTGGGAGTAAAGGTGATTAGGGGTACTCCATATCCCTAGAGCTATTGACATCTCACATAAACGCATATCACCGGGAAGAATTCGTGGGACACACAAATTGGTTGGTTGATTTGGTCGGTTGTATTTTACGTCATGTCAAACCTTGTGGGTTATTTTATGCCTAAGACATTTTGTTTTATTCATTCTAGATCGTACTCTTTTTTTAAACTCAGTTTTTAAAACTCGTTTTCTTTTCATTTAACCCATAGAGGTACCTAACATGTCTCTACACTTCGGGTACAGGATGTAGCTGGGAATAAATGTGATGAAGGTACTCCACATTCTCCAGATCTATACATCTACATCATAAATTCTATCATCCGGGAAGAATTCTATTTCGTTGGGACACAAATTGATTCGGTTGATTTTACGTCATGTCAACCCTTGTTTGGGGTATTTTATGCCTAAGATATTTTATTTTATTCATTCTAGATCGTACTTAATTTTAAAAAACTCAGTTTTTAAACTCGTTTTCTTCTATTTAACCCATAGATCGGACCCTACAAATGTTCTACCAACACGGGTCTTGAGTTGACCTGGGAATAATGGTGAGAGGAGCTACCTCCCCATCCCCCAGAGCTCCTGACATCTCAACATAAACAGTAATCTTCGCGACAAGACTTCTTCTTGGTAGAGGCACCCAGGGTATAAGTGAACAAGTCTCGTCATGGAGGGAAATAACTGGAGGATCTGGAAATTACAAGGAATAACTGAGACCATCCAGACTACTCACACTGCTCTGCAATCGGCTAGACATACCCAGGAGAATCCTGGAGACTGAGGAACTTGTTGTCACTCAGACTCCAGTGAAATACCATTAGCTGGTGTGAAAAAACCATAATAATAATTACTATAAATTATAATAGTAATAATGCGTACCTATGCAGAATTGCGCCGCAAGAATAATATCATTAGAATGATGCTGAAACTCAAAAGGAATGAAAACACATAATAATAATAACAGACACACCAAACAACACACCATATAAAGATCGGCTAGAATACTCAGAAGAGTCCTGGAGACATGAGGGACTTTGCTGTCACTCAGTCTCAAAGTGACGCCAACCGGCTAAGGCGGGCGGAAAAAGTCTCACCATGGAAGGAAATAATAATAATAATATAATAATAATAATAATCTCTGGGACTTTGAAATAAAAACGGATCACCTTATCCCAGCAAGAAGACCAGACCTAGTGGTTGATAAACAAAAAAGAAAGAACTTGTCAACTGGTGGATTTTGCAGTGCCAGCAGATCACAGGGTGAAGCTATAAAGAAAATGAAAAAAATGGACAAATATCTGGACCTTGCCAGAGAACTGAAAAGTTATGGAATATGAAAGTGAAAGTTATACCAATTGTAGTTGGTGCACTTGGAACGATCCCAAAAGATTGGAAAAGGGTTTAGAAAGTTTGGATATCAGAGGAAGGATTGAAACCATTCAGAACACTGCACTGCTGCAATCTGCCAGAATACTCAGAAGATCCTGGAGACCTGAGGAGACTTGCTGTCACTCAGACTCCAGTGGAAGACCATCAGCTGATGCTGATGTGAAAACTCAAAAGGAGTAAATATGATATATAATAATGATAATACGAGACAGAAATCTGTGCAGTTCGTCCTCTAACCCCCTCCCCTCTAATCCCCGACACCCCATCTCCTAAGCCCCCCCCCCCCGTGTCGTGATTTTATCGCACACAACTAATATTCTTTCAAAAGGAGAGAAAACAACAACACCACAACCAATTTATAATTTCTGTTTTTGGCTTTTTAAATCTACTGAATATTTTCTCTTTTGTTTCCGCATTTTGATTTGAGGCTTTATCTCTAATTCAATGCCTCGTTTTGGTAATGGAAGAGGGGGGGCAGGAGGAGGAGGAGGAGGGGGAAAGGAAGAGGAGAGGGAGGAGGCATGTTGATGAAGCAAAAGCAAACCTGCATACTGTCCAATCAGCATCCAACGGACGCGCGGACACAGTCTCACGCATGCGCAGTGACGATCAATAACATACAACGCCCGACGCGTTTATTTTAGCGAATTTTCTGCAGTGAAGCTGGATTTGTTTTTTTGTTTGTTTTTTTTTGTTTTGTTTTTTTGTTTTGTTTGGACTGTACGTGATCCGCACCGTTAGGAATTAATACCCACTCGCTCTCCGCATTAAGTGGCAGTGACAAGGAAATTAGGTTAAAATGGATATTTGGCTTTGCGTAAAATAAAAAGAGATTTGATTTGTTCATCTCTTACGTTATAGAATTACTGATAAAACCTTTTCCAATCCGGATTTTGAAATCGACCGGAGCGATGAAAAAGATATTAGTCGAGGATTTCAAGCAGAAATACTTTTGCTTTGAATTACTGTTAGTTTCGTGTGGGATACTCAATCATCAGACGCGTAATGGGATTCATATTGCGCGTGATTAGCCACACACACAGAAACACGCGCTTACACACGGCACACACACCACAACACACACACACAACACACACAGGCGCACACACACACACACACACACACACGCACACCACAAGGCGCATGGTGTAATGGTTTGAGTCGTAGGAAATGGACTCGCGCGACCTGTTACGATTCGTCTGTCCATTTTAAGGCAGTGGAGATTCTTTGTGGCATAAAGTTTAATCCTTTCTTGAAGTAGAAAGATGTAGTATCAGTTAAGTCCTTGTCTGTTGATCTGTCGTCAAAGTAGAAACATGTAGGATCTGTTTATTCTTGTCTGTTGGTCTGTCCTCAAAATAGAAAGATGTACAAGAGTTGACCCTTTCTTGAAATTAGAAAGATGTAGTGTCAGTTTAAGTCCTTGTCTGTTGATCTCTCCTCAAAGTAGAAACATGTAGTATCAGTTTTAATTCTTGTCTGTTGGTCTGTGCTCAAAAAAGAAAGATGTATCAGAGTTGACCCTTTCTTGAATTAGAAAGATGTAGTGTCAGTTTTAATTCTTGTCTGTTGATCTCTCCTCAAAGTAGAAAAAGATGTAGTATCAGTTTAAATCCTTGTCTGTTGATCTGTCGTCAAAGTAGAAAACATGTAGTATCAGTTTTAATTCTTGTCTGTTGGTCTGTCCTCAAAATAGAAAGATGTATCAGAGATGACCCTTTTCTTGAAGTAGAAAGATGTAGTGTCAGTTTATATTCTTGTCTGTTGATCTCTCCTCAAAGTAGAAAAGATGTAGTATCAGTTTAATCCTTGTCTGTTGATCTGTCGTCAAAGTGAGAAACATGTAGTATCAGTTTTTAATTCTGTCTGTTGGTCTGTCCTCAAAATAGAAAGATTGTATCAGAGATGACCCTTTCTTGAAGTTGTAGTGTCAGTTTTAATTCTTGTCTGTTGATCTCTCCTCAAAGTAGAAAGATGTAGTATCAGTTTAAATCCTTGTCTGTTGATCTGTCGTCAAAGTAGAAACATGTAGTATCAGTTTTAATTCTTGTCTGTTGGTCTGTCCTCAAAATAGAAAGATGTATCAGAGATGACCCTTTCTTGAAGTAGAAAGATATAGTGGTCAGTTTTAATCCTTGTCTGTTGATCTCTCCCTCAAACCATTTAGATTAATTTATGTCTTCCCTGCCTAACTTAGATATACATGCTCTGAATGATGTTGAGCACTCTTTACTTGTAAATATAGCAAGCCAGATAGATAGATAGATAGATAGATAGATAGATATGTAATTCTGAAACTTGTTAGTAAATATTATGATCTGATATTTCCCGCCACCGAGTATTTTCCCGCGAACAGAATAACTAAATTTTCTTTCATTTTTGTCGACTTTAATAGAATCCAAGATTTGTTCTTAACTCAATAAGTGTCTTACGAGTATTGATTAAAATCAGAAGATATCAACTGAATATATATATATATATATATATATATATATATATATATGAATTATAAGTGATTGGATCACGAGAAGAGAGAGAGAGAGAGAGAGAGGAGAGAGAGAGAGAGAAGAGAGAGAGAGAGAGAGAGCTCATTTTGATTTTCCTGTTTACATTATATATATATATATAATATAATATTAATATATATATATATTTAATAAAAGAAAGAGTGTGAGAAATGTGAGATAATAAGAAATTAGAGAGAGAGAGAATAGAATGAGAGAGAGAGAGAGAGAGAGGAGAGAGAGAAGAGAGAGAGAGAGAGAGAGAGAAGGGGATTGTGAGTCTATCATAAACCTTTGAGAAAGAAGGACGCTCATCGAAATATTGGTAAATAACTAAGATTTAGAACACAAATATTCATCATTTTGTTTCTGATCTTCATTTTTTTTCAAGCTTCTAAAACAACCAAAAAATTATTCTACACAATATTGTATATATTATATATATAATAATATATATATTCTGATCTTCGAGCTGGAAAAAAATTGTGTGTGTGATTGTTTGTTACAACGATAAACCGAAATGATGTTAGTTTCAGCCTTGACCTTTGATTATTAAACTACAAATGAGAATTTAATAATAATCATTTGAATAAAAATTTAAAATAAACCATCGTTTATTGTTAATTGAATGCAAGCATTGAATAATAGAAAGACACGACTAATGAATTGATTTCAGTTATGAATAAATTTACTAATTATTTATTTGAGCCTTTCTTTAGGTCTGTATGACCTAAAGAAAACTCAAATAAATAATTACTAAATTTAAGAAAATAAAGAAAATCTTTGTCTATAAATATGGAAAAAACAGACCACTTTATACTTACCTGACATCGAACGAACGGTGATCATCGAGACCGTTCTTCCAGAGCGCAGACCCAACCATTGCACTCCCGGTTGGGTTGACCTCTTGTTGATCGCCCCAAATGTGTGGCGACTCGGATAGTTGCTATTTCTAAGTGTGGGGTCTGCGTACGCGCTCACCCGTAATCAATCTAATATCAGAATTATACAATTTCCTTCCGGGTCGTTATTACTTACTGAACAATGTGTCCCATATCTTGTATACTATAAAGATACTCACAAGTTCTATTACTAACCACAAAAGGTTTGGCTTCTTTATTTAACTGGTATATCAACCTTTGTGGTTATTTAATTGACAAAGCCATCCATAACAATTATTCAAGATATCAGTAGTTGTAGGATTTAACCCCTAGGTGAGGTAGATATAAGTATACCCATCATTGATTTATATGATAGTAGATGGACAAAAAGAAGAACTATTTATGAATATTAATAATAATAAAATGAGTAGGCAGTCTTCCGTCTACAAGAGACGATGGCGTACTGTCCAAATATTTCCTTTGTTTTTAACTACGTGTCCTGGGGGTCATATGGAGGATGAGCTGTTGTCCATGCAGCAAATCCCCCTCTCCACACTGCCGCTGTGATCCAAGATGAGAGATGAGCTATTTTAATTTTCCAGTTTTCCCATTTTACATTTTCCATATATATATATATATATATAATATATATATATATATTATATATATATATAAATGAGATAGTGTGTGTGTGTGAGATAGATAGATAGATAGATTAGAGAGAGAGACAGAGACAGAGACAAGAGAGAGAGAGAGAAGAGAGAGAGAGAGAGAGAGGGGGATGAGATAATTTTAATTTTACAAAGTTTACATTTCCATATATATTATATATATATATTATATATAATGAGATAGTGTGTGTGTGTGAGATAGATAATAGATTAGATAGATAGATGATAGAGAGGAGAGAGACGAGGGAGAGGCAGAGAGGGAGAGGGGTGAGAGAGAGAGGGTGTGTGTGTGCGTGTGTGTGTTGTGTGTGAGAGAGAGAGAGAGAGAGAGAGAGGAGAGAGAGAGAGAGAGAAGAATTATTTTAATTTTCCAATCTACATTTTTCATATATATATATATATATATATATATATATATATATAATGAGATTATTGATTGAGAGAGAGAGAAGAGAGACGGAGAGAGAAGAGAGAGAGAGAGAGAGAGAGGAGAAGAGAGCGAGAGAGAGAGAGAAGCGTTATTTCAATTTTCCATCTTCGTCCTGTCCGACATTCACCATTTCCCAATAGATTTTGTGTTGGCACAAAAATCCGACGCCATTAACACTTTTGTCCTGTTTTGTGGTTATTTTATAAACTTCCGGTTTCCGGAATTCTTCGAACAAAACATTCAGAATTCCATGAATCAGCCAAAAACGAATCATGGAATAATTTTAAGCATCTATCTATATATCATCTATCTCCAGTATATTCAGATCTATCTATCTATGTATTATATCCCAGTTTTTTGTAATCCACTTCTCTCTCTCTCTCCTCTTTCTTTCTCTCTCTCTCTCTCTCTCTCTCTCTCTCCTCTATATAATATATATATATATAATCCAAAGTTCAGAGAAGAAATCTTCCTTACGACACAATAGTTTTTATTTAAAAAACTGTCGCAGTTTGAGAAGCTCAATGTGTGCTCTTATTAGCATCTGATGAGTCGGGAGAGTTAGACACTTTGTCCAAGCTCCCTGAAATAGACATAATGCTCAATCTCTAAGTCTTTTGTTATTTCTTTACTTATATATATATATATAATATATATATATATATATATATATAATATATTATATACTATATTATGATTATTATTTATATTTTTGAAGGCAATTACAATGCGTATATCGTATACAATTCGATAATTATTGAAAAGAATCATGACAAGTAAAATCGGCAAATAACGCGTGATGTACGTGTGGAAAACCGTACTGTTGTTTCAACTTCTATATATATATATATATATATATATATATATATATATATATAATATATATATATATATGTAGTATAGTGAGAAATTTGAAAAAACACAGGTTTAGATAAAATGAGTGGTAAGTTTTATTAGCCGACCGCTCAGTGTTTCGATCTGTTAAGTAGATCTGCTACTAGATGTCATTTTTCGACACACACACACACACACACCACACACACACACACACACTCTCATACTCACACCATAAAAGAAGAATATTTGACGTCATATTCAACCGTCCACACTTCCAGCGTTTCTTCTTCAAACTTTCAAAATTTTTGAACAGACTGATAACAAAGGACTATCATAGTTTTCTCATTATTCTGTGATAACATTTTTTTTTACTCTTCCTATTATCAACAAATGCATGAAGGAGATCTACTTAACAGATCGAAACACTGCAGCGTCGGCTAATAAACTTACCATCATTTTATTAAACCTGTATTTTTTCAAAATTTCTCACCATACTACAAACCGTCGGATTCATTTCCATCTCTTCACACACACACCACACACACGACACACACCACACATATATATATAATATATATATATATATACTACATATATCAGTGTATTCATTTATTCTATCAATCTATCAGTCTTTTTGATATCTATCAATCTATCTATGCGTCTATCTCTATTCATATCGACGTATCTCACTTTATTCAGATCTATATATCTATCTAATACCTACCTATCTTCTCAGTCTTTTTCAAATCTATCTATCAATCTATCTATATCTGTGTATTCACTCCTATCTATCAATAGTGAACGACAAATTTATTCGTACACTCATCATTTGTCAATCTATATACCATCTATTTCTACATCATATCGATCTATCTCACTTTATTTAGATCTATTTACCTACCTACCTACCTACCTACCTATCTCGTCTTTCAAATCTTCTATCTATCAATCTGTCTATAAATCTATCTATCCATGTGTATTTACACCTATCTAATATAGTGACCGACGAAATTATTCGTACACTCATCAATTTGAATATCCTTATACCTTCTTAAGAATGAGGCGCGTGGCTAATGGTTAGAGTAATAGAAATGGACTCGTCAACGCGAGTTCAATTCCTGACGAAACTATTGGCATTTCACTAGGGCTAATACCTTTGGAAATGTATGAATCCAACTCTCCTTCTAGTTATGGGTAAATAGCAGGACAGACAGGACCCTTTAACCATAGCTAGGTAACCAGTCTAGCAGAAGGAAAACTCTGAATTCAAACCTGCTGAACTCCGCTTAAGAAATTGACCTTGTGTCACATCCTGCTCGTGCGGAGAGGGGTGGTAAATATATTATACCTTCTCAGAATCTAATGGCTGAATGATGCCAGTTTTTTCTATGTGTTAATAAGCCCCACCCCCACCCCCCAAAAAAAAAGGGAAAAAAGGAATATAAAATTCAATTTTTAGAACAGTAGGTTAAATACAACATATTTGACTGGTTAATTATTTAAAATTTGAAAAAAAAAAAATTCGTACAGTAGAAAATATCGTTTTAGATCTATGTTATCAATCGCCGACTTTTCCCATATATCTATATATTTATATATCTTAGCGTATTCATATATATATAAGTATAGATAAAAGTATATGCCTTACTCTTACCTTGTACATATATACATACATACTATTATGTATATTATATATACTAGCAAAATATATGCACCCTCCAGGTGCAAGTATTAAGTTTTAATGTAATAAATATCGTATCAAATTAGAAAGGCTAATGAAACTAAATAAGAATGCAGATAAAAGATTTGAAACAGAGGGGGTATAATCGAAATAGACAACTGAAACTTATCTCTTCTATCACTCTCGTCTTCCATTGCTAATTTTCTGATTCAACTATTTAGTTAAAGAGGAAGTAAAGAATAAAATGACAGTTATTTTGTCTTGTTAATGGATTTCATTTAAGATTCATTGAAGAATTGTTGCTCATATTCATTAAAATAAAACCAAACAGTTATAAAAATCAATAACACTGAGCACACATTTATTAAAATCACATTTTTAATATCAATATGCAAATTAGCCTTCCCGTTCACACTGTAAACCGCTATTTGTTGTATATATAATATATAACTGCATGTTGCTAGAATGTAGATATGGTTAACAGTATTAATAATGTAAAACAATTTTATTAATAATTGAGGTTTGAATAAAAAATAAAATCACTTGAGAATGTGATGTAAATAACAAAAGGAATTGTGACTTGAGTAGGAATATAGTTTCGGTTACAGACAGTAAAAACATACAATCTCCATTATAATAAGAGAATATATCAGTGTATTCATATCAGTCTCTGTCTCTGTCTGCCTCTCTCTCTCTCTCTCTATATATATATATATATATATATATATAAATAAAACCTCTTCAGTCTTTGATGTATATCTTGGTAGTTTCATGTCTACCTGTTTGTATATATCCTTATGTATAGAGACACACCTCCATCTAAATGCATGCCATTCATACAACCCCTCCATCTCCTCTCTCTCCTCCCTCCCTCCCCCTCTCTCTTTCTCTTTCTCATTGTGTGTTCGTCTGTGTGTATGCGAGCCGGTAGTGTGTGTGTGTATTTTGCTGTGTCGGTTATTATGTATGTATGTTCTGTATGGCGTATTTCCTTCCATACCCACCTTCTTCTTCTTCTTCTTCTTTCTTCTTCTTCTTCTCTTCTTCAAATCTCTTCTTCTTCTTCTTCTCTTCTTCATCTTCTTCTTCAAATCTCTCTTCTTCTTCTTCTTCTTCTTCTCTTCTTCTTCTTTCTTCTTCTTTTCTTCTTCTTCAAATCTCTTCTTCTCTTCTTCTCATCTTCAAACTTCTTCTCTCTTTTCTTCTTCTTCATCTCTCTTCTTCAAATCTCTTCTTCTTCTTCTTCTTCTTCTTCTTCTCTCAAACTCTTCTTCTCTTCTTCTTCTTCTTCTTTCATTTCTTCTTCTTCTTCTTCTTCTTCTTCTCTCTTCTTCTTCTTCTTCTTCTTCTTCTTTCATTTCTTCTTCTTCTTTCATTTCTTCTTCTTCTCTTCTTCTTTCTTCTTCTTTCATTTCTTCTTTCTTTTCATTTCTTCTCATCTTCTTCTTCATCTTCTTCTCTCTTCTTTCTTCTTCTTCTTCTTCTTCTTCTGCTTCTTCTTCTTCTTCTTCATTTCTTCTTCTTCTTTCGATCTTCTCTCTTCTTCTTTCATTTCTTCTTCTCCTTCTTCTTCTTCTTCTTTCTTCTTCTTCTTCTTCTTCTTCTTCTCCTTCCTTACTCTTTTCTTCTTCTCTTCTTCTCTTCTTCTTCTCTGTACTTCTCTCCCCTCCTTCTTTCCCACTTACTTCTCTCTTCCTTCTTTCTTCTTCTCTCTCTTCTTCTTCTTCTTCTTCTTCTTCTCACTCTTCTTCTTCCTTTTCATCTCATCTCTCTTCTTCTCCTCTAACTTCTTTCTTCTCTCTCTCTCATTGCTCATTCCCCTTTTGATCGTTCCTTGTGTCTGTCAAAATCCCACACGCGATTTGCCTTTCCTGGCATCTTCCTAACTTCGTCTCCCCCCCCTTCTCCGCTTTTGTTTTAAACATGCTTATTACTTGTGTTGGCAACGGTTAAACGGGGGGAACCACGCCACACTCTTTCAGTCAGTTCCCCTTTGGCTAGACAGACAAGTGCGGCACGTTCAGCCTGGTCGCCACACACACACGCGAAGACTAGTTGGACGATTGTTCAAGCACTAGCTATCCAGAATTGCTTATTCTTTCACATCAGTTTATATATATATATATATATAATAATAATATATATATATTATATATATATTGGGGCCGAAGTTTATCTTTAACACATAGGGTAATTAAACAAGACGACATCTCGTAATATTATATATATTATTATATATTATATAGTATATACTTATATATATATATATATAGGTGGAAAATGAAATCAACGGCGCTTGGTAACTGACACTTTCTTGCCAATGCAATTTTAAAACCAAGTACCCCCAAACAAGAAATTAAATATATATATATTATATATATATCTATATATATACTTATAGCATCTTCACCTGATGATTGCAACGCATGAAACCAATATGGTTGTGAATGTTCGTTTGTCACCTAATAAATAGATATGTTAAGACCTTTATATATTTATCTATTATATTATATATATCCATATATATATATATCCATATGTGTAAGTGTGTGTGTGTTTGTGTCTGTGTGTGTGTGTATGTGTGTGTATAAATATACGGTTGTAATTAAGAATAAGGTCTAAGAGTCTATAGTTTGGGTATAAATATGATGAGTTGTAAAGTTAGTTGTTGCTTTAATCTTTAGGAATAAACATAGAATGAAATTAGGTAGGCTTGTTGTCACATGTTTTTGTATATGTTGAGTTGTGCTGAAGATCCTTATGGTGAAACCCGAGTAGGTTATTACCATGTACCTTTTGATAATATATATATATAATAATATATATATATGAAGGGCAGTTGTGTGTATGTGTATTCCCGGAAGAAACTTCGAAAATAAAACAATTAACGACTTGTAAGTAAATACATATACACATTAAATATCACCAGGGCTTGTTTTTTGAGCAACACACACACACACACACACACACACACACACACACACACACACACACACACACACACAGTTATACATTTTAATGTCATCAATATATATATATATATATATATATATATAATGAATAGTGAATGAAAAAATGAGAAAAGTATTTGCATGCAAAGGTGCTCAATGCTAATAAAGCAGAGCTGATTTATAATCAATGGTAATATTATGGTTTTACACTCATAACTTGAAGTTTCATGGTAATCCAACCATTGAACTCATATGATGATTGGATTACCATGAAACTTCAAGTTATGAGTGTAAAACCATAATATTACCATTGATCATATATATATATATATATATATATATATATATATGTTGGCAACCTTCCGTCTATTTAAGACGATGGTGTAGTGTCCATTTTTTTGTTTACCTACAGCTACGTGAGTGGCTGAACAGACCGATCCTTGAATGGCAGTCTCTGGTGCAGTGATTGCAAACAAAAGGTGATGATTTCTGTGGGTGTCGGTGGTGCTGTAGTCTCACCTGTCTTTTATTTATCTTTTCTCTGGTGACTTCTTTCCTCTCTTTTTCGAAACGAAATATATATATATATAATATATATATATATATATAATATATATATATATATATTATGAAATTAAAATTGATAACTATTGAAAATTTTATTGAAATTCGATAAATGAATAACTATAAAAAATTTAACTGATATTTTGGTAGGTTTTCTATTTTTTTAAAAATCGATTTAATTCACCATTAAATTTTTCTTCCTGCCATATCACATGTAAACAAGATTTTACTCTATCAACAACTTTTTATATCCAAAATCATTGATTTTTTTTCCATATTAATAAAAGTATATTATAATGGAGATTCGGAGTCAGAAGAAGAAAGAAAGAAAGAGAGTAGAGAAAAGATAGAAGGTTGTGCACACGGAAGCGATAACACTAATCTATTTCAGTTGAACATAATGAAAAGATGAAAAGAGGGGGAAAAGAGTGAGAGAGAGTTAAATCAAGATTATTATACTTTTAAATATTGAACTATTTCACAATAGCTCTTAAGTAAACATATCAAACGCTGTAATAATCAAACAGTTAGATCTATTTGTTTATAAGGTGTGCTCCAATTCCCACCCTGAATCGATAGACTAGGCGAGATCACGTGGTCTGCTCCTTCACCAATCAGCAGCATAATGTTCGGCTGATTAACTACTTAAACACTGATTCTTTCACAGTATACTTGCGACCATTGACGATTATTGTATCGTAATTATTAGGGTCCACCGGAGTTTGAGAGTGGTAATAAAGCTGTGTGCAGACTGCTATAGAAAGAGAGGAAGTAGAAATAAGAGAAAATAAAAGTTAAAAAAAGAGGAGTGGACACACAGCAGGTTGCCGGTAATTTGAACGAAGTATGACTCCCGGAAGAGGAATTGAAAGCCGACCGGAAGTTCTGGGTGTCGACCGGAAGTGGATGTGACGTGGTGACGAGGAACGAGGAAGAAGAACATCGGCCTCTTTTGCTTTTCACCGGAGTGTTTCTTGGCGGAAGATTTAACCTGTAGCCTACCAAATTTCCCCTACAGCTGTACCAAATTTTCCGGGTATTTTTTTTACCTGTATGATGGGATATATCAAAGTTCACTATCTATTTACCTCAGAACTCATTCTATTCAAATAAGGCCCTATTATTACTGTAATCTAAGTCCTTCTGCTCAATTATAAGGAACTAACCAACTGTTGTTTACGGCAGGATCGCAGTTGTGTGAGAACCGCTGTGAGCGGTTTAAAGTAGACAAAGAGTTAACAAAAGAAAATTTGCATCATTCCTAGTTTTGTATTATATATTATATGCCTTCTTACGCCAACCGGTCTAGAAGGAAAACTCTGCAAACCATTTGTACTACGCTTAAAAAAAACTTGACCTTGTGTCGCATCCCGTTTATGAGCATATGCGTTAAAAGCTACAGTAATTTAATAGTGTCCTCCCTCTGTTTCTCTCTGTCTTTCCTTCTCTCCGAAACAGAACCCACGATATGAGCCTGAAAATAAATGCTAAGCCCTTGTAACCATATATCTTACGTGTCTGTTTTACCTTCTTTATCTACAATGACGACCGCTACTTAAACTTGAGTTGGCTACGTATATCGTTCCGGAGTTTGCCACAAAGACACCTCGGTACATTGTCATACAACCAATACATTTTTAGTGTCGTGAATTTTGAGGCACGGTGACTAGCCTTGCCACGTAACAAACCCCTTTTTGGTACCGTGACCATATTATAACGTAACATTATTCAGGAATCATGATGTTATACTTTTAGCCTATAAATCTGATACTCTGCAAGCAACGAAACAATATCTAGCAGACGTCAGTACTTATGGTAAAGCAAAACGTATAAGGAGTGACAATGGAAGCCAATTCCTGTCAGAAAACTTTCAAACAAAATAGTATATTTTAAGCACACCAAATCATCAACTTTAATGAAAGGTTCATATTTTAACTCATCACCGGTAACTTCCGCTTCAAAATTTTTGTAAACAAATGATTTTATTCAGAAATTTATGGAGATGCTGAACTCACAATAAATTAAATAAATAGATGGTTGATACACGTAATCAAATTAAAATTCAATTGCAAAATCTTTTTTTAAATAAATACTTTTTAATCAGAAATTTATAAATATTTTTCAACATTTACGAGGATTTAAAAAAAGACGAAAGACGTTTTTATACTAAAATTATTTTTACTTAATCAGAATAAAAATGCAATTATGTTTATTTAAATAAAAATACAGTTTTTATTTACAAAATATTTTTATGCTTATTTAAATAAAAGTATGTTGTTCAGAAATAGTATCACACAATTTGCAAAATTCGTTTTTTGTCAGATACAATATAATTGCAAAATTCGTTTGTTCGTTTATTTTCAAATATTCGGAAGTTACCGGTGATGAGTTAAAATATGAACCTTTCATTAAGTTAATGATTTGGGGTGCTTATTGGTTTCTTGGTCCAAAAACCCTAATCAGACCTCATATAGAATATTGTCCTCATGCCTAGGAAAGAAGAACGAAGAAGAACGAAGAAGAAGTTAACGAAATAATATGGATACTTCAAGCAATTATCGCACACGAGAAGACCTGAGCATTGCTAAGAAAGGGACACCTCAAGAGATAAACTGAATCTCTTTATAATTGCAACAGAATAGTAAATGTATGATGTGTGGAGACAAAGACGAAACGGTTAATCTATACATATATAAAGGAAATGTGGTGTCTATGTATGTCCGGAGAAAACTATGAAAATAAAACAATTACTAACAAAGTAAATATATATACACATTCACTATCATCAGATCTTGCTTTTTGGGCAAAAATAATGAACATTTAATATATATTGTTTAATTACTTAATTTTTTTATTGAGAACAAAATAAAACACGAGGGATCTGCCCCCCCCCCCCTTATTCTGTACACCAAAATGGTACTGTAGAAAGATCGTGGAGAAACTTTGTTTTCTATGGCTAGAATCAAAACTTAACATCCACAGGTCCGGATAGTTATGCATATAATAGCCCTATATATATATATATATATATATATATTATATATATATATATATAATATATATATATATATATATACCAACCCCTCCGCACGAGCAGGATGCGACACAAGGTCAATTTCTTAAGCAGAGTTTAGCAGGTTTGAATTCAGAGTTTTCCTTCTCCTAGACTGGTTACCTAGCTATGGTTAAAGAGTCTAGTCTGCCCTGCTATCTAGCCATAGCTGGAGGGAAAATTGGATTCATACCTTTCCCAAGGGTATTAGCGCCATGTGAAATGCCAACAGCTCCGTCCAGGAATTGAACTCGCGTTGATGAGTTAATTTCCTACGACTCTAACCATTAGACCACGCGCCTCCAATATATAATAGCCCTATTGTCTACACTTCCAAAAAAGTCAACAATATTGTATTTAAAATATTTAAATTTTGTGCAATTGGTGTAGATGTGTAAAAGAGCTCAGGATGGCCATTTTTATTGTCCTACTCCCATCTAGATTATTCGGAAGGCATCTCATTATGATCTAAGTAGTGCAGCCATACAGCAGCACTGACACAAGACTCTTCTAATCTTATTATAATGGAGATTCGGTGTTTGTCTGTAACCGAAACTACGTCAATGCTTACGTCACAATACCCTCAGAAATTTCATAAGTTTATCAATGAGTATTTAATTTATCGTTAATAGTTAAAATCATTAATACTTAGACTAAATCTTATTTATTAACGATGTCTATGAAAATCTGTCCATCTTATAAATTATCTTATTAAAATGGGCATACGGTGTCTGTTAGTCTGTAACCGGAACTACGTCAATACTTACGTTACAATACCCTCAGTGTAATTTTATCAATGAATATTCAATTTGTAGTCAAAATCATTAATACATAAAATAAATCTGATTTATTAAAGATGTCTTTATAAAAATCCGAGTTAGATTTGCCTCAAAACAGCCCATGTTATGAGTGCGTTTAAAATCCTGCAATGTGTCTTATATATCACTAAGAAATAAAGGTTTACATAATGTATGGTATGGTTAATTTGCATACTGGTTTTAACAAACTCAGGTTTAATAAATAATTACTATTACTAAATGTTATTGATCTCGAATATCATTGTTTCTTTCTTCAACAACCCCAGATCATATACAGTACAAAATGTTTGGTACCACCAATTTTCCCAATGAAATCTATCTATCTATCTATCTATCTATCTATCTCTGTTCATGTCTATCTATCGATCTATCTATCTATCTGCCTCAGACGATGCATTGTCTGTCTGTTTGTCTATATATCTATCTCGATTTGTGAATCTGTCTGTCCGTCCGTTTGTCCTTCTGTCTGTCTGTCTATTTATGTATGTATATATGTATATATATTAGTCGGTTCATATCTATCTATCTATCTATCTATCTATCTATCTATCTATCTGCCTCGGACGGTGCATTGTCTGTCTGTCTGTCTATATATCTATCTCGATTGATGAATCTGTCTGTCCGTCCGTTTGTCCTTCTGTCTGCCTGTCTGTTTATTTATGTATATATGTATATATATCAGTCGGTTCATATCTATCTATCTATCTATCTATCTATCTATTGTTTTTAAAATCCTATGTTAACATATCGTATTTAACAAATACACTTGCCCCCCCCCCAATGTCATGCAAATATTTAATTGTTTGATCCTTTTCTTTTCTTTTCTCACGCTCAACACAACAACAAAACACAAAATCAAAATTGTTTCCTTTTGTAAAACTGAGCATCGTAAATGTCACATTTTCAGACTTCGAATTAATTTTTCTTATAAATTTACCTCGTTCAGATCAACATCTATCTATCTATCTATCTATCTATCTATCTATCTATATATATATATATATATAATATATATATATATATATACTAGCAAATATATGCCCCTCCGGGTGCAAGTATTTAAGTTTTGATATAATAAAACATCATATTAAATTAGAAAGGCTAATGAAACTGAATAAGAATGCAGATAAAAAGATCTGCAACAGAGGGGGTATAATCGAAAAATAGAACAACTTTGAAACTAACTATTCCATCATTTTCCATTACTCCCCTGTTTCATTGGTAAATTTTCCTAATTTAACTATTTAGTTAAAATAGGAAGTAAAGGATAATATTACAGTTATTTCTTCTTGTAAATAAATTTCTTTTAAGATTTATCCACGAGATTTTTGTTTATATTTCTTAAGATAAAACCAAACAATTAGAAATCAATAATACCAAGCACATATTTATTAAAATAAAATTTTAAATATCAATATGCAAATTAGCCTTCTCGTTCAAACTGTAAATCGCTATTTTGTTGTATATATAAATACAATTGCATGTTATTAGTACGTAGATATGATCAACAGTATTAATAATGTAAAACAATTTTTATTAATAACTGAAGGTTTAAAAGAATGAAATCATGGAGAATTTGACGTAAATAATTAAGGGAATTGTGACTTGAGTAGTAATATAGTTTCGGCTTCAGACAAAAATGCAGTCTATCTCCATTATATATAGAAGATATATATAAAGCAGTTGGTGTGTATTAGGTACCACCAATTCCCCCCCCCCCTATATTTTACACAATGAAACTTGCATAAAAATTATTATTATCTTGAAAATCTTTTGTCCATTCGAAAGAAGAAACATTAAACAAACTCCTGATGATTTAAAAAAAATATTTTTCATAAATTTCATGAAAATTATGATTACAAAACAATGTTTTCATTTTTGCACGATTAAATGAACTGAAATTTAGCGTAGCCAAAAACAAGTTACGACAAGAGGAATAAAAAAAAATCTATGAAAAATCAATTAATGGTCCAATTTTCACGAAAATTTCAATAATGCAAATTAGAAACGCTTGATATGTCTACTTCAGAACTATCACGAAATACTTCAATATTTAAAAAATAAAATAATCTTGATTTAACTCTCACTAGCTCTTTTTTCTTTTCATCTTTTTATTATGTTTGATTGAAACAGATTAGTGTTATAGATTCCGCGGGCTCACCCCCTCGCTCTATCTTTCCCTTATTCTCTTTCTTTCTTTCTTATTGCATTTTTCTGGTTGGCATGTCCTTTTCCTTCCCTTTCCTTCTTTATGATAAAAATGTAACGATCCATTATTTACCTGAGAGGAAATAAGAATTCGGCAGATAAGCAACACCAGATAACCAGGATTTACATTTTTGCATTTGATCTATAACGATTTGGACGGTTTCATTTTTAACCAGAGGTTGTGGCAAGACGATAACGGTCACACAATTAAGGAACACGAGTTTTAATATATAGATTAATCTATATGCGTGGTCTAATGGTTAGAGTCGTAGGAAATGGACTCGTCGATCCGAGTTCAATTCCTGGACAAAGCTGTTTGCATTTCACATAGCGCTAATACCCTTGGGAATGGTATGAATCCAATTTTCCCTCTAGCTATGGGCAAATAGCAAGGCAGACTGGGCTCTTTAACCATGGCTAGGTAACCAGCCTAGAAGAAGGAAAATTCTGATTTCAAACTTGCTAAACTCTGCTCTTGTGAAGAGGTTGATAAATATCTATTAATAATGGAGATTCGCTTCCGGTTTTTGTCTGTAACAAAAACTACGCCACTGCTTACGTCACATTACCCAAAATCGTCATAACATAGAATAGATATACTCAAAATTTGAACATGCAACATTAGACAGTCCTCATTTTTTTTTAAAACAAGTTTTAATAAATACATGACTGGTATTATATATCTATATATAGTTTGTTTTATTTTAATACATATTTAAAGTTTACATTTCAAATTGTTTTATTTTTTTAATCCTTTAATGAATTTGATGATTTTACTTACTTAGGGTACAAACTCGCTGACATTGAATTTTTTACTCATGCAATATGTTTAAAAAATCTATTTTTACATCGCCCGGAGGGTGTTTTTTTATTTTGCTAGTATGTATAATATATCATCATCAAGTCATGCAAATTACATGAATTCTTTTAGATCTCTTGCTATCCATCTCTATTCCATCAGATATTCTATTTCATTTTCAGTACTTTTAACGAAAGAGAGAAGACTCGGTGATCGAAGAGAGAGAGAGAGAGAGAGAGAGAGAGAGAGAGAGAGAGAGAGAGAGAGAGAGAGAGAGAGAGAGAGATATGAACAGAGATAGATATGAAAATAGATAGAAAGATAGATAGACTGAGATAGATAGATAGATAGATTGATATGGGCAGCCTGATATAGATCGATAGATAGATGTGGGGAAAGAGAAAGAAACGGAGAGAGAAGAACAGAGATAGCTATGAACATAGATCGATAGATAGATAGATAAATATGAACAGAGTAATATAGATATGAACAGACTAAGATAAATAGATAGATAGATAAATATGAAGAATGAAGAACCTGAGAGAGAGAGAGAGAGAGAGAGAGAGAGACAGACAGACAGACAGACAGACAGACAGACAGACAGAGACAGAGACAGAGACAGAGAGAAACAGAGACAGTGTGTGTGTGTGTGTGTGTGTGTGTGTGTGAGAGAGAGAGAGAGAGAGAGAGGGAGAGAGAGAGACAGAGAGAGAGAGAGAAATTGTTGAGATTTACTTGTTTTTCATTTCGGCTTTACTACTTCGGCTATGTTCTTGCGATGGTCGTCATCTTGTCGTCTTCTTGTTGCTGTCTCTAACTAAGGACTTCTTCTCTGCTAACTCTTTAGTCATGCAAATTAATCAACTCACAAGACTTTTATTTTCATGATCAAGATTTATTTCTGCCCATGTTCTTATTCACCACGCGAATTCAACCCTGTTAAACTTCGCTCAAGGAACTGACCCTGTGTCATATCATGCTCGTCAGAGGGGTTAGTATATATATATATATATATATATATATATATATATATATATATTATATATATATATATATAATAGAGTAAACTACAGACACGTGTTTCGAGGTATCACCTCTCATCAGTGCAGTTATACCATTTTAGCAGCTGCCTCTGGCCGGGTTCGAGACCCGAACGAACTTACGCTCGCCAAACCTTCTTACCCATACGGCCACAATCAGCTGCCAAGTATAGCAGGCTATCTAATCGCTACATTTATAAGCGGAAATGAATTATATATATTCACTTCATTTAATTACTTTTTTGCCCTCATATACAATATTTCATCTTTTTTTCTCAAGACCGTCTTGTTATTACCTTGAAAAAGGGTGAAGTTCACCCGAAATATCGGAATGGATTAAACCAGGAACAAAGCAACGGTTGAATATATAAAAAATTTGATTTTTGTTCTGTTTTTCTTGTTTTTGTTCTTTTTTCCAACGCTTCAAAAGACCAAACAAACAACGTTCACAAGCACATAACACACACACACACACACACACACACATATATATATATATATATATACATATATATATATAATAAAATAAATATATAAAGGTTTTACATATCTATTTATTTGGTGACAAAGGAACATTCACGACCATTTTGGTTTCATGCGATAGCAATCATCAGGTGAAGATGTTACAAATGCAAGGAAAATCGGAAAATTTCAAAGAAATTTCAGAAAATTCAATAGACATAGGATGTGTATGATTGGATGAAATGTTATGCGTATGTATGTGGCGGTATTTTGAATGTATGTGAGTGTTTATGGGCAGTATAAAGGTTATGTATACGGGATAACTGATCACACATATGATACATTGTTCGATGAATGTGTAACGTTTGATCAATGCAGACGTGTGAGCGTTTGTATTCGCGTACATATGTGCGCGCGGGCGTGTGTATTTTTTTGGCATGAGTGGATGTCAGCAAGCGGCGTGTGTTGGGATGTTGGTGGAGGTGGTGTAGCTATATATATATATATATATATATATATATATATATATATTGATAACAATATATATATATATATATAATTAATAAGTCATCCACAGACACGTGTTTCGGCATATCATGCCTCTTCAGTGTGGCTAGACACAACTATCCTTGGGTAGGGTTCGAACTCAGACTGACCGCATGGTAGTCCGATATCTTATCCCCTCGCCCACTGACAGCTGATGCGGGGACTGGTATTTTTAAACTATTAAATACATACGAATGTATATATATATATATTTGATAACAAATTAATGTTTACTTTTTAAAATGCCGGACAGCAAATCTAGTAGCACATTTTCATCTATCTCTTGTAACTGTCTCAAGGGGAAACAGGTGAGGTTTACTAGTGATTTTTATACACTAGAACACTCAATCAGTGTTTTGTAGCAAAATTAAGAAAACATTGTTTTTTTTTAATTAGTACTGATCCTATCAATACTGGTTCTACTGATCGTCTCAGCTGTGAGGCTTAAAGACAAAATTGGCGCTAAATATAAAAACGGCGCGAAAGTTTCTTGGGGCTTTTAGGTTTCTATTTAGAGTGTCAAGTTTCAAGTAATAACCATTTTGTTCTGATCGACCTGAGAGTTGGACCGACAGATAAACAATAATTTTATTTATAGTGATGTTACTTCTTTAAAGAAAAGAAGAAAAAGAAAAAGAAAAGTGTAAAATAGTGTCGTCAGTATTGCTTTACGTGTGCGTCCGTTGAGACGACAGAGTGACAAGTTAAGACAGTAATATATAAAACGTCTTTGGCTCACAGGTCGAACAATGGCGAACGGCCTTGTGTAGAGAGTTAAAAAGAGTTTTGTGAGTGGAGTCCAAAAAAAGAAAAAAAAAAAAAAGAAAATGAAGAGAAAAATATGCAATGGTCGAAGGGAGAGTTAGAGTGACCAGGGTGGGGGTGGGGAATAAAAGAGTTTTTTTCTTTCTTGTTTTACAAGGTTGTAGGTAGAGTTAACCTCCCTCCACCCTCGATTTATTTTTTTTTGTTTTTATTTTTGTTTTATTTTTGTTATTTTTCCTTCTCCAGTTTTTGACTGCATTAGCTGAGAAATATGAACTTTCCCTGATGATTACATTATTTTTAAGACAATGAAAATAAACGCTAAGTAAAAATTCTTGGAGGAAAGACAAGAAGAAGAAGAGGAGGAGGAAGAAGAAGAACAACAGCAACAACAACAACAAATGCCAAGAAGAAGAAGAAGAAGAAGAAGAAGAAGAAGAAGAGAGAAGAAGAACGACAAAACAAAAACAACAGCAATGCCAAGAAGAAGAAGAAGAAGAGGTAGAATAACAAAGAAGAGAGGAAGAAGAAGAAGAAATTGCAAAAGAAAAGAAGAAGAAGAAGAAGAAGAAGAAAGAAGAAGAACAACAACAACAACAACAACAGCAAATGCCAAGAAGAAGAAGAAGAAGAAGAAGAAGAAGAAGAAAAGAAGAAGAAGAAGAAGAAGAGAAGAGGAAATACAAGGAGACGATGAAGGAAGAAGAAGAAGAAGAAGAAGAAGAAGAAGAATGCAAAGAAGAGGAAGAAGAAGAAGAAGAAGAAGAAGAAGAAGAAGAAGAAGAAGAAGAAGAAGAAGAGAGAAAGAAAGAAGGAAAGAAGAAGAAAGAAGAAGAAGAAGAAGAAGAAAGAAAGAGATTGGCTTGATTTTATTGCTTGTTTAATAGCATTTAAACCTTCGTGGGTAATTTAATGCCAAATCCATCTTTCTTGAAGAACAATAGTAGTGCTATTTAACCCACAGATGAAGAAGGGATGAGGTGTTTGATTTTGCTTATTACAATGTCGCAGTCCAGCAATTTACCACCCTAAGCCCGGGGCCCCATCTCCGGAAAAAGAAGAGGATAAGATAAACGAAGTTGAGAGAAGTTGAATGCAAAGATGAAGAAGTAGGAGATAATTTTTATTGGTTGGTTGGGTTTTACGGCATGTCAACCCTTGTTGGGTTATTTCATCCTAAAGATTTTTAGTTTTAATTATTCTTGTTGGGCATTCTGTTTTGTTTACATTAGTGAAATAGATGACTAATTAGGACTGAGCCTATTCTAATAGTGACTACCACAAGTGGAGTTTAACAGGTTTGAATTCAGAGTTTTCCTTCACCCAGACTGGTTGCTTAACCAAGGTTAAAAATCTCAGTGAAATAAATCACTAATTAGAACTGAGCCTATTCTAGTATCAACCACTCCAAGCGTTGTTAAACAGGTTTGAATTCATAGTTTTCCTTCTCCTGTACTGGTTATCTAATCAAAGTTAAAGAACCTAGTGAAATAGATCGCATTAGAATTGAGCCTATTCTAGTAAAGACCACCCCAAGCGGAGTTTAACAGATTTGAATTCAGAGTTTTCCTTCTCTTAGACTGGTTGCCTAACCAAGATTAACGAGCCCATTCTGCCCTATTATTTACCCATAGCTGGAGGGAGAATAGTTGGGTTCATACCTTTCCCAAGGGTTTTTGCACTATATGAACTGTAGCTTCATCCAGGATTTGAACTCGGGTCGACGAGCCCATTTCCGACGACTCTAACCATTAGACCACGCGCCTTTCAACTCTTAAATATAAAAAAATAGTTAGAATTTCTATGTGAATATCCCTTTCAAAAATAAATTCAATCACGTAGGAAAATGAAACATTTGATATCTTTTTTTCTTCTTTAAAATCTACAAGAACGCACGGGCACCCCACTAATGAAATCAACCGGAAGAAACAACCCCAAGAAGAAGCCCAATAACACAACCCATCAGAGAAGATGGCGGCTGACAAATTAGACAAGAGAAAACGGTAATTTTCACCTTTAGTTGGCTAAATTCCTTGCATAAAATTGTGCGTGCGCATTATCTGAAACTTAATCATTATTAAGAACACATTTTACGATATTTTTGTGTTAAGGCATGCAGTTGTATTGTTTTCGAAAAAGTTTCTAAGATTTGTTTATTTCGCACAGGGACTTTCAAAATAGCTACCGGCTGTAACACTATTGTGTTATGGGTTGATTGGCAATCTATTAAATTAATTACCAATTAATTAAAACTACCCTAATTATTAATTATGGTGGTTTGTTAAAATTAAAAGTAAAAATAAGAAAAACAATAATAATAATAATAATAATAATTGTTTATATCAAAAATATAAATTCATCTAAGCAAAGAATTTTCACCTAGACAAAGAGATTCCTTAAATTATGGAATTTGATATACATCATCGGAATTTTAAATTTCACAAAATGAAATAATAAATTTAATAAATAAGATTCCAGTTTTTGAAAAGTTCGTCAACAATTTCAAAAACTTAGATAAATAAAACAATGGTTGGCCTTGACTCCAAATGGAAAGATACAGGCTAGGCTGGCACAAGGCCATTTAGACACGTAGGCAATGGTATCGAGTGGCTGGCCAATCAGAGACATATGTTAGGGGTGGGGAGGTCTGGATCCTATAAATCACAGACCAGATAGAGACCGACGAATAGACGAGTCAGAAGGAAGAGAGACCGGGACAGACCGCAGGGTCGCCATGGCTCTGGGCCCTTGATAAAACTGTACCGATACACTCTGATGCCTTGCCACTCGGTACGAAATTGATAACTTAGCCAAAAACTAGCTGTAGATCGCCAATCAGCTGACAAGAAATCACCTCGCTCCTTTGTAAAATAAATGTATATAAGTTGTACATAAGCATAAAAAAGGCGTTGTGTTCAATTGTTTTGTTGATCGTTGACAGCTTTTGGTTATTTAATCTTATTTAGCCGAGTTGGTAAAAGGAACGAAACCAGCTCTTTTTTCAGCCTTCCTGTTAATCAACAACATAAGAACGGGAGGTTGGAACGGGCGGTTTCGACGACTGTAATACTGTGCCGGAGCATCGTTCTCATACATGTCATACATCCAGTAACATACATAACATACATACATTGAGAACGACTCCGACTAGTATTATAGGCTCGTTTCAAAGTAAAAGTCAGTTGGCTAAATTCCTAACATAAAATTATCTGAAATGAACATAATTGTTATTAATAACACATTTTATGATATTTTTGTGTTAAACCATGCAGTTGTATTGTTTTCGAAAAGTTTCTAAGATTTGTGTATTTCGCACGGAGACTTTCAAAATAGCTACAGGTTTGTTTCAAAGTGAAAGTCAAGGGAGGTTACTCTAATTGCCTTATTTGCTAGGAATTTTAACAACTAAAGGTGAAAATTACCGAGAAAACGAGTAAGAACTATAATTAATTGTTGACTGAGCATGAAAAATGACCTTTCACAGAGTCATGGTTCATTCATGGTTTTCAGTGTAGAATGAAGAGACTTTTGGATTGGGAAGGAGTATATCACACATACCTTTTGAAAAATGTATTCATTTACACATACTCATGTTGGTGATTTGTGCATATATAGTTATGTATAAAGAATGCACACTGAGATAAATGCACACACAAATATTCATAGATATTTGCAAGAATATGAGCCCTCCAGGCATAAGTATTTAGTTTTAATGTAAAGAAATATATTAGAATATAAAGAAAAACAAAATTAAATAAGAACGCATATAAAACGATTGCACTTATTTTGATTATATTCTATATAAAATCATTCATAGGATTGATTTTAATACTTTGGAGGATAAAACAATATTAGAGATCAATAACACCAAGTAATTCTTTATTAAATCCGGTTTTTTAAAACCAGTATGCAGATTGACCACATCTTATATTATGTAAACTCTTATTTGTTAGTGATATTTTATTTACTATCTCTGTCTGTCTGTCTGTCTGTGTGTCTCTCTCTCTCGCATTTATATAACCGATGTTAAGGGGTATATATATCAATACTAGCATTCTGTCCTTAAGAATCACAGGTCGCCCCCCCCTTCCCACGGCCAACAGATGATCCTAATTGAAGGGCCCCATCCCTCTGCAGAGAAAAGATGGCGGCTCAGAAATTGTTGGCACTTTTCCATCGATGGCGTAGTGTCCAAAACTATTTGCATCTGTGCAAGTGACCTCGCAGGCCAACTCTTGAGTGACAGACTTTGGTGCACAGAATGTACAAAAATTGTGATGCTTTCTGCTTTTCTCCCTCTTTCTGGGTCTCTTTGATGTCGAGGCTACTCTCCTCTCCCCCCTCAACCCTCTCCGTGCTTTGCTTAATATTAAGGCGCCAGGCGGCTGAACAATTTGACAAGAGAAAACGAGTAAGAATCCCTCATCATCTCCTTATCTCTCTGTCTGTCTGTCTGTCTGTCTGTATTTCTCTCTCTCTCTATCTCTCTCTTTCTCTCTCTCTCTCTCCCTCCCTCTCTCTCTTTCTCACCCTCTCTCGCATTTATATACCCGATATGGGAAGCGCGTGGTGTAATGGTTAAAGTCATGGGAAATGGACTCGTCGCCCCGAGTTCAAATCCTGGATGTGGTAATTGCATTTCACTTAGCGCTAATACCCTTGGGAAAGGTATGAATCCTACTCTCCCTCCAGCTATGGATAAATAGTAGGGCAGACTGGGCTCTTTAACCTTGGTTAGGCAACCGGTCTAAGAGAAGGAAAACTCTGAATTCAAAACCTGTTGAACTCCGCTTAAGAAATTGACCGTGTCTCACATCCTACTTGTGCGGAGGGGTTGGTAAATTATATATATATATACCCGATGTTAAGGGGTATATATCAATACTAGGATGCTGTCCTTAAGAATCATGGTCGCCACCCACGGCCAACAGATGATCCTATTTGAAGGGTCCCACCCTTCTGCAGAAGTGCAATTTACAAATACATTCAATCATGTAGAGGAATAAAAAAAAATCTAATAGCTTTTTTCTTCTTTAAATCTACCCAGCGTATCCATGTAACAGAGGAATATAATGAATGAACTTAACTTCAGAGGTTCATTTCTTCCACCACAGGCAACACGTACCCGCTCATCTAAAAGGGGTAGATTTAGGTTTATTGCCTGATGTATCTCCCCAATAAAAATAACTAAATCATAGACCTATTCAGAATATGTAGATCTAATCTATAAATATATATTCATATGGTGTAAAAAAATGTCGAGAATCAATATGACCCAACTGTATTATTCTAAGTTAACATTAAAAAATAATTCAATATGTGTAAATGTAATTTTAGTAATATATATGTACAATAATATAAAAGAAAAACCTAATATATGTAAATACAAATGTAGTGATATGTAAATAGGGTGATTCTAAATGGAGGAAATAATCTAACCCCTCCCCCAACACCTTCTTTTGTGAAGACTTTGGGACAGGCTTTAATTTCGATTACTAAAAAAAAAGAAAGAAAAGAAAGAAAAGAAATTGAAAAGTTATACTTTTGTAATGATAATAGTTAGATTATGCATAGGCATAGCCTATCATTTTTGTAAGGAAGTGTTGTTTAGATTTTAAAATTAACTTTAACACTTGAAAAAAGAAACACAGAGGGAATAATAATCTTATTATAATGGAGATTGTGTGTTTTTCTGTCTGTAACCGAAACTATATTCCTACTCAAGTCACAATTCTCTAAGTTATTGACATCACATTCTCCTTGATTTTATTTTTATCTAAACCTCAATTATTAATAAAATTGTCATACATTATCAATACTGTTAANCTGTCGTGAACTATATATATACAACCAAATAACATACTACATACCAATAACATTGCAATATATATTTTATATATACATACCCAAAATAGCGGTTTACAGTGTGAACGGGAAGGCTAATGCATATGATATTAAAAAATCGAATAATAAATATGTTGCTTAGTTATTATTGATTCTAACTGGTTTGTGTTTATCTTTTAATGATAATAAGCAAAAATCTCTTTCAATGAATCTTAAATGAAATCATTAACATAAGAGAAAAATAACTTGTCATTTTATATTTACTTCCTCTTTAATCTAAATACGATTAAATTAGAAACAATGAAACAATGAAAGACGAGAGGTATGGGAAGAGTTAAGTTCTACAGTATTGTTCGCCTTTTTATTATACTCCTCTGTTTCAAATCTCTTTTATCTGTATTACTCTATATTTAGTTCATTAGCCTTTCTAATTTAATACAATAATATTTATTACATTTAAAACTTAAATACCTGCCACCGGAGGGTGCATATATTGCTAATACATAATTAATAATCAATAATAATAATAATAATAATAATTGCATAGCCTATCATTTCGTAATGGAGTATTGTAGATTTTAAAATTTATAACACTGGCAACAAAGCCGGGAAATAAATCGTAATGATTTTTATTTGCAAAATGAAAATTTATTTTATTTACAAATGAACAGTATGAACTACCGATGGGGCACCTCTAAAATCTATGGGTATTCCCCATTATATTTTATATTTAAATGTCGTGCCCATTACATAAAGATAGGCATAGCCTTATCATTTGTAAAGGTTAGTATAGTTTAGATTTCAACATTAACGTTACCACTCTGAAAAAAACACAATTGAGACATAAGGTCTATAGAGAAACAAAAAAACAAAACAAACTTTCATTTACAAAGAACCCCTCCTGAAAAGTTTCTATTATCTTTCACATTTTTCAGTTATTAACAACTGATCAAAAAAAGTTTCCTGTTCATTCATTTATAACTAAAACAACTGTGATACCTTTCCTAGCACGAAAGCAAAACCAAAAAAACTATGAACAATGAAAACATTGAAAAAAAACTAAATAGACGTGTGGGGCGTGCATAGGCTACCATTTTTGTAAGGAATCCTATAGTTCAGGATTCTAACTAACTTAACCAATTGAAAAAAAACCCAGCTAGAACATCTAATTCAATTTTATTTACCAGTACGGCCTTGAATAATGGAAAAGTATGATAACACAATGGAAACGCTACTAAAAACCCCTGGGAATCTCAACCTGGGGTTCATCAACGTGGTAGTAGGATGTGACACAAGGTCGACGATGTGCGATACATCCAGTCGCGCCGACCTCGCACTTCCCAATTCAAACTAATAAGGGCATCTGCAAGACCTTTCTAACAACCAATACACCCACGATGGGACTTCCCTGCTTTATCCAACACTGTTCGCCACTTGGCCAGGAATGTGGCCAACAACGGTCGCAAGTATGGGAGCATTCAGTCGCATCGATCAAACTCGCCTATTCAGTAGCTAATCGTTACACCCCGATAGGTGGACGAAAACTCTCTGTTTTGTTTGTTTTTGTTTTACGGTGCATATCAACCTCGGTGGAGGTCACTTAATGCCGCACAAGTTGTGAAATAAAATCTTCATTCTTATACTGCATAATACAATTATTGTTTATCAACTCATGCTTTTTCTATTTAAACTCCATAGATTGGGGACCCTTAACAGTACTACCACTCCGTGGTCAGAGTGCGGACAGGGGGCAAACCAACATCGCCGTGTATGGAAGGGATGCTCCACATTCCCACACCTCCAGAAAACTGAAACCTCACCCATCAGATAGACGCTCTTGACGTCATTCACAGGACGATGAAGAACCTTCAGTCAACGCCTCAAGCTGAACCCCATATGACATACCGAAAGGCTTCAAGGCTTGCCCCATGTAGGCGCCAATAGGGTTGGTGGCAATCAATAGGTGCTAGGGCTGGACGTGTACCCAAGCTGATTGATCGGAGGGGCCTTTTCCCGACCGGCTTGTCTCTCTCACGCAAAGAAACCAGCCCCGTATAACGTCAATATTGCGCAAGTCATCTGGCACCTGCTCACACCACCTGTCGGTTCAATCTTTAAGATCACGGGTGGCGCGTATTCCCCACGGCCCTAACAAGGTCTCCGGGCCTCCAGTTGGCGGTAGTTTTACCCTCTACCAGAGTTGCGTCGATTGCATTCTAACGCCCCAGTCTGACAGGGTGACTAAAATCTTCTGGGAAACTCGTAGTTAAGAAGCGACATGTTTTCTATATAATCAATTAAGCCAGAAATATAATTCCAATATTTACTGGGATCTATATGGATATTTAAGAAAACATAGGCCATTTCAAAACCGTTCCATTTTTTTAAGAGCACTATCGCAACCGATTATGCACCTTTCCGGACGTAAGGTATTTAAGTTTTTAATGATAATGCAAAAAATTATCAAATTCAGAACACTCTATGAATGAATAACAAATTCATGAATTTGAATGTTATTTCAATTTGGATCTTTATTATGAAAAAAAGTCATTCATAGAATTGATTTTGCATACCGGTCGCCAAGAACAAAAAAACAAACAAAAAGAAAACAAACACAAAAAAAAGAACGATAATATCTAGAGATCTAATAACACAAGTTTTAATGGAATTCAATACCATTACAACTAGAAGAGACTACCAGCGTCACCTGGGTAGAAGGTGGGCGGTTGCAAAAAAAGTATACTTCTTCGATAGATATATTATAATCTACCAATCCTGAGTTAGATCCTCGGCAGGATTCCCATTAAAATCCCTACCAGTAAAAAAAGATCTTGCGTTGATCCCGCGCAAGTGGATCGCCGGGTATGTCAAAAAAAAAAAAAAAACCTAAGAAAAAAAAAGAAAAAAGACCAGGTTCACAGACACACTGAATTTAAGAAAAAACTAATTTCCTTGCTAATGAAAAAAAATTCTTGTTATTACTCTCTAATTTTTATCTTCTAAATCCATCTTCTCGAATATAATCAAATCCTCATTATCAAAACAGCAAAATCATTGGTCGATAGTTGAATGCTTATAATATATATTAATTTGTCGATAATGTTTATTTTCGTAGTTGGCCTGGGTAGAGAAAAAACATAAATTTGTTTTAGTTTATTGTTCTTTGGTTTTTACGGCAATCAACCTCAGTGTCGCGTCAGTTTAATGCCGATAAAGTTTTTGAAATAATCAATTTCTTAAATGGATTTAATACAATTTTTTTATTAACATACATGTTTTTCTATTTAACTTCAGTAGATGGCTACACCTTAACAGGTACATATCACTCCGGGTCAGAGTGGACCAGGGCTCAGCAAGTGGTGAGTGAAAGCGGAGAGGCTCCCAGCATTTCCCCAAATCCTCCAAACACTGGAATCCTCACCATCAGATTAGAGTTTAACGAAATAAACGAAAAGAGCTTGCCCGCCACCAACAATTCGGCAAAACAGTGGCCCCAATTGGGGGCGAGTCTTAACCCTCTGCGAGGTGCAGTCAGTGGCATTCTAAAAGCGCAGCCGCCAGGGCGGATAAAAAAATAAAACAAGTGGTGTAATTAGAAAGACCAATGAAAATTAAATAAGAACTCATATGACAGAGAGAGTACTACCGTATCATTAAAAAAAGAGCAAGACATTGTCTTGCCTGCCGGAGTCGAACCCGCGCCCACCCATGCAAAAAAATGCGATTTAGGCGCTGGATGGACGCGAGGTGCAATTCAGGTGCCCGGATGTTGGGGGCCTACACGTGTCCATCCGAATGCACGAGAATTGTGCGTTGACTGATGTGCCCGGATTTTGGGGGAATATGCCCATAAATAACTGAAGTGAGTGGAGCGCTGGGAGAGGTAGTTGGCCTATGTGAGACTGCAGTCAGTGAAGAAATGTGAAGAAATGCATAAGAATTTGTTTTTGATTCAACAAAGTAATTAGAAAGACCAATGAAATTAAATAAGAACTCATATAAAAAGATTACACTTATTCTCATTATATTTCAACTGCTTTCTATATAAAATCATTCATAGGGTTTATTTTAATTTGTAGGAGAATAAAACAATTATATTAGAGATCAGTAAAGGCAAATCTAACTTATTCTATGTATCAATGATTTTGACTAATAATTAAACACTCATTGATAAACTTATGCAATTCCTGAGCATATTGTGACGCAAATAGTGACATAGTCCCGGTTACAGATAGAAATATACACCGAATCTCCATTATAATAAGATAGCAAAATAGAATATTTTAATTCTTTGAAATTATTTTTTTTATTCCCAATAGAAAGGTCGACAGAGAAAAATATCGTTAAATTTAAGAAAAAATTATTCGTCATGAACTGTGAATACTGCGGGGGTTGAATAAGACTCATGTGCAGTTGGGGTGTGGGGGTGGGGTGGGTGTCATGGTTGTGCAATGGGAGAAATGAATTGTGGTGTGATACAAAGCTGCATTCGTCTTGGGAAGAAGTATGAAAACAAAATACAAAAATGATATAAAGATGGGATAATAACGATATCAAACTTGGGAGTATGAATAGTTGGCCTCCCTTGGTGGTGGGAGCATCTCTCTCTCTCTCTCTCTCTCTCTCTCTTATATATATATAATATATATATATATATATATATATATATATATATATATATGTGTGTGTGTGTGTGTGTGTGGTGTGTGTGTGTGTGTTCTTATCTATATTCCTTTATATCTGTCTTATTCCTTTTGGTAACTGTCTATCCAAGTCTGCTCATATCTATCTATCTATCTATCTATTAATCTCAGTCTGTTTCTATCTATCTATATATCTATCTCAATCTGTTTCTATCTATCTATCTATCTATCTATCTATCTATATGTATGTATTCATATCTACTCAGGTTGTTCACATCTATGTATGTATCTATCTACTTCTGTTCACATCTATCTATCTATCTCTCTCTCTCTCTCTCTCTCTCTCTCTCTCTATATATATTAATATATATATATATATTATATATATATAGGATAGATAGATAGATAGATAGATAGATATCAGTCTATTATATTTTATCTATCTATCCGAGTCTGTTCATATCTATCTATCTATCTATCTATCTATCTATTTGTCTCAGTCTGTTCATATCTATCTATCTATCTATCTATCTATCTATCTATTTGTCTCAGTCTGTTCACATCTATCTATCTATCTATCTATCTATTATCTATCTGTCTCAGTCTGGTTCATGTCTATCTATCTATCTATCTATCTATCTATCTATTTGTCTCAGTCTTGTTCTATTATCTATCTATTATCTATCTATGCTATCTATCTATCTCAGTCTGTTCATATCTATCTATCTCTCAGTCTGTTCATATCTATCTATCTAATCTATCTATACTATCTATCTATCTAGTCTGTTTTGTGTCTAACTACTAAATCCTAAGAGATTAGCATAGATAACTCTGATGTATGGGAATTCCGTTGGGAAAAAGAGAAGAGCAAAAAACAAAAAATGAAAGATCCCCCCCATCCCATCGCATGACTGAACCATTTCTTTTCCAAATTCACCCCCCCCCCTGAAATATGCAGAAACGATCACCAGATACGATTTATATGAATACTAAAGAAATACATTTTGATAGCAGAAATAAGACGTTTGAAATTCCCTGGGACTGTGATATACAAACGGATCGCACAATCCCGTAGAAAACCATTACTAGTGAGTTCGATTCTCACTGGGTGACCCATGCTTCTGGCCTTGCGCCACATCTAAGCTAAGCTTAGAAATTAACTATAGAATAGTTCAGTAAATAAAATTTATGTTTTTTCTGCGTTAATGTTATATTAGGTTGTTATTTGTTTGTTATGTCTCCTTGAGCACCTCTCTCTGTTTTTATTTAGCCCTGTCGGCTGGGGCTTTAGAATACAACGACTGCACCTCTGCAGAGGGTTAAGACATCCATGATACGATTTTTGTGGCTATCATTTAGGCTTTAAGCAAGAGTGCTGTCCATCGGAGATCCTTTGTGTTAAGCAGAGCGCGATCCTTAGTGAAGAATCCTTTGGTTGCTCCTTAGTGTCACTTAATATTGGCTATGATCCTTTGGTTGTTCCTTGGTGCTCCTCAGTCTTGCATGTCCTTTGTCAATGATTGCAAATGGGCGTCTGTCAGTATCAGGCGATTAAGTAGTTAACCAACCACATATTCAGGCTGTTGATTGGCTGAGGTTTAAACCACGTGAGCTCGCTTAGTCTATAAATTTAAGTGGTGTATTGCAGCACACCTAATATACCCAAAATAATCCAACAATCCACAATGTGACCACCTGTTAGCCGTTGGTAGCGACCAGTGATGCTTAAGGATGGAACCCTGGTGGCTAAGCAGTCAATTACATGCGACATTTCCTTTTGACCCTTACTTTGGCTATTTGGGCCGTCACAGTCGGCTGGTTAGTTCGATCCCTAGCACCAATATGATTGTCCCAAACCTATTTCTCTTATAGTAAACCCTCAAAACATTTTTAACATATATGAGCTAAAAGGCGGTTGGTGAGGTCTTCATGTCCAAGGTATGACGGTTAACCTCTATCTGATAGTGGAGTTCCAATTCTGGAGCTCTGGGGAGTGTGGAGTACCCCTTTATCATCATTACTTCCAGGTCTATTCTTACCCGGAGTGGTAGTACCTATTAGGACCCATCTCTAGGTTAAAAAGAAAAAAATGAGTTCATAAAAAATGTGTTTTAAAATTGAGTCTGAAAAAAAAAATTGAGTACCCATCAAGAATAAATAAAACAAAAATAAAAAATAAAATTTTAAAATTGAAATAGATCGCTAAGTAGGACTGAGCCTATTCTAGTAGTGACCTCCCCAAGCGGAGATTTAAGAGGTTTGAATTCAGAGTTTTCCTTCTCCTAGACTGGTTACCTAACCAAGGTTAAAGAGACCAGTCTGTCCTACTATTTACCCATTGCTGGAGGGAGACTAGTTGGATTCATACATTTCCAAAGTGTATTAGCGCTATGTGAACTGTATCTTCATCCAGAATTTTAACGCATAAAAATAACCCAACAAGGGTTGACATGCCGTAAAATCCAACCAACTATCTTCTCGCATTGTGTCTTTTACGAACATAGTCGCGCGGGGGTTAATAATTGCTAACAAACGAACAGACACGAATCTAGTGCAAGGTTCGGAAGCACTTAGAACATTTGTACGTCATGTGTCTCTCTCTCTCGCTAGGTGGAGTGCGACAGTGTTTTTATTTTTCAATGGTTGTAATCATAAGAGTCTTTTGTGGAATGACTGGCAGGTGTTTCTTTAATGTCAAAGTAAGGAGGATCCGGTTGACATCCCATAATTATTTGGTTACATTCCCTCCGACTATCCCTCGCTCTTTCTGTGTCTGTCTGTCTGTCTAACTCTCTCTGTCTGTCTGTCTGTCTGTCTGTCTCTCCATTGCCAAAGGAGTGACGTAGTTTATTGGTGAACGCCTGTTAACCAGAAAAAAACACAATTGGAACCAAGAGGACATTGTAAATTGATAACGAACAAATATATATAAGTCATCCACAGAGACCATGTTTCGATGTTTCACGGCTCATCAGTGTGGCTAGACACAACAATTAACTTTGACCTGAAGAAACCCCGACTGACTTTACGCCTGTCCGATCCGTTAATCTCTGAGCCATTGCCAGCTGCCGTTTTTTAAAACTGTTTTAAATACATACATCTGTTATATACTTTACGATCACCAGAAGAGATCAAATCTGTGAACAGATAATCATTGCGTTATGCTGGCGGTGAAAGTTTATTAAAGTCACACCTAAAGAGCTCTACCCGGTTACGGAGGTATATAATAAGTCATCACAGACATCGTGTTTCGACGTTTCACGTCTCATCCGTGTGGATAGACACACTAGGGAATATATATATATATATATTAGTAAGATCATCAGCTAACGCTGGTGTAAAAAAACTACTACTACTACTACTACTACTACTACTACGAAAATTGAAATGAAGAAGAAGAAGAAGAAGAAGAAGAAGAAGAAGAAGAAGAAGAAGAAGAAAATTGAAATGAAAAAGATGAAGAAATGAAAGAAGAAGAAAATTGAAATGAAGAAGAAGAAGAAGAAAATTGAAATGAAGAAGAAGAAGAAGAAGAAGAAGAAGAAGAAGAAGAAGAAGAAGAAGAAAATTGAAATGAAAGAAGATGAAATTGAAATGAAGAAGAAGAAGAAGAAGATGAAGAAGAAGAAGAAGAAGAAGAAGAAGAGAAGAAATGAAGAAGAAGAAGAAATGAAGAAGAAAATTGAAATGAAGAAGAAGAAGAACAACAACAACAAAATTGAAATGAAAAAGAAGAAGAAAATTGAAATGAAAAGAAGAAGAAGAAGAAGAGAAAGAAGAAGAAGAAGAAGAAGAAGAAGAAGAAGAGAAGAAGAAAATTGAAATGAAGAAGAAGATGAGAAAATGAAGAAGAAGAAGAAGAAAATGAAAGAAGAAGAAGAAGAAAGAAGAAGAAGAAAATTGAAATGAAGAAGAAGAAGAAATTTGAATGAAGAAGAAGAAGAAGAAGAAATGAAAGAAGAAGAAGAAAATTGAAATGAAAAAGAAGAAGAAGAAGAAATGAAGAAGAAGAAAATTGAAATGAAGAAGAAGAAGAAGAAGAAGAAGAAGAAGAAAAGAAGAAAGAAAATTGAAATGAAGAAGAAGAAGAAAATTGAAATGAAGAAGAAGAAGAAGAAGAAGAACCCTTACTGAATGTCTCACTAGTTGTTTCGTTAATAATTCTGTACCCGCGTCGTGTATTTTAAAGAATCAACGTAATTTAGAATTAACACAAATACATTGGAGATTACTCGTTGTATTGATCGGCAGATTATTCGGAACGAGTTGCCAAGTTTTGACAACTCAAAAAAGACAAGAAAAACTCTCAGTTTAAAAATATGTAACACATTTTTATTGATACACAATTAGTGCAGCAATAATATATCATATGAAGAATAACACCTTTGTTTTTGGCGGGAGGAGACACTGAATTGGCCTGGTGTTTACTTTGTGTATTAGAAGCGGGAATCATCAAACAAACGGAGATGAAAGAAAGGAGTACCATAGAAGATCAAGAAACCTCACAAGGCCTTACACCCGAGAGATGACATAGACGGACTCTACTTGTCAAGAGAAGATGAAAGAGAACTCGCCAGCTTTGAGGATTACATAGATACAACAATTCAGCGAATATACAAAATAGAGTGAAAAAAAAGAGGGTACTGATGCAGAATAGCGCGCAAGAGATAATCAATGTCTAGGAGAAGGAAAACTCTGAAATTCAAACCTGTTAAACTCCGCGTAAGAAATTGACCTTGTGTCGCATCCTGCTCGTGCGGAGGGGTTGGTAAATATATATAAGCTTGTTACGAACCGACCAGTGCCCAACCCCAAAAACCATACAACGAGTGGTGAATTATGAAGCAATTATTATACTGTCCTTAAATTTGAAATATTGTTTAAAGATCTTAATATAATTTATTGTATATGTAAAAACGGATGGGGAATTCGATTTTAGAATTATTTTCGGTAGGTGCTCCCGGTGCATATTTATATGCAAATTTAATTCAAATCCCATGTTTCGTGCGTGAAAATAAGGATAGGGCATGAAATGAAATTTTAAAAAAAGAGACCCCCCCCCAAATAACCAGAGACAAAAAATCTCCCAAACAAAGAAAAGTAAATGGAAAGTAATAACATATTTTAAAAACTACCGTTTTTTTAATTTTTTTATTTTTGAATGGTAACTTTGTTCTGCGGGAATACAGGATGTCTTTAAAAACGGTACTATGCAAAATGGGACAGGAATCATCCATCCCTCTCTTCTTTCTCTCTCTCTCTTTCTCTCTCTTCTCTTCCCTCTGTATGTCTGTCTGTCTGTCTGTCTCCCTCTCTCACTCTCTGTCTCAGTCTCTGTATGTCTGTCTGCCAGTCTCTCTCCTCTCTCTCCTCTCCCCTCTGTATGTCTGTCTCTCTTTCCTCTCTCAGTTTCTCTCTTCCCTTCTGTCTGTCTGTCAGTCTTTCCCCCTCTCTTCTCCCCTCTGTATGTCTGTCTCTCTCCCCCCTCTCTCTCTCTGTCTCAGTCTCTGCCTCTGTCTCTGTCTCTGTCTGTCTCTCTGTCTCAGTCTCTCTCTTTCTCTGTCTCTCTGTCTCAGTCTCTTCTCCCAGTCCCGAGAATTGACCGCTAAATACTCCTCAGACTAGACCATCTTGAGGGGGTAGACTGCCTACTCTTCTCAGAAATAAACCTTCTTGTTACATCTATATATGTGTGTGGACTTTCGCTGATTCCACGACACAACAACCAAGAAACAAAATAAAAAAGCAGTATGGCATTTAAACAGATATGCTAGATTCATATCTTCGTGAATTTTTATGGCGAGAGAACAACAAAGAACGTAACACTTTTAATCAAATTCTTAATGATAGAATTGACTCCTAATAAAGCATTTTTCAACTCATCTATTACTTATTCTTTTAACAAGATAACAAAGTCCAGTTTTTTCTTCTTCTAATAAGTTCAATGTTGTCTAATTCCCGTCTACCTGTCACTATAACATTTTCTGTTCTAGGTTTTTCTTCTAAAAGATCATGACGCTTCTCGTGACACATGTTGGACTAATAGGTGTCGACTTCCACTGATTCCGCGACACAACAGTGAAGAAACAAAATAAAAAAGCAGTATGGCATTCAGATGCGTATCTTTGTGAATTTGTGACAGAGAGAGACAGTCAGAGACTGAGACTGAGACAGAGAGAGAGAGAGAGAGAGAGAGAGAGAGAGAGAGAGAGAGAGAGAGAGAGAGGGTGGGGTGAGAGAGACAGACAGATAGATAGAGAGAGAGAGAGAGAGAGAGTCAGACTGAGACAGAGAGAGAGGGGGGTTGAGAGAGACAGACAGACATACAGAGAGAGAGAGAGAGAGAGAGAGAGAGAGAGAGAGAGAGAGGAGAGAGACTGAGACTGAGACAGAGAGAGAGAGAGCAGACTGTGACAGAGAGAGAGAGAGAGAGAGAGGTCAGACTGTGACAGAGAGAGAGAGAGAGAGAGAGAGAGAGAGAGAGAGGAGAGAGAGAGAGAGAGAGAGAGTGACAGAAAGTAACACTTTTAATCAAATTATTAATGATAGTAAGTCGTTGGGGCGGCCTAAAGTCGGTATCAGCCAATCAGCGAGGGAGTCTATCCCCTTTTCACTAGCGCTAGACCAAGGAGATTTTTTTTTGGCATCTGAGGTGGTGCACCACACCTACCTTCAGCTCCTTACTTTACCGCACAGATCCCTGTGCTACTCATACGCTGAGTTGGCGAGGGCCGGTATCGAACTAGGAACCTTGTGGTTTCTAACCGAACGCTCTACCGACTGAGCTAACCCGGCCTAGTGGGGGGGGGTTAATGATAGAGTTGTCTCATAATAAAGCATTTTTATCAAACCCATCAATAGCTTAAAGGTCTTTTTACATGAGATTGCTCCAAAAATAAACTGAAAGTGGAACGGCCGAGACAGTTCAAGAATGCCTAAAGATAAATTATTAATTCTTTATTTTAAACCTTTGATATGCAGCGAGACAAGACAAAATGAAAAAAAAAAACAGTGTAGTATTCAAGCAAATAGTGCTCAGACAATCCATCTTGTGTCTGTCTACTCTATAACATTAACGCTATACAAAATAAAAACAACCTCGTCCAGGATTTGAACTCGGATTGTCGTCTCCATTATTTTACGATGATAACCGTTGCGCTATGAAATGTATGAAACAAGCTGGTAATTCAGGCAAATTGATCGTAATCCCCTTCTGTGAGAGGTAGGTCCCTCCAATTTAAATAGTCTTTAGAATAGTCCATCTTGTCGGGCTAGTCTGTCTACTCTGCAACATTAACACTATATGAAATGAAAACAACCTCGTCCAGGATTTGAACTCGGATCGTCGTCTCCATTTTTTTACGATGATAACCGTTGCGCTATGAAATATATGAAACTAAGAAACAAGCAACTGATTCCCACAAATTGATCGTAGTCACCTTCTGTGAGAAGAAACAAAAAGTGATTTACGCTCTTGGGATATCAAAAATAAATTGGGAGGAGTTACCTTTAAGCACCCCAGAGGCGACCTGGATTCAGAGGGACATGTTTCGCTTTGCACCGTCAACATCCGGTTGTTTGTTACCAGACGATTTTTAGACGCATTTTTCTTTAATTATAAAAATTAACTGCTAACCCCTAACCCTAAACCCCTAACCCCCAATTCTAACCCCTAACCCCAAACCCTAACAAACAACCGGATGTTGACGGTGCAAAGCGAAACATGTCCTTCTGTATCCAGGTCGCCACTGGGGTGCTTAAAGGTAACTTGGTCAATAAATTTAGTTTTCATAATACTGTAAATCCTCTTTGGCAAATTGACAAGGTATCGAATAAAACTTGTGTTCCCGCCCAGAATGCACTTGCTTAGGCGCATGCGTAGAAAGAAAAAGAACATCGAATGGAGTGAGGTTTGAAAAAGACTTGGAGCGAACGATAATAGAATTAAGTGATATTTCCCCGCTGGGAAGTTCCTTTAAGATGGATCCCCCATGGAATCGAATATTCTTGGCACTATCTCCGGGTTTTTTTTCCAAGTGACTATTTAGCGGAAAATCTTTTACAGGATAGGGATTTTTTCAGTCAAAAGTAAATTGGCGGTGTTGGAGGATTCTTGTCCCAATTTTCCAAAGCACCGTTATTGAAGACTTCGTGCAATTCCGGCAGGAAAAAGCCACCATTCAAAATAATAAGGTTATTTCGTTTGTTCCTTTAAAAACCTCCAGCGAAATATAAGCAGACGAAAGACCAACGAAAGATGGCCAACGCAAGGGATATTCAAAAATATCCATTGTTAACAAATAAGATTTGATTATCTGCCCCTTATGCTACAATCTCTGTAAGTAGAAGCAAGACTTTTTCTAAATGTCCATTTTGTGGAAGATCTGTTACAGTAGGGGGATATTTTTTTCCTGTCAAAGGTACAGTTAAATATATTTACCAAACCCCTTCGCACGAGCAGGATGCAACACAAGGTCAATTTATTGAGCGGAATTTAACAGGTTTTAATTCTGAGTTTTCCTTCTCTTAGATTGGTTGCCAAACTCCGGACGAGGTTGTTTTCATTTGATATCTATATATATATATATATATATATATATATATATATATATTATAATATATTATTGTTCGTGTTCCTTAATTGTATGACCGTTATAAGTTTGCAACAGCCTCTGGTTAAAGATGAAGCCATCCAAATAATCCAAGATGAAATGCAAAATTATAAATCCTGATTATCTGGTGTTGCTTATACGCCGATTTCTTATTTCTTATGAATGTCATCACCTCAGTTAAATAATGGACCATTCCGTTTTTATCAGAAAGAAAGAAAGGCAAGGACATGGACATACTACACAGAAAAATATTATAATAAATAAATAATAAAGAAAAGAAGAAAGAGAGTAGGAGAAAGATAGAGAGAACAGGTGAGCGCGCGGAAGCGATAACGCAAATCAGTTTCAATTGAATATAATGAAAATAAGAAAAAAGGAAAAATAGGAAAAAAGAGTGAGATAGAATAAAATCAAGATTAATATACTTTTTACATATAGAACTATTTGGCAATAGCTCTTAAGTAAAAATATCAAACGTTGTGATACTTAAATTATCAAACTGCTAATACTGTTAAATTATTATACTGTGGTAAAGGTTAGTAATTTATGCGCTATTTAGTTTAGTGTTAGTATTGGCTAGTTAGAAAAATAATATAAGAAGAGAGAGAGAGAGAGAGAGAGAGAGAGAGAGAGAGAGAGAGAGAGAGAGAGAGAGTAGGGGAAGGATAGAGAGAGGGTGAGCGTACGGAAGTGATTCCGCTAACGTGTTTCAATCAAACATAATGAAAAGAGCAAAAGAAGGAAGAAAAAAAGGTGCCCGATCGTGTTAAATGAAAATTATTATATTTTTACATATTGGACTATTTAGCAATAGCTCTTGAGTAAACATGTCAAATGTTGTAATAATTAAATTATCATACTGTGGTATATACACAGGCCCTGCTAGTCCTAATAATATTGTACTAAAAAGGTTAGTGATTTATTAGTAATTATTTTTAGTTTAGTTTTGACTAGTTAAAAATATAATAAGCAAGAAATAGAATTGAGGAAAGATACAGAGATGGGTAAGAACACGGAAGCAATAACGCTGATCTGTTTCAAACTAATATAATGAAAAGATGAAAAGAAGGAAAGAAAGAAAAAAGAGTGTGATTGTGTTAAATCAAGATTATTATACTTTTTACATATTGAACTATTTTGCAATAACTCTTAAGTAAACATATCGAACGTTGTAATAATTAAAGTATCATACTGTCGTATATCCACAGATCCTGCTAGTCAAGATTATTATACTTTTTACATATTGAACTATTTTTGCAACAGCTCTTGAGTAAACATATCAAACGTTGTAATAATTAAGTCATCATACTGTGGTATATCAACAGGTCCTGCTAGTGCTTTAATAAGGCCCACAAAGGGAAAGAAAGAAAAATAAGAGTGAGGGAGAGTTAAATCAAGATTATTATACTTTCTACATATTGAACTATTTCGCAATAACTCTTAAGTAAACATATCGAACGTTGTAATAATTAAATCATCATACTGTGCTATATTCACAGACCCTGCGAGTCCGAATAATATTGTACAAAAAGGTTACCGATTTATTAGTTATCTAGTTTTAGTTTTAGCTAGTTTACAAATAAGAAAGAAAGACAGAAAGAAAAAGAGTAGGGTAAATGTAGGGAGAGAGGTGAGCGCGCAGAAGCGATAACGCTAATCTGTTTCAATCAAACATAAAAAAGCGGAAAAGAAGGAAAGAAAGAAAAAAAGAGTGTGATAGTGTTAAATGAAGATTATCATACTTTTTACATATTAAACTATTTGGCAATAGCTCTTAAATAAACATATCAGACGTTGTAATAAACAAATCTATTAATAATGGAGATTCGCTTCCGGTTTTTTGTCTGTAACAAAAACTACGTCACTGCTTACATCACATTACCCCAAATCGTCATAACATAGAATAAATACACTCAAAATTTGAACATGCAACATTAGACAGTCCTCATTGTTTTTTTAAAACAAGTTTTAATAAATACATGACTGGTATTATATCTCTATATATAGTTTGTTTTATTTTAATACATATTTAAAGTTTACATTTCAAATTGTTTTATTTTTTAATCCTTTAATGAATTTGATGATTTTAATTACTTAGGGTACAAACTCGCTGACATTGAATTTTTTACTCCCACCCCTCAGGCAATATGTTTCAAAAATCTATTTTTACATCGCCCGGAGGGTATTTTTTATTTTGTACTAGTTAATTCTAATATCTTGTTTGAGTTGTTTTTATTTTTGTTATCTTGTGATGGTTTAATATTCATAAAAAGTCTTTGTATTGTCTGAGTTTCTGTTGTGATGTTAATCCAACAGTAAAAAAGAAGTCAAGTCGAGGTAGGGTAAAATAAGACAAGTGTATTTACAATAATGGTACAGGAACGGCTAGCTTGCCGTTAAACGGTAACAGTACAACCTTTTCACTCGGTGTCTCACTTATTTATAGTGAGAACCGGTGTATATTCTCCACTGTAGGAACGGCCAGTACAACAGTTTCCTTGCCAAATATTTTCATTTTTCCATGAAATTATCCCAATTATTATCTTAGTTCCCATCTATACAAATATAAAGAACAATTAGTGTGTATGTATGGATGTCCGTAGAAAACTATGAAAATAAAACAATTAACAACAAATTAAATATATATGTACATTCACTATCAGCAAATCTTAAGTTTCAAAAATCTATTTTTACATCGCCCGGAGGGTGTTTTTTATTTTGTACTTGTTTATCATAATGTAGTAGTATATTCACAGGTCCTGCTAGTCCGAATAATATTGTACTAAAATGTTAGTGATTTATTACTTATTATTCTTAGTTTTGGTTAGTTTAAAATTAAAATAGGAAAGAAAAAAAGAGATAGAGATAGATAGATAGATAGATAGATAGATAGAGAGAGAGAGAGAGAGAGAGAGTTAAATTGAGATTGATATACTTTTTTACATATTGAACTATTTCGCAATAGCTCTTAAGTAAACACATCAAAGGTAGTAATGATCAAATTATTATACTACGCTTTCTCAAGTTATGAACAAAAAAAAGATTCCTCGCATTCCATTGTGCGAGTTAATTTTTCTTGAATCTGTGTCACCTCTCTCGATCACAATAGGTCAATGAGACAAACCAATGTAGATTTCACCTTTTAAATTTATTAAAAAATTGGATTATTTCAACTTTTGATCTTTCACTTTCAGTTTCACTTTAAGTGAAAAGTAACTCTAATATCAAAGTTCATTCTACCATTCTACCATTCAAGCATTGTCTGGGGAAAGACAGAATGCTTAGGGTCAGGAATGGAAAAAAAATTAATAAGTTTTAAGAAACTATTACTGACGAAAACTGTTCTGTCAGGAGACATGGAAAAGTAATTTGTGGGCTGCATGCGTCCTGCGGGCCGGGTATTTAGTTACCCTGGTTTAGATCTATTCAGTTTTTAATGCCGTTTACTCTCTCTCTCTCTCTCTCTCTCTCTCTCTCTCTCTCTCTCTCTTTTTCTCTCTCACACGCACACAATGACACACACACATATATATTTGAGTTAAGGTTGCGTGGACATAGAGCCAAAACCAGGTTACTGGCAGTTTCTCGCCAATGTGATCTTCAGACCAAGTCTTTTGGTCTGAAGATCGCATACCGTCAGTAACCAGGTGTTGACTCCATATCCACACTACCTTAACTCAAATATAAACGCTCTATTAATGATATCGAGCACTATCTGGTTAGAAATGTACCAGCCATATCATCCACAAAATATTATATATACTAGCAAATATATGCACCCTCCGGGTGCAAGTATTTAAGTTTTAATGTAATAAAATATTGTATTAAATTAGAAAGGCTAATGAAACTAAATAAGAATACAGATAAAAAGATTTGAAACAGAGGGAGTATAATAAAAGAGTTGAAACAGAGGGAGTATAATACAAAACGGAACAACTGAAACTTACTCTTCCATCACTCTCGTCTTTCATTGTTTTTTTTTCTAATTTAAGTATTTAGTTAAAAGAGGAAGTAAATAATAAAATGACAATTATTTTATCTTGTTAATGGATTTCATTTAAGATTCATTGAAGAGACTTTTGCTTATATTCATTAAAATAAAACCAAACAATTATAAATCAATAATACTAAGCACATATTTATTAAATTCGATTTTTTAATATTAATATGCAAATTAGCCTTCCCGTTCACATTGTAAACCGCTATTTTGTTGTATATATAAATATAATTGCATGTTGTCAGTACGTATACATAGTTAACAGTATTAATAATGTATGACAGTTTTATTAATAATTGAGGTTAAATAAAGATAAAATCATGGAGAATGTGATGTCAATAACTAAGAACTAAGAATTGTGACTTGAGTAGGAATATAGTTTCGGCTACAGACAGAAAAACACACAATCTCCATTATAATAAGATATATATATATATATATATATATATATATGGGCAATTCCATATCAAATCATCCAGACAAAGTAAAATGGTCACCCACCACCTTAAATTTTTCTGGAATTTATTACAGGTGTGGACATTCCCCAAACTTCGAGCTTCCAATTCCCAAAATGGGGAGATATGTCGATTTTTAGATCTTCAAATTTGGTGGGGTTCACGAAAAATGGCGACATTTTGTAATCTATTTTTGTCCGTAAAATGAGTTCTAGAGCTTTCCTATTCCTAAACATTGGTTTTTAAAAGCATTTTTACCGGATGACTCCAAAACTGCTATCGAAAAAGTCTTAAAATCAACGAATTTTAAGTTATTGATGATTTCTGATTTTTTCATAGCATGATCAATATCCCGATGTGGCACTGCATCTATGACAAAAAACATTTTTCTATTATTATTATAAGAGGAATAGGAATCAACTTCTAAACAAAACGAAAAATCTAAGAAAGTCCGGTTAGTGGAGAGGTTACGATACTCGCCTGTCAGCTTGACAGTCGGGTTTCGAATCACGCACAAGCCAGTCTTCCTATCTATAGCTCTGCTGATGAGGCCTAATAGGCCGAAATGTACATACAGAGATTGATTTTTCTCGATTTGTTTAGCCTTACATTTAAATAGGTATGCCCGCCTAATTAATTAATTATTAATTAATTAACTTTCAAAATTAGGTACGACTTCAGTTAAGCACATATTCTCCCAAATATTGTCGGCTAAAAAAAGCCATATCAAAACACATCGTTTGTTTGTTTACTTCTCATATATATATATATATATATATATATATGTGTGTGTGTGTGTCTGTCTGTGCGAGTGTGCATCAAGCCAATGGTAGGTGAATAACCGAATACCGAACATAGAGAATATCCATTAGGTGTTCGTCTGACAATTTGCTAGATGAAATTTCCAGAAATGAAGAGTTCTAGAAACTTCTGGAAAAGGTCAGAGAATAATTTTTGCAACATTTCCGATATCTATTTCCACCGTCTGAAAAATTATTTGAATTTTAAATTCTTTTTGAAAACATTTACATAGATGAAAGCAGTGAGGTGAAAATTGATTTTTCAAATCACACACTCCAGCTCTTTCATAAGATAGAAAGTCGGTTAGTATCTTGAAATATGCAGCCGAGATTTCTGGGAATTCTTTTTGAACACATGAAACTTATTATAATGGAGATTCGGTGTATTTCTCTCTCTAACCGAAACGATGTCACTGCTTACGTCACAATACCCTGAGCTGGTTTGTATGTTGAGATTTGCAACCGAAATTTCTGGGAATTCTTTTCACACGTATATCTTATTATAATAGATATTCGGTGTCTGTCTCTAACCGAAACTACATCACTGTTTACGCTACAACACT
>CM042174.1:42550424-42560424 GCA_023376005.1 Doryteuthis pealeii | reverse complement strand
GTATGTAGTATATCAAAAAAATTGAAAAGACACAGGTTTAAATAAGTTGAGTGGTAAGTGGTATTAGCCAACGCTGCAGTGTTTCGATCTATTAATTAGATCATCTTCAGGGCATTTGTTGGTATAAGGAAGAATAACGAGAAAATTTTGAACAGACTGATAAACAAGGACTATCGCTTGCTTTTCTCGTTATTCTGTGATAAAAAATTTTATCACCTTCCTTATACCATCAAATGCCCTGAAGATGATCTAATTAATAGATTGAAACACTGCAGCGTCGGCCAATAAACTTACCACTCAACTTATTTAAACCTGTGTTTTTCAATTTTCTTAATATACTACATGTATATATATATTATATCTATTAATAATGGAGATTGTCTGTATTTCTGTCTGTAACAAAAACTACGTCATAGCTCTACGTCACAGATTACGTCACAATATTCTTATACTATATGCATCCAAAATTTGAGTAAGTAATTTAAAAAAATGTTTTTTACTCTCGTCTTTTTAAAAAAAAAAAAATTTTTTTACAGTAACAGGAAGTTCACTAAAAAGTTTACAAATAAATACCTACGATTTTGTGTAAAATTGATGTGGAAAATATTCAAAATAATTGTTTGATTATTACATGCACGCAACATTTTATTTGAGAGGGACGGAGCTCAGTTTTCATTTCAAATTGTTTTATTTCTTTTTTTCTCTCCTTTAATAAATGAGGATTTTGCTTACTTATGATACAAACCCTCTGACATTGAATTTTTAACTCCCATCCTCTCAGACAATATCTTTCAAAATTAATTTTTACGACGCCCGTAGGGTGTTTTCTGTTCTAGTATATATATATATATATATATATATATATATATAGTCATCCACAGACACGTGTTTCGACTTATCAAGTCTCTTTAGTGTGGCTAGACATTTGTAAGCTACCTACAGCCGGGACAAAAATCCGATCGATTCAGCATCAGTCGGCCAGCTTAACTGCTCGACTATCGTCACCTACAGAATGAGAAGGGGTTTTAACTGTTTTAATACACACATCTGTATATAGTGCTCCATCCATTTTATAGGAGAGCGTTGTGTTTATATATATATATATATATATAATACTTACCTGGCATAGCCACCCGGTTTCGACTGGGGGTCCGGCGAGCTTCGGCCACTGGACGGTTAGGTTATAATAATAGCGTCGATCCCAGAGGGGCCATCCCTCCAGGCAATACCTGCCCCTTGGGGACAGGGCTGGGTTTATTGCCCGCGCCTGAGGCGTCCCCTTGAGGGGAATGCCGATGGGATCGACGCAATTTTTGTTCTCCCCACTCATTAACTTCGGCTTGTGGGTGGGCCCACGTTAAAACGGGCCTTTGTGCCCAGTCCATACAGGTTGGGTATGAGACACACACATATATATATATTTAGTGTGGCTAGACATTTGTAAGCTACCTACAGCCGGGACAAAAATCGAAAGATATATATATATATCTGTACTGTAGCAACATACGGTTTATCGCAAATTACTATAAAGTAAAACTATTTCATTCTGTACACAATAATAATAATAATAATAATAATAATATAATTAATATAATATATATATATATATATATATATATATATATATATATATATATATATTCCAGCTGTCAGTGTGGCTGCTATCACACACGAGAAACACAAAATGTCTTCTTGATAGCATGCACATCATGGGAGGAAACAAACCACTCACTGCTGACTATTTCTATCTAGAAGAGTCTACCATATATATATATATATATATATATATATATATATATATGAAAGGTAAAATGGATATGAATCCGACAATATGTGTAGAAAGTTTCATAGGAAAAACAAGATGTTTAAAGTTGTGCTGACAGAAATCTGTTTCGACCGTATGCGGTCTTTATCAAAGCAACATTGTAAACGGAAAGACGAAATAAATATATCATTAATCACGAGGCACAGAACGCTCTCGATCAGTACTGGAATTTTCAAATATTTTTTAAAAATGCGTATTTTATGTTAAAAATAAAATAAATTTTATTTAAAAAAATTATAAGCTTTTTTATCATTAAAAAACTCAAAAGAATTTGCAGTAAAGGTTTATATAAATATGAAAAAAGAATGTTCCGGTTACAGGCGTTCTGTGCTTTGTGATTAATGATATATTTATTTCGTTTTTCCGTTTACAATGTTGCCTTTATAAAGACCGCATATGGTTGAAGCTGATTTCTGTCAGCAAAAATTTAAACATCTTGTTCTTTTTTCTACATAACTTTCTACATATATATATATATATATATATATATATATATATTATATATATATATTATGTGTGTGTGTGTGTGTGTATTACGTTCAAAGAAAGAAATACTTAACAAACCGTCATCCCGTTATATTTTATTTCAACCAGAGACTTAAAAATGAGTTCTAGCCTCATCAGACGGATTTTACAAAAGTTGAAATAAAATATAACAGAATGACGGTTTGTTAAGTTTTTCTCTCTTTGAAAGTTAATTATTGCTCTGTATATAATCTAATTTATTGATTATTATACATTGAGCTCTCTTTCGGGATTTATCAAAATTCTTGTATGAGTATATTGCTTGCACCTACAAGAGCACACCTTGCCAATCGACTGTTACATTTCATGAGAGGTCATGAATTGTAAACATACCTGTAGCTAGGAAATATTTGAATTAGGGTCCCTTGATTTAGAATCCAGGAAGTCTATGGAAAATTACCGGTGACGTTTTTTACCCATTTGTTCCCTTGAAAACACTCCATGACAGACACGTGAAAATAGTTTAGAGTTAAATGCGACCAATCTTTTGAAGGAGAGAAGTCGTCTCTCCCGGAGTCCAATATCATCCCTACGGTGAAATATGGGCTAAAATAAAATAAAACTTGATCAAGCAAAAAATGTCTTGTGTTAATTAAGTATTAATACCCTATTAAGCTCAGCCCAGAACATAGTAGAATTAGCAAAGAAGAAAACCAAACCCCAGCAGATAAAAGTCAACTAGACAAGATGGTGACCGACTCGTCAAACTGTTACATAGTTAGTAGATCCCTAATGCTTTTATAAGGTATTGTAGAAATCATAATGGCGATTAGTATAGCTGATGGCCTTGAGAGTGAGTGACAGCGTTTGACCTCACTCTGACCTTGCTTTCCGGGGATGGATCGTGAGAACCGGAAGGCAATAGAAGGCCCTCTTCCGGTTTAAGGATACTAAGTAAGTAAGAGTCAGTTAGAACTTAGAAGCCGAGCTAGCAACATGTAAGCCTCATCTGCGAGGATTGTCTGGGTTGGGAATTTGGAATAAAGTAACATCAACGTGAATCGAAATCTTGTGTTTATTACCTAAAAACTAACAATGACACAGGGCTTCTGATAACGAGAGCTCCCCAACAGAAACCAGACCCGGAATCCCAAGAAGACCAGACCTTAGAAGATATACCAGACCAAGATAGATGATAGACGATCAGAACCAAAGCCGGCCAGAAGAATAGACGACAGAGTAAGAAGTAAGAAAGGTATATAACGTTATATAGATTTGGTAACGTAACAAAACGAATCACCAGGAGCAGTAAGCAGGGTAATGAATCAAGTAAGATCATCTCCTCTCTAATCTAATAATAAGGGGGTGTGATGCAAGCATGTTAGTATTTTGCCTACTCGCCACGTGGGACCACGGCGAGATAAAGCTATGTGTTGTAGGGGCAAAAGGCAGAGAATTTAACCGTCGCAGGTTTAGTTGAATTTTAGTAGTCCACCTTGTCCTAAGGGGCTGCTACTGCTAGGCGGTGAAGCCGGATAACAAGTCCCCAAATAAATTTCCAACAAACTTGTTTTTTTTTTTTTTTTTAGATAGTGTTTGAATTTTTCAGCCGACCCCTGCACAAGAACGGGTATCTTGGTTCTTTTTAGTTCGTTTTATTTTACGGCATATCAACCTCGGTGGGCTATTTAATGCCAATAAAGTTTTGAATTAATTCATTCTTAATAGATGTTCAATATTTTTATAAACACATTTTTCTATTTAACCTATATATGGGACCCTAACAGGTACTACCACTCTGGATCAGAGTGGACCAGGGAGCAATGGTGATGAAGAGGGGGGGGTCTACATTCCCCAAACCTCCAAAACAGAAACCTCAACATCAGTTAGATTTTAACGTCATACCCAGGATAACAAGACACTCAGCCACCACTTTCTAGCACTATATGATAAAACGGGTTGGGGCTTGCCATAAGGGCACTCATATAGGTGCTAGGCTTGTCATGGACAGCGAGTTGAAAAGCATGACATCAATGGGAGGAAACAAACCACTCACTGCTGACTCTCATCTATCTAGAAGAGGTCTACCAATATATATACTATATATATAATATATATTATATATATTATATATATATATATATATATATTATATATATGAAAGGTAAAATGGATATGAATCCGACAATATGTGTAGAAAGTTTTGCTAGAAAAAACAACAAGATGTTTAAAGTTTTGCTAACAGAAATCTGTTTCGACATATGCGGTCTTTATCAAAGCAACATTGTAAACGGAAAAAACGAAATAAATATATCATTAATCACGAGGCACAGAACGCTCTCGATCAGTACTGGAATTTTCAAATAATTTTTAAAAATGCGATATTTTATTTTACAAATAAAATAAATTTTATTTATAAAAATTATAAGCATTTTTATCATTAAAAAAAGCTCAAAAGAATTTGCAGTAAAGGTGTATATGAATATCAAAAAGGAATGTTCCGGTTACAAGCGTTCTGTGCTTTGTGATTAATGATATATTTATTTCGTTTTTCCGTTTACAATGTTGCTTTTATAAAGACCGCATATGGTTGAAGCTGATTTCTGTCAGCAAAACTTTAAACATCTTGTTTTTTCTACAAAACTTTCTACATATATATATATATATATATATTATATATATATATATATTATTATATATATATGTGTGTGTGTGTGTGTGTGTGTGTGTGTATATTACGTTCAAAGAAAGAAATACTTAAAAACCGTCATCCCGTTATATTTTATTTCAACCAGAGACTTAAAAATGAGTTCTAGCCTCATCAGACGGATTTTACAAAAGTTGAAATAAAATATAATGGAATGACGGTTTGTTAAGTTTTTCTTTCTTTTAAAGTTAATTATTGCTCTGTATATAATCTAATTTATTGATTATTATACATTGAGCTCTCTTTAGGGATTCATAAAAATCCTTGTATGAGTATATTGCTTGCACCTACAAGAGCACACCTTGCCAATCGACTGTTACATTTCATGAGAGGTCAGGAATTGTGAACTTACCTGTAGCTAGGAATATTTGAATTAGGGTCTGTTGATTTAGAATCCAGGGAGTCAATGGAAAATTACCGGTGACGGTTTTTACCCTTTTGTTCCCTTGAAAACGCTCCATGGCAGACACGTGAAAATAGTTTAGAGTTAAATGCGACCAATCTTTTGAAGGAGAGAAGTCGTCTCTCCCGGAGTCCAATATCATCCCTACGGTGAAAGCTAAAAATGGGCTAAAATAAAATAAAACTTGATCAAGCAAAAAATGTCTTGTGTTAATTAAGTATTAAGAGCCTATTAAGCTCAGCCCAGAACATAGTAGAATTAGCAAAGAAGAAAACCAACCCCAGCAGATAAAAGTCAACTAGACAAGATGGTGACCGACTTGTCAAACTGTTACATAGTTAGTAGATACCTAATGCTTTTATAAGGTATTGTAGAAATCATAATGGCGATTAGTATAGCTGATGGCCTTGAGAGTGAGTGACAGCGTTTGACCTCACTCTGACCTTGCTTTCCGGGGATGGATCGTGAGAACCGGAAGGCAATAGAAGGCCCTCTTCCGGTTTAAGGATACTAAGTAAGTAAGAGTCAGTTAGAACTTAGAAGCCGAACTAGCAACATGTAAGCCTCATCTGCGAGGATTGTCTGGGTTGGGAATTTGGAATAAAGTAACATCAACGTGAATCGAAGTCTTGTGTTTATTACCTAAAAACTAACAATGACACAAGGCTTCTGATAAGGAGTGATCCCTAACAGAAACCAGACCCGGAATCCTCAATAGAAGACCAGACGAGACCTTAGAAGATATACCAGACCAAGATAGATGATAGACGATCAGAACCAAAGCCGGCCAGAAGAATAGACGACAGAGTAAGAAGTAAAAAGGTATATAACGTTATATAGATTTGGTAACGTAACAAAACGAATCACCAGGAACAGTAAGCAGGGTAATGAATCAAGTAAGATCATCTCCTCTCTAATCTAATAATAAGGGGGTGTGATGCAAGCATGTTAGTCTTTTGCCTACTCGCCACGTGGGACCACGGCGAGATAAAGCTATGTGTTGTAGGGGCAAGAGGCAGAGAATTTAACCGTCGCAGGTTTAGTTGAATTTTAGTAGTCCACCTTGTCCTAAGGGGCTGCTACTGCTAGGCGGTGAAGCCGGATAACAAGTCCCCCAATAAATTTCCAACAAACTTGTTTATTTTTAAATTTTAGATAGTGTTTGAATTTTTCAGCCGACCCCTGCACAAGAACGGGTATCTTGGTTCTTTTTAGTTCGTTTTGTTTTACGGCATATCAACCTCGGTGGGCTATTTAATGCCAATAAAGTTTTGAAATTAATTCATTCTTAATAGATGTTCAATATTTTTATAAACACATTTTTCTATTTAACCTATAGATGGGACCCTAACAGGTACTACCACTCTGGATCAGAGTGGACCAGGGAGCAATGGTGATGAAGGGGGCTCTACATTCCCCAAACCTCCAAAACAGAAACCTCAACATCAGTTAGATTTTAACGTCATACCCAGGATAACAAGACACTCAGCCACCACTTTCTAGCACCCATATGATAAAACGGGTTGGGGCTTGCCATAAGGGCACTCATATAGGTGCTAGGGCTTGTCATGGACAGCCGATTGATAGAAAGATTGATAGAAAGATGCCTCTTCAACCTAAATATGAGCATGATGCTGAATTAACAAATCTGTTTTTCAAAATAATCTTATTAAAAGGAATTTCTTTTTTTGTTGCATATCTTTCTTTTCATGTTTTAATGTTTCACCTTCTTCAAAGATGTTATGCTAAGTCACCTGTTAATTATGGTTGATATTTTTGTTTTTCTTTCTTTTAAAGATTTTGATACAAAATACTTTGTTTGCATCAGTACATCTTTTCTTTAACAATACTAGCAAATATATGCACCCTCCGGGTGCAAGTATTTAAGTTTTAATGTAATAAAATATTATATTAAATTAGAAAGGCTAATGAAACTAAATAAGAATGCATATAAAAAGATTTAAAACAGAGGGAGTATAATAAAAGATTTGAAACAGAAGGAGTATAATAAAAATGGAACAACTGAAACTTACTCCTCCATCACTCTCGTCTTTCATTGTTATTTTTTCTAATTTAAGTATTTAGTTATAAGAGGAAGTAAAGAATAAAATGACAGTTATTTTATCTTGTTAATGGATTTCATTTAAGATTCATTGAAGAGATTTTTGCTTATATTCATTAAAATAAAACCAAACAGTTAGAAATCAATGATACTAAGCACATATTTATTAAATTCGATTTTTTAATATTAATATGCAAATTAGCCTTCCCGTTCACACTGTACACCGCTATTTTGTTATATATATAAATATAATTGCATGTTGTCAGTATGTAGACATAGGTAACAGTATTAATAATGTAAGACAGTTTTATTAATAATTGAGGTTTAGATAAAAATAAAATCATGGAGAATGTGATGTCAATAACTAAGAGAATTGTGACTTGAGTAGGAATATAGTTTCGGTTACAGACAGAAAAACACACAATCTCCATTATAATAAGATTATTTCATAAAGTGAGAAATGGGGGGGGGGCAGTCTTGTTTACTCTACTGCATCTGCGATAACACAAATGATCCATATAGGTAAATAGACAACACATGAATCAATTGGGTTCTTGTTGTAACGGTGGTCCATGATTATATCGGTGCATCTATTTAGGAAGCAGTGATGGATTCTAATTAGTATTTCATGGTTAACTCTTCTGTCTAGACCAAGTAAGGGCCAAAGTGGAGTGTTGCATGTCATAGGCTGCTCATCCACCGGGGATCCATCCTTAAGCATCATGGGTCGCCACTTGTGGATGTAATGAAAATAACAAGTATTCCTGTTTATCTTATACTTATATTATCTTATACTTATATCTATCTTATATATTATATTATACTTACTAGCATAACAAAACCGCCCTTCGGGCGGTGTAAAAATAAAATTTTGAAAAATATAGCCTGAGCCGAGTGGGATTTAAAATTCAATGTCAGAGGGGTAGTATCCAAGTAAAATTAATAAATGAATTGAAGTAATAAAAACAACAATGCCAAAATATGCCAAAAACTTTAAAAGGATATTCAACATTTAATGATTTTAGTAATTAAAATCATTGAATTCATTAAAGGAGTAAAAAATAAACAATTTGAAATAGAAATTAGGAAAGTTAACTTTCTACACCAAATTTTATCCTGAAATAATATTCAATAATAAAATTGAATTTGGTTTATCAATGAATAAAACAATCAACTATACGAAATGATTTTTTATTGTTTTGATTATTTCTAAAATCTTTGAAATAAAAAAAAATAAACATTCACCTTATTTATTTTACATTTAACAAACATTTAGTTTTAGTGTAAATAAATATTACATAAAATAAAATAAAGTAATGATACTTAAATCAATTTTTAAATGCTAAATAATATTTAATATTAATTTTTTTTAATCGGAGTAAATAAAAATATCTAATTTGTAGATTTATTTTCAACTAAATTTTATTTGGTAAAATTCTGTAAAATATATTCTTAAAAGATTTTCTTCAATAGGCAGTAAGAGTGATTTCGGCTAAATGGAGTAAATAACTACAACTAAATTTTATTTGTAAAATTCTGTAAAATATAAATTCTTAAAAGATTTTTTCAATAATAAAATCTTTTGATAAGAGATTCAGCAGGGTCATCGCGGGAAAGAAATATAGCTGCTGTAAGCACTATATTTAACGATGGGCGATCTCGAACCAGCGAGAATGGGATTGCACGTATGCAAATTCTCTCGAGATCGGGCGTGCATATAAGCATACGGCGACGACTTGAGGCAACGTCAAACGATTACGTACGACGACTACGAAAAAAAACTGGCAGTTGCATTTTGGTTCTTGCGACGGTGGAACGAGGCATTTTGAGATAGATTTGGATTGTTGGTGAGCAGAGTGCAGCACAGTTGGGAGAACATTATTACTAGACCACCTAGAACCAATAGGTGGCCCAATTGAGGGAGTCTTACCCCCTCTGCAGAGGTGCAGTCTGTGTATTCTAACGCCGCACCGACAGGGCGGGAACATGGATCTTCAAATACGATTATTTAAAACGCGCTGAAGATTTTTTTTTTCATCCATTTTAACAAAACAATAATCTCCATAACACAGACAGATGATCGTCAGTTTTTTTTTGTTGCCTGGGGTGAAATCCAGTTTCATAATTAGTTTCAAACTATTTTCTCATTATTTGATTTAAAAAATGACTTCCTGAAAAATTTCACCCCAACCCCCACACTAACACACAGAAAAAAATTAACCTGATAAAAACTTAAAGAACAAACAAAATAGCAAAGAATAATTAAATATTCAAATAAAATAAATAAAAAAATGCGTTGAAAATAAAATATTTGAAAAATGTTAAACAATATGGTCGCTTCCGATTCATGTGAACTGTGCGCATGCGTTGTTTATTGTTTGAACTGGCGTGAAGCAGGGGGGGGGGCATGTGAAGCAGCAGGGGTGGGGTTGAGGGGGGAGCCGTGTGGAATTGAAGATGGAGTTTTTCCAGCAAGAAAACCTATCTTTGTTTTGGTTGCTTTTTTTTTTGTTTTGTTTTTTTTGTTTGTTGATAGAC
>CM042174.1:42537924-42545424 GCA_023376005.1 Doryteuthis pealeii | reverse complement strand
TGGAATTACGGTGTTGAGTTCTTCCTTCCTTTATTGATATATATATATATATATATATATATATATATATATATATATATATTACTGTCAATTTCTTAAGCGGTCTAATAGGTTTGAATTCAGAGTTTTCCTTCCAGATTGGTTACCAGCTGCGTCTTAAAAGATGTCTACAAGAAGGATCTCAGATGCTTTGGCATTAACCCTTCCACCAGGGAAAATTTGGCTCAGGACCGCCCTCGGTGGGACAGGCTCTACGTAGCGGAATGTTCATGTCTGAAGTCATCCTGACGCAACACCATGAAGCCAAGAGGTCCAGAAGAAAGCAGCGACAACAAAGCACCGGCACATCAACATCTTCAGGGATAGCATTCACATGCGACATCTGTGGTCGAGAATGTTTTTCAATATTAGACTTCATGGTTTGCATGAAACAATAGCTCGTAAAGTAAAGAATACCAAACGTTGTAATAATTAAATTATCATACTGTGGTATATCCACAGGTCCTGCTATTCAAGACTATTAAACTTTTTACATATTGAAGTATTTAGCAATAGCTCGTAAGTAAGAATATCAAACGTTGTAATAATTAAATTATCATACTGTGGTATATCCACAGGTCCCGCTAGTCAAGATTATTATACTTTTTACATATTGAACTATTTAGCAATAGCTCTTAAGTAAACATACCGAACGTTGTAATAATTAACTCATGATACTGTGGTATATCCACAGGTCCTGCTAGTCAAGATTATTATACTTTTTACATATTGAACTATTTAGCAATAGCTCTAAGCTCTTAATAAACATATCGAACGTTGTAATAATTAAATTATCATATTGTGGTATATCCACAGGTCCGCGTCAAGATTATTATACTTTTTACATATTAACTATTTAGCAATAGCTAGTAAGTAATTTATCAAACGTTGTAATAATAAAATTATTCATACTGTGGTATATCTATAATCCTGCTAGTGAAGATTATTAAACTTTTTACATATTGAACTATTTAGCAATAGCTCTTAAGTAAACATATCAAACGTTATAATAATTAAATCTTCATATTGTGGTATATCCACAGGTCCTTCTCGTTTAATATATTTCATTGCATTAAAACTGAATACTCACGCCCAGCGGAGGGTGCATATGCTTGCTAGTACATATAAAAATAAGCCAGAAACAAAATAACCACCAAAACTGATAATGCTTTATCTAAGGAAGAAAAATAATCCTGGTCGAAAACATTTTCAATTATTGAATTTTGAATTTCTACCTTCCGTGACTGTTACAATCATTTTATGTAATGGCGTGTCAAATTTCTCTTCATGGAGCCGGGCAGATGTTTTTTTTTTCCAATTGGTATTTTGGATTGCCAAGGGTTGGTGGTGAGACTCGTTAACCACGCCTCCTATTTAGTGTATTACTGATGACTTTTTTTTTTATAAGGAATGTGTTTGGAAAGGTATGGGCTACTTTCTTCTCCGGATTTTTGGATTATATGTGGAGAGGGGGCATCTGCTGCATGGGTAACAGCACATCCTCCAACCCAAGCCACGTGGTTAAAAAAAAATGATTTGGACACTATTCCATCGTCTTTCACAGATGGAAGGATGCCAACCGACCAACCAACCAACCAACCAACCATATTTGTTCATCAGACTCAAACTACAGTCATACACACAAACATGCACCTTATAACATATACTCTTTTCTTTACAGGATCCACAAATTCTGATTTTGGATGAAGCAACAAGGTTAGTATCATTATCATCATTATCACTAGCTAGCAAAAAAAAAAAAAAAAAAAAAAAAATACCCTCCGGGCAGTGTAAAAATTAATTTTAAAAAGATATTGTCAGAGGTGGGGGAGTTTAAAAATTCAATGTCAGAGGGTTTGTATCATAAGTAAAATCATCAAATATATATGGGCTACTATTGAGAGGTTAACGACTTTATGGATATCTGATCTCTCTGATAAAATAAAATGGGGAATTCTTTCAAGCTTTAGCCATATCAGTACTATTATATGGCTACACCACATTCCTTTCTCTCTCTCTTTCTCTTTTTACTTTCCTCCTCACTCTCAATCTCTCTTTCTCTCTGTCTGTCTGTTTGTCTGTCTGTTTCTGCCTCTTCTCGGTTCTATTGGGACACTGGGTGCCTATGAAATTATTAGTCTGGTTCATATACCTCGGTAGCAATATCTCATCTAGGAAATCGTGGACTACTATTGACAGGTTAACGACCATATGGAAATCTGATCTCTTTGATGAAATAAAACGGGGAATTCTTCCTAGCTGTAGCCGTATCAGTACTATTGTATGGCTTCACCACTTGGAATTCAACGAAACGCCTGGATTTAAAAAAGGCTAGATAGTAACTACACAAGGATGTTGGTAATGTTTCACTCAAATGCTAGAATCAGCACCCTACAAAACAGTAGCTGTACGATCACTTACCGCCAATCTCCAAGAATTATATAATTTCCAAAAAGGACTCATTGGTTCCTTCTCGCCCCCAGCACCAGATGTTCTCATATGGACTCTTACATATGGATACACCAGTGCTAGCCGACCAGCAAAAACTTACATTCATCAACTACGTACGGACATGGATGCCATCAAGAGGACTTGCAAATAGGGACGAATTGCAAGAGAAAGTCAAAGGAATCCGTACTGTCGGCACGCGTTCATGATGATGATGATGATGATGATTGTTTTAGTAAATGCTGAGGATTTGCACTCAAAACACTTAAAAAAAAGGCTTGATAGGAACCACGCAAGGATATTGCATAATGTTTCACTCAAATGCTAGAATCAGTACCCAACAAAACAGTAGTATTTTTGGAGGTTTGAGGAACGTGGAGCACCCCTTCATCACCATTTCTCCCTGGTCTACTCTGGCCCTGATTGGTAGTACCTGTTAGGGTTCTATATATGGGCTGAATAGTAAAATGTCTTTATAAAAAAATTGAGTATCCATTAAAAATGAATTTATTTCAAAACTTTGTTGGGATTAAATTACCCACCGAGGTTGATATGCCGTAAAACAACAAACCAGAAACCAAACCGGCAGGTGGTACTCCACGGACCGGCACCAGTCCGGTGGACCGACTATGAAAATGGAAAGCACTATAGGACTTACCAAAACGCAATAACCGATAGTGATGAGTAGCTAGAGAACGTCGAGGGAACCCGAGCTGTCGGCACGCCTTGATGATGATGATGATTATGATGATGATAACCAGGATGATGATGATGATAATAGTCCTTTTCAAGAATGATATAATTTCGAAAAATTACTCAAATGCTAGGAGCGATGACATCAGCTCCGTACGGACACTGGATGCCATCTAGAGTACTTTCCACGAGCGATGACTGATAGGGACGAGTGGCTAGAGAAAGTCGAGGGATACCGAGCTGTCGGCACGCATTCATGATGATGATGATTGATGATGATAGTCATTTCAAGAATTATAGTTAAAAAAACCCACTGGTCTAGAGGACTTATCTAAAGTGTTAACCGATAGGTACGAGTAGCTAGAGAGAGTCGAGGGAATCCAAGCAGTCGGCACACCTTGATAATAATGATGATAATAGTCCTTCAAAGAAGATATAATTCCAAAAAATGACTCATTCGCCCCATCTCCACCCGCCCCCAATGTTATGCCTTATGATAAATGTAACGTCTTCGTTGATTGGTTTAGAATGTTCTCGTACGTGACTGTTACAATCATTTTACGTAATAGCATGTCAAATTTCTATTCATAGAGACAGGCAGATATTTTTCTATTTGGTATTTAGGATTGCCAAGGGTTGGGGGATGAAACTCGTAGGCCACGCCTCCTATTTAAAGTATTTCTAATAACTTTTTGATTAAGAATGTCTTTCGACAAGAAAAACCAGAAGGTGTTTTATTTTCCTTAATATATATATATATATATATATATACCAACTCCTCCGCACGAGCAGGATGTGACACAAGGTCAATTTCTTAAGCGGAGTTCAGCAGGTTTGAATTCAGAGTTTTCCTTCTCTTAGACCGGTTACCTAATCAAGGTTAAAGAGCCCAGTCTGCCCAGCTATTTACCCATATCTGGAGTGAGAGTAAGATTCATACCTTTCACAATGATATTAGCGCTAAGTGAAATGCAATTACCACGTCCAGGATTTGAACTCGGGGCAACGAGTCCATTTCCCATGACTTTAACCATTACACCAACGCTTCCTACTATTTTCATTAATATAAGACGTTGAAAGATTTAAAGGGACGCAGTAAAATCATATCCATGCATCCAAGTGTTTTTCTTTTTTCTTTTTCTTCCCTCACCATTTCAAGCTAACTGTAAACACATTTCAACATTTTCTTAGAAATGAATTACACGGGATAGGTTACAGGGTAGGAGTTAGACAACTTTAGTTGTTTCCCGAGATCATAAATAAAAACCCTACAATCTATTAAGAAACTTTAGTTAGAACTTATAAATTTTTCTGGGGACTCATTCAAAGCAAATATGTGCGTCCCAGGATGCACTAAATCAAAAAGCTATCGGCATTACTGGATAAGATATTTATTTCTAACTTTTTAAATCCCAAGCAATGCTGGGTAGCCCTGTATGGTATTGGATAAAACGGCTGACTGGATGAAATGACCTGTTTGAAAAGGGATATTTGGCGGAGTATTTATTTACTTTGGTATAATGCTTCTTTCCGTACGAGCTTCATTGGAATATCTATAATAATGGAGATTCGCTTCCGGTTTTTGTCTATAACAAAAATTACGTCACTGTTACATCACATTACTCAAAATCGTCATAACATAGAATAAATACACTAAAAATTTGAACATGCAACATTAGTCAGTCCTCATTGTTTTTTAAAACAAGTTTTAATAAATACATGACTGGTATTATATATCTATATATAGTTTGTTTTATTTTAATATATATTTAAAGTTTACATTTCAAATTGTTTTATTTTTTAATCCTTTAATGAATTTGATGATTTTACTTACTTACGGTACAAACTCGCTGATATTGAATTTTTAACTCCCACCCCTCAGGCAATATGTTTACAAAATCTATTTTACATCGCCCGGACGGTGTTTTTTATTTTGTACTAGTTGATTAAAAACAAATGATTTTAGGAAAAAATACTGGAAAAGGCTTAGATATATCCAAGTTTGCCTACTCTTTCGCTCAAATCCTTGAAGCAGCACCCTACAAAATATCAACTGTACGGTTACTTACCGCCCATCTCACAAATCATCCTGTAATGATAACTCTTACATAGGCTTTGTTCTTTGGGGGTTTTTGGGTTTTTTTTAGTCCATCACTCTCAGTGGTGGGGAGAAGGGGGTGAGGAGGAGTTCTAAATTAGTTTTGACCAATCAGAAGAGAGCACCTTTGGTTTGAATTTAGAATTTTTGTCTGCCCTACTATTTACTCATAGTTGGAGGGAGAATAGTTGGATTCATACCTTTCACAAGGGTATTAGTGCTATGTTAAGAAGAAATAGAAAATAATCAAAATATAAGAAAAAAAAACAAGAATTTTTTTTTCTACCAAATTTTCAAAATAGAAATTTGGAATTGATACCATGGCTTAAGTGGTTGGAATAAAAAGAAAATACAATATTTTTATCTTTTTTGTCCTTTTTCGGCTTCCGTACTTTAAAATTAATCTAATAAACTATCAAATATTTTTCGAATAATGGATCCAAATTCCATCTGTTCGGCTTTCAAACCATACACGGAATGAAAACATCATATAACGTGTAGCGTTTCATTTTACCAACTACTAGGATACTACCAACCACAGTGGCTACCTACCACGGCTAGATCATGTGATACAACGTGCAGCAACTTAACACGTATCAATATGTTGCAAACTTTTAGTAACGTGAGGCCGAATTCGGCAGCTCCTGATACTTTTGTCAAGGTTGTAAATAAAAAAAGAACCAATTTATAACATTTGGATTTTTCGGACTCTTGTCCTCATCTTTGTTTTAAGTCGAAGTACTTATAACCCAATGAAAATTTTTTGATCACTGGTTACTGCACTGTAATCAACTGCACCTTCACTTATTGCACAACGAATGTTTTGGTTACTTCATCAACTGTTTATATATGTACTAGCAGCGGCTACCCGGCGTCGCCTGGGTAGAGGGGAAAGTTAGTCCCGCAGATCTATTATTACTGAATCGTGAGTTGAATCCTCGTGAGATGCCCCAATTAAAACCCTATGGTTAAAAAAATAGACCTTGCATTGATCCAGCTAATCTGAAAAGAAATGTTAATGTCTACTATCTAAAATATTAAATGAAAAAAAATCCATGCTGTTATCATTTAATTAATTATCTGATGTGAGTCATTTGTTAATTAGAGATGACTTGATTCGGCATTAAATGATCCGAAAAGGGTTGATATGCCATAAAACAACCAAACCTGAATCTTGCTTATCAAAAATGATTTGATTCGGCATTAAATGACCCGAAAAGGTGTTGATGTGCCATAAAACAAAAACAACGAATCAACCAATCAACCCGGATTTGAACTCGGGTCAGCGATTCCTTCTATTTCCTACGATGATAACCATTGCACACTTAACGCCACAATCAATAGTAATATCACTTAATTTAGTATGCTCTCCAATTTATTTAAATGTCCATTCAACTCTGAGAGTTATTCCTGGCACTGACCTCTTCATTAATCTCTGCGAGAATCGAAGTTTCTTTTCGAGGAATGCGTAATAATTTCCATGTTTCATAACCAGAGGAGAAAATTTGATGAGAAAATTGATTTAAGTGAATCAGTGTATAATAGTAAGGGACACATTATCATTGGATATCCAGACAGATTATTAAAGATAACTTATTTAGGACATCCATGAAAGTACACAAAGATTTCTCAGAGTTAAATCGTATATTACCCCCCCCTCCTCTAGACGGGGGTACATTTGATTAAGTGGAGACACTCTTCGTGTAACGGTTATTGACGTTGGAAATGGAATCGGTGACCGTGTCTATCTATCGATCTATCTCAGTCTGTTCACATCTATCTATCTATCTATCTGTCTGTCTATCTATCTATCTATCTATCTATCTATCTATCTCAGTCTGTTCACATCTATCTATCTATCTATCTATCTATCTATCTATCTATCTCAGTCCGTTCACATATATCTATCACTCTATTTATCTCAGTCTGTTCACATCTATCTATCTATCTGCCTATCTATCTCAGTCTGTTCACATCTATCTATCTATCTGTCTATCTATCTCAGTCTGTTCACATATATCTATCTATCTGTCTATCTATCTCAGTCTGTTCACATATATCTATCTATCTATCTATCTATATCAGTCTCTTTACATCTATTTATCTATCTATCTATCTATCTATCTATCTCACTGTTACATCTATCTATCTATCTATCTATCTATCTCAATCTTTTTTCTTTTTCCTTTCTATCTATCTTTCTATGTGATTGTTTTATCTAC
>CM042174.1:42530424-42532924 GCA_023376005.1 Doryteuthis pealeii | reverse complement strand
CCTTGCTTCTCCAGCATGTCTTGTTCATCTTACTTTGATGGTTTGTGTGATAGGATATATCTCTTATATATTTTTCTCTCTTACACACACACACACACACACACACATATATATATATATATATATATATATATATATTATATATATATATAAGAGAAAAATATCAATAAAACCGACGGCGTGGAAATGTAAAAGATACAACAGGAAAACAATATATTCATAGGATGCATGTAAATAAAATGCCTATATTTCGTTTTTTCTTAAATCATTTCAGGTCGGTTTATAGCAGATGTTGGGATGTAGCATTTTAACATCATATCTTTAAACACATTTTTAAAGATCTTATTATAATGGAGATTCGGATTTATCTGTCGGTTATCGAAACTACGTCACTTCTTATGTCACAATACCCTCATTAATTGAAGTAAGTTTATCAATTAGTATTCAATTTATAGTCAAAATCATTAATTATATATATATATATATATATATATATATATATATATATATATATAGAATAAACCTTATTTATTAACGATGGGTCTATAAAAATCTGACTCAGATTTGCTTCAAAACAACCCATGTTATTAGGGTATTTGGGGTATTTGCCTCTCTTCCCACTTATGAGGGCGTGACACAAGGTCATTTTTATGTGGGCCCACCCACAAGCCGAAGCTCATGGGTGGTAGACACAAAAAATGCGTCGATCCCGTCGGCATTTCCTCTCAAGAGGGGCGACCCAGGCCCTGGGCAATAAACCCAGCCCTGCCCCTTTAAATCGAGGGGGCAGGTGTTGCCTGGGGGGATAGCCCCACTGGGATCAACGCTGTTAATTTACATTAACAAACACAGGCCCAGAAATGCATTTAAAATACTGCAATATGTCTTATATATTATTAAGAAATAAAGTTTTACAATAATATAAGGTGTGGTTAATTTGCATACTGGTTTTAGCAAAGCCGGATTTAATAAATAATTATTTTGTGTTATTGATCTGTAATATAATTGTTTTATTCTCCAACGTATTAATATGAATCCTATGAATATTTTATGTAGTGACCAATTAAAATAATAATCAAAATAAGTGTAATCTTTTTATATGCGTTCTTATTTAATTTTGTTATTCTTTGTAACTTAATGTATTTCATTAAATTAGAAATTAAATACTTTGCATATTCTTGCAAGTATATTTAACACATAGAAGGTACCCTGACAAGATCTGCCACTCCGGGTCCGAGTGGACCTTGGAGTAATGGCAATGAAGGGGTACTCCAAACACTCCAGGGTTCCCCAGACACCACCAAACACAAATGCAAGAAATTACACTTTGTCCATCCCACCAAATTGTTAAGCAAGTTCCAATCTTTACTTACTTGACGGACGGATGTTGTGCAGTAAATTAACGAATGAAGGACCAATAAGTATAGTTATTTACTTAGTTTGGCACAAGGTCAAAAGTAAGGAGCACCCATTGACTAACCAATTATACTGAGCGAGATGCCTGAAGACCAAAAAATGTGGACCCATTGTCTGAAAATAGTGGTTACTTAGCGAGATAATGTTGCGTATATCTGAATACGTGCCTAAGTAGTTCTGCATTAAAATACAATCGTGTGTCTCATAACATCCGACCAAACAACCTCCGTTCGTTCATACATCCGCTATGAATAACTATAAAAAAAATAGTACTTTGCAGGATCTGGACCCTTTATGAACAAAACTTTTTTAAGGCTAAAAAGGGGCCTAAAGAAGATAAAAAAGAAATCAGCACTAGATTTACCTTTAAGCTATATCCGCCCTGTCGGCTGGGGCGTTAGAATGCCCCGACTGCACCTCTGCAGAGGGGTAAGACTCCCCCAATGGGGCCACCTGTTGGCCGTGGGTGGTGACCCGTGATGCTTAAGGATAGAACCCAGGCGGATGAGCAGTTCATGACATGCAATACTCCACTTTGGCCCTATCTTGGGCTAGACGGGCGGTCGGAGAGGCCCCCTCCGATCAAGCCCTAGCACCTATATGATTTTCCTAACCCTATTGCCCTCATGGCAAGCCCCAAACCCTTTTTATCATATGGGTGCTAGAAGGCGGTGGCTGCGGGTCTACATGTCCTGGGAATGACGTTAAACTCTGATGGTGAGGTTCCAGTTTTGGAGGTTTGGGGAATGTGGAGCACCCCTTCATCCCCATAGCTCCCTGGTCCACTCTGGCCCGGAGTGGTAGTACCTGTTAGAGTCCCATCTATGGGTTAAATAGAAAAACATGAGTTTATAAAAAAATTGTATTATCCATTAAGAATTGATTTATTTCAAAACTTTATCGGCATTAAATGACCCACTGAGGTTAATATGCCGTAAAACAAAACAAACCAAGCCTATAAGCTATATAAGCTATGGCTTAGGGCTAGGCACCTTTCGGGACTCATTTTTGATTTCTCCCGGGCTATTAGTAAATTAGAGCCGGTTTAGCTCAGTCGGCTGGGAACCTCAATATTCCTGGTTCG
>CM042174.1:42522924-42527924 GCA_023376005.1 Doryteuthis pealeii | reverse complement strand
ACACACACACACACACACAGAGGGAGAGAGAGAGAGAGAGAGAGAGAGAGAGAGAGAGTATAACCAAACACGGGCCTCCAAATATGACATATAGGGTAGAGAAAAGAAAGGATAATGAACAATATAAAACCCTTTAACGACAGAAAGAGAGATAGACTGAGAGAGAAAGAGAGAGAGAGAGAGAGAGAGAGAGAGAGAGAGAGAACGAGAGAGAGAGAGGGGGAGAGAGAGACAGAAGGAGAGAGAGAATATTAAAAAACAAGTCAACCAAGCAATTACTATTTACTTCTGTTCACCTTGTATCTTTGCTTAAAAGTAAACCGTTTTCCCTTATNATACTCGTGTGGTTTTCTTCCTATGTGTTTGGAATAAAAAATCAGAGCAGACAATAAGATGCCAATTTTCCCTCTGCCCTGCGCTGATTGAGAGCATTGAAACCACCCAGATAAACACCTTTCCACCACCTCTAGGTCATAAACACAACCACTTTCCGAAAAAAGATGAGATGAACTGAAACCCAATATCTTTCAGGGGTCACTATAAAACAATATAAAAAGACTTCATGAATTATTTGATACCATTTTCAATAAAGTTAGCGGTCTGATGAAACTCATTATTTTTCAGATACCTGTGAGTAGAAATGGATCCATAACCACAAAATGACCGATTGTTAATGATAAGTTGTAAACACGGTGTGTTTGGAATTGGCTTTTTGCCGACATCTTTGGGTGAATATGTGCTTAATTGGAGTCGTACCTAATTTTGAAAATTAATTAATTAATAATGAATTAGGCGGGAATGCATATTTAAATGTATGGCCTAAACAAATAGGCCGAAATGTACATACAGAGATTGATTTTCTCGCGATTTGTTTAGCCATACATTTAAATAGGCATTCCCGCCTAATTCATTATTAATTAATTAATTTTCAAAATTAGGTACGCACTCCAATTAAGCACATATTCTCCAAATAATATATATATATATATATATATATATATATATATTATATATATATATATATGAGAAGAAAAAAGTGTAAGAAATATATAGTGTAGAAAAAACATCAAAATTAAGTTTGTAAGTCAATCTTTGACTTAATTTTTCCTAAACTATTATGGACACTCTCGTCGATTTCGTCGCACGACGGGTTCATACAATGAACAACCCACACAGTGATTTGTTTATAGTGTGAAGGCTTGTGTTGGACCATCCACACTTTTTTGGCACAAGTCGATAGGAAAGAATCGGTGCACAAGGAATGCCACAAACCCAATCAACGACTGACCTCAGGAATTTTGAATTCAGAGTTTTCCCTCTCCGAGAGTGGCAACCTACCTAAGATTAAAGAGCCCAATCTTGCCCTACTATTTTACCCATAGTCTGGAGGGAGAATATATTGGATTTCATACCTTTCCCAAGGGTATTAGCGCTATGTGAAATTACAAACAGCCTTGTCTGGGATTTCAACTCGGGTCGACAAGTCCATTTCCCACGACTCTATACCATTATATATATATACATACATAGAGATAGATAGATAGATAGATAGATAGATAGATTGATTGATACATACATGAATATATACATATAGATAATAGATAGATCTGCAGTGTAAGTATAAATATTAAAAAAAAAGATATTAGAATCGTAGGTGGGCCATTCAGAATGCATCGAAGGTCCGCATGTGGCCGTGGGCCGTTAGTTCTCCCATAACTGATTTAAAGCCATTTACTAATATATTTCCTTCCTTTTCGCGTCCTGCCGTGCTACTACACAGAAGTTTTCAAAAGCCAAGAGACAAATATTGAAATAACGAAATACTACAATGACCGAAATCAAATGAATTCCTATCTGATTTTGGCCACGAAAATGGCGACTGATTGAATAATCTATTCAATAAAATATTCAACGTCTTGCAGCCGAAAAAGAGATTAATATCAAAAATTGCAAAAAGAAACAAAAAGAAAAGAAAGAAAAAGAAAGAGAAAGAGAAAGAGAAAGAGAAACATAATGTTAGCATAAACGAAGTAAAAATTAAAATATTAATGTTAAAAATTCACAATAGGCAACGGAGAATCGGGCGCTTTGAAGAGTTGATGGGACGGGGTGGGGTTGGCTGGTTCGAGTTCCGGCTGGGGGGGGGGCAGAAATTTTCGTAACTGGTTGCGGTATCAAGCATTCACGGAAATATTCGAAGCTCATTACTGTGAGATAGATAAATAGATAGGCAGACAGATTGATGTGAACAGACTGACACATACATACACACACACACAACACACCATCATATATATTATATATATATATATATATATATATATATGTGTGTGTGTGTGTATCAGTCAGCCACAGACACGTGTTTCGAAGTTTTGCTTCTCATCAGTGCGGCTCGACTTTTTAACAGCTACCTCTAGCCGGGATCGAAATCCGACAGAAATTTCGTCTGCTAAGTTCGTTACCCTTGCGGCTAACAGCGGCTGTCAGTATGGGTGAACAATTAATTGATACATCCCTACGGGAGAATGGTTTATACAATTACCAGTGGACTCAAGTCTGTAAACAGGCGAGTATATTTTATATATATAATATATACTAATATATATATATAATTATCAGTCGCCAGTTATTTTTAGAGGGATAGATACATAAATAGATATTAACTGACTGCAAATCTGAAAATAGATAGATTGATATGAACATATCTGAAACACACACACACACACACACACACACACACACACAACACACACATCATATATTATATATATATATATATATATATATATATATACTAGCAAATATATGCACCCTTCGGGTGCAAGTATTTAAGTTTTATAATATAAAATATATATTAAATTAAAAGGCTAATGAAACTGAATAAGAATATAGATAAAAAGATTTAGAACAGAGGGGGTATGATTGGAAAATAGAACAACTTTGAAAAACTTGACCTCTTCCATCATTTTCCGTTATTCCCGTCTTTCATTGGTAAATTTTCCTAATTTAACTGTTTAGTTAAATAGGAAGTGAAATAAATAATATTAGTTATTTCTTCTTGTTAAGGGATTTCTTTTAAGATTTATTGAAGAGATTTTTGCTCATATTCATTAAGATGAAAGCAAACCATTAGAAAATAATAATACTGAAGCATATATATTAACAACCAAATTTTAAGATCAATATGCAAATTAGCCTTTCCATTCATACTGTAAACCGCTATTTTGTTTGTATATATAAATACAATTGCATGTTTATCAGTATGTAAACCTGCCCAACGGATGGGGGTCCAGTGGCTTCGGCCTGGATCTTTAACGAGTTAATCAGCGTCGATCCCAGGGCCATCCCCCAGGCAACACCTGCCCACTTGATTAAAGGGCAAGGCTGGGTTTATTGCCCAGTGCCTGAGGCGCCCCCTTGAGGGGGAATGCCGACGGGATCGGCGCAATTTTTCACCGTGCCACCCATGAGTCTCGGCTTGTGAGTGGCGCCACATAAATAGGGCTTTGTGCCTGACCCGTACAAGTGGGGTACGTGGAAAATATCATGTAAATATGGTCAACAGTATAAATAATGTAAAATAATTTTATTGATAATTGAGGGGTATAAATAAAAATAAAATCATGGTTAGGTAATGTTGATGTAAATATACAAAGGGAAATTGTGACTTGAGTAGTAATATAGTTTCGGTTACAGACAGACAAACCCACAATCTCCATTATAATAAGAATATATATATATATATATAATATATCAGAGAGAGAGAGGACGAGGAGAGGAAGAGAGAGAGGACAGACGCACGACATTGAGAGAGAGAAAAAATAAATAAGATAAATTATTATAGACTAAGATATATAGAGATAGGTATTTTTTCACATTATATTTATTGATAGGTAGATACATACATACATACATACCTACATGTGAACAGATGATAGATAGATACATGAGATACATATGAACAGACTGTGATAGATAGATAGATAGATAGATATAAACAGCTAGCTAACTAGATAGATCACTAGTATAAATATGCAAAAAGATTAGTCGTAGGCGTTCCATTCAGAAAGCATCGGGGTCCGCACAAGGCCCGAGGGCCGTAGTTTTCCCATGACTGGGAATGCTCTCATTTCCTTCGTTTAATCCTTGCGGTAAATCTGAAGTCAATTTAAAATATTAATGTTATGAATTCAGGGTAGACAATGGAGAATCGGATGCTTCGAATAACGGATGAAACGGCGGGGGGGGTGAATTCGGGCTGGTAGGAATGGGAGGGAATTGGGTACTGAGATAGAAGGATAGACTTAGATAGATATTGAACACAAATAGATAGATAGATAGATAGACATATGCAAAATGATGCCTCTACAAAGACACTAACCAATGGTACAGAGTTGAGATTTTTGACATATAAGGTGTGTGCCAGATCGTCTCTCCTACTCGACCAGAACCATGTGACCTATCTCTTGGCCAATCACTGGCAAGTACGGCCTGCTGCTGATACAATACTTAAACCGACTCTACTGGTCATAATCACTACAGCGTTCATTGACGACGGACATAGGATTAAATCACTGGACCTTTACCAATACGCAGGATAGGACTTCTACGATCACCAAAGGATTCCATAACTCAGGACTTACTTTAAGCCCTTTTCAACTGGAAAGGATGGCATTTAAAGAGTTTACAGTTTGTTGCAATTTTGTAGATATTAAGGCGGGTGATAGATGCCTACTCCTAAATATAGACTCGTCAGCTACAACGTGACCCGAGAAAGATTTCTATTGTCCAATCACTGACTGCTGCCTGCGCTTCTGCTGTATTAATCAGAGACCACCATTCCTGAGCTTAGGAGAGAAAACGACAATTTGTTTTGCTATTTTAACCGCATAAGATGAGAACCCCTAAACAGGTTAACTACCCCCACTTCCCCCCCCCCGGGGGGGGGGGGCCCCCCCCCCAAGGAAAAAAGGTGGGAACCAAGGGGGAAAGGCCCAAAA
>CM042174.1:42515424-42520424 GCA_023376005.1 Doryteuthis pealeii | reverse complement strand
TTTCCATGGGAATCGAATTTGAAATATTTTTCTCGACAAAAAATCATGGAAATTACATTTCCATAAGTAAAGAATTTGTAATATATTTCCTTTTGAAATTATGTCATTTAATTTGCATTTTAAAACCATTTCCATTGCAATTTACAAAAGACAAACTTTAATGGACTTTTCTTTTTTTTTTACTCTAGGAAAATCTTTTGGAATTTATCCAATAAAATAGGTTTCTATAAATCGATATGAAAAGGATTCGATTTTTGCATGGTACTTGTGTTATTTTTTGCATGCTATATTGTTCGGTATTATACGAAGAGCAATCGAGTCTATCTCCTTTTCACTAGCACTAAATCATGGAGATTGTTTTTAGGCCTCATGGAGCGCCGCACCTACCATAAATATTAATCAGTATTTAGTCTTTCAACAGAGATCTTAATTACTGTTGTTAAAGAGTTGCACGTTGGACTCTATCTTATCTACCGTATTTGACGGCATATAGGACGCACTTTTTTCCAAAATTTTGCCGCCCTGTCGTCTGGGGTGTTAGCACATTTGCAGAGTGGTAAGACTCCCCCAATGGGGCCACCTGTTGCCGAGGGTGGTGAAACGTAATGCTTAAGGATGGAGCCCAGGTGGATGAGCAGTTCATGATTTGCAATACTCCACTTTGGCCCTATCTTGGGCTAGACGGGCGGTCGGAGATGCCCCCTCCGATCAATCGGCTGGTCATGTCAAACCCTAGTACCTATATGATTGCCCAAACCCTATTGCCCTGATGGCAAGCCCCAACCCCTTATCATATGGGTGCTAGAAGGTGGTGACTGAGGGTCTACATGTCCTGGGAATGATGTTAAACTCTATCTGATGGTGAGGTTCCAGTTCTGGAGGTTTGGGGAATGGGGGACACCCCTTCGTCACCATTGCTCCCTTGTCCACTCTGACCCGGAGTGGTAGTACCTGTTAGGGTCCCATCTATGGGTTAAATAGAAAAAACATGAGTTGATAAACAAAATTGTATTATGCATTAAGAATGAATTTATTTCAAAACTTTATCGGCATTAAATGACCCACCGAGGTTGATATGCCGTAAAACAAACCAAACCAAACCAAACTTAACCAAAATTTTGGATAAAAAAATTGCCCTGCGTCTTATACATCGTAGGTGAAGTTTGAGACCTCCCATAGGCCTAGGCTAATCTTCTCTATGATGCTCACTAACCCAACTTACGCTCAGTACTTTTACCTACCCTAAACTTCATACATCCGCATTTTATTGCTGCTATTGTTATAATCAATCAACAGCTAGACTGTTTTCAACAACATATGCTTAAATGCACTAAAAAATTTTTTTTTTCTGAATCTGACCAGCTGAAATGGGGGTTATATGTCCGTGCGCCTAATGTGCCGTCAAATACGGTATATCTTTTTTATGTTGTAAAATTATTTATTTTACTCCTTTAATAGATTTGATAATTTTACTTAATTATGATACAAACCCTCTGACATGTTTTTTTTTAATGTTAATAAATCTATGTTAACCTTTCTTCCGGATATAAGGTACGGAAGACGTGGTAAACTGTTCAAACGTCGAGAGCCGTATTGCAAATGGCCGCTTCTGTGGCAAATACGTAGACAAGTTAATGAATAAGGTAACAAGTAAAGAAACAGAACACACGGCTTTTTAAACAGAACAGTGTATTCGACAACAAAACATCAACGTGCAATATACATTATGCAACGTGTAATATACAAAATGTATGTGAGGTATACAAATGTGTTATAAATTGTACAAACTGTAGTACAAGTGTAGGTTGCAAAATAATGCGTTTGCGTAACTTATCTTATGACTTGTATGAAGAGATGAGCGTCTCTTGCTTAGCTTGAGTTAAGTTTGACTTTACGTCGCCATCGGCCCTTGGTAGCTAGCTTAAAAAAAACACGTCTTGTAGTGACGGGTGAAAAAGCAGCGAAAAAGGCGTGTTGAAGGAATCAATCTTCGAAATTTGGCGGTTAAAATAAGCCTAGTACAAGTGTTTTGATTGGTCACCAACAATGGCCTTCAACCAATTACACAATGTCTCTTATCAGGCGATGGTTAAGGGGCGGTAACCGTGTAATGTCATATATTTTCTTTTACTTCCCGGGTTTTATTTATACGCTATTTGACAAGGGAAGATCACTCTGTTTAAACTAGACAAAGAGGCAGATCACTCGATTCTACTTATACACCGGATTTTAATGATGGTTTTGATAACTAAGACACAATATATGGGTAAATTGAAAGGCAACCTGGACTCTCTAGTATTACTTAAGCAACCAATCTCGGAAAAAGAAAACTCAACATTCAAACCAGTTTTGTTCCACTTAGAATTGAACATTGTGTCACATTCAACCTATGGCGGAGGGTTGGGTAAATATATTCTCAGCTCCAACCCCATCTATGGTTAGCGGAATGAGAACAGGATATCCAGTGGATTGAATAAAGGGTTGGGTTTAAAGTACCGTGAGGGCTCCCGGTTACGACACGAAGGTTCCGAGTTCGAGACGGTTCCGAGTCCGACAAGAAGAAGGCCGGAGGGCATATCGGCTGAAACGTTGTGCAGATAACATTTTATTATATTTTCCTATTTATTTATCATGGCTATCTGACGAAACTGGTCTTATTTATGGAGTTAATTGACGAAATAAATTTATAATAAGTTTTTATTTCTTATGGAAAGGAAATATATATATATATATATATATATATATATATGTGTGTGTGTGTGTGTGTGTGTGTGTGTAAGTAAAGTTGGCGGAGTGGCCTATTGTCGGTATCAATTTGTTTGTTCTGTTATACGGCATATCAACCTCAATGGGTTTAATTAATGCCAGCAAAGTTTTGAAATAAATTCATTCTTAATGGATACTCAATCTTTTTTTATAAACACATGGATCTATTTAACCCGTACATGGGATCCTAACTGATACTACCACTCCGGGTCAGAATGGACCAGGAAGCAATGGTGATGAAGGGGTGCTCTACATTCCTCAGACCTCCAGAACTGGAAACTCAGCATCAGATAGTTTAACGTCAATATATATACATATCTTTTTTTAAACAGCACCCCACAAGGAAGCAGGCGAATGGCCACCTGCCCCTATCTAACAAACCATACGAGTGAGATGGACAAAACATGCTGGACACTGCTGAAGGAGCAAGGACGAACACATAAGCGACGTTCTCCTGTGGAAGCCAGCACATGGACATCCTAATGTGGGCCGCCGAGCAAGGAGGTACATTGACCAACTCTGCGCGGATACTGGATGCGGTGTAGAGGACCTCCCTGAATGAGAGAGAATGTTGGCGAGTGATTTTCATGAATATCAGTGCTGCATGCGCGACATGTTATATATATATATATATATATATATATATATATTATATATATATATATATATATATATATATATAAAGGGTATGAAAAACACACTATGCTGTTAAAATTAATGTATTTTATATCATTTTCATAGCTAATATTGAACAATATTTTTATTTATAAAAAATCATCATCAGAACACAATGATAATTAGGTCCGTATTTAGATGTAAATGTTTTTAATCTGGACTCATCGAGAGAGAAGCAGAAAATAATTTAAATTCAAACCGGAAACATTGTTTTTCCCAAAAAGCGTGTAAGCTATGCGATCGCTTCGTCTTTGTTCATTCGCTGCGTTTCGCTGTTTCGCTAACGTCATATACATTTTGCTACATCGTGTTTCTTCAGTGTAACAGTTTTTGAAAGAAAAAGAAATATGGCTGACACGCTTTTTGGGAAAAACAATATTTCCAGTTTGAATTTAAATTATTTTCTGTTTCTCTCTCGATGAGTCCGGATTAAAAACATTTACATCTAAAAACGGATCTAATTATAATTATGCTCTGACGATGATTTTTTTATAAATCGAAATATTGTCAATAACAGCAATGAAAAAGGATATAAAAATATATTAATTTTAAAGAAAGTGTGTTTTTCATTCCCTTTTATCTATACATATATCGCCGGATTCATTTCCTTACTCTTAACTCGTAGCACCTAGCTTCCTCCCTGCTTCCTGTAAACTTTCCCCACACTTTATATCATGTTATCCTCATTTCTTATTCCTCCCCTAACCTCCCTACCCCTCATTCCCGCTACTAACTCACTTCCTCGTCAAAACACACACATGTACGTAATTTTGCTTTGAATAAAAGTCAAATGACTGACGAAGTTCTTCAAGTAAGGACGAAATATTTCTCCTCTCAGACTTGTTTGAGTTATTATTTTTTGTTCACTCTCCTTTTACCTTACCTCTATATATATATATATATATATATATATATATATATATGTGTGTGTGTGTGTGTGTGTGTGTGTGTGTGTGTGTGTGTTTAGAAATAAGACTTAAAAACGCTTATTTTGCTTGTTTCCCCCAAATTACCGTTATTTATTAAATGGCTTTCTCTCGTAAAATAATCGGCAATGAATTTTTATTTATTTATATTTATTCTTTTCAATCTGTTTGTCTGGGTTCGATTTTCTTCTTCTTTTTTTTTTTTTCTTGTCAAAATAGTAAATAATTTCCATTGTGAAATCAGGGACATGGCAATTCCTTTATGAAATTATTTTCAGGTTCTATTGTGACTTTGTTGAAATGTAATTGACTGGGAATTTTTATTAGCAATAATGCAATTTTGTGTCTAAACAACCCCTCCCCAAATATCGCAAATGAAAGACCAAAAAAAAAAAAGAAAGAAAAGAAAGTTATTGATTGAACAAACAAGAGACATGTCGAAAATCAGCCATTTTAAAATTTCCCGATTACCAAAAAAACCCCAAACAAACAACTTATTAAGCTTCGTATGCTATCAAATAATTTTCGCCCTTTTTCCGATCTCTAAAAAAAAAAAAAGATTCCGTTTTTTTCCCCTTCTTCTTGATTCTATCCGAAATAGAATTTAACTTCGGGACAGAAAATAAAAGGTTA
>CM042174.1:42500424-42505424 GCA_023376005.1 Doryteuthis pealeii | reverse complement strand
GTCGGACAACGAGGGAGTCAAGCACCTTTTCACTAGCGCTATACCAGGGAGATAGTTTTTTTTTCTGAGGTGGCGTGATACACCTACCATCAGCTCCCCACTTTAACGCACATATCAGATTGGTCTATTAAATTATTAGATTAGACTAAGAAGATTGTTTTTGTATCTGAGGTGAAGCGCCACAGCTACGACCAGCTCCCCACTTTATTGCACAGATCTGTGCTACTCGTATACTGAGTTGGCGAAGGCCGGAATCGAACCAGGAAATCTTTGTAATTCCGATGCGGATGCTCTACCAACTGAACTAAACCTATTGTTCTCTCACCTCATCAGGTCAATCTACTGACTTTAAGTTTAATAAATTATGAAAAAGAAAAACCTGAAATTTATCGCCATGGGACATGAGGAGGTGAGAAAACAATTTCTTTCTTTCAAGTTTTAATCTAATCTACTGGCCATTATTTGAGTACATTTTTGATTTAAGAAGAAACCGTTTCTATAACTAGTTGGTCATTTCAATCTCTCTCTCTCTCTCTCTCTCTCTCTCTATATATATATATATATATATATATATATATATATATATATATTTGTTTATGAAGAATATTAGATGGGGGTTCAACTCTAATCATGCTGGTCATCTATAGTAAAATCTTGACACAGAAAAAAACATACCAATCATACTACATTTATATTTATTTCTGATTTAAGAAGAAATTTCTATAATTATTTGTTTATTATATATATATATATATATATATATATATATATATATATATATATACTAGCAAATATATGCACCCTCCGGGTGCAAGTATTTAAGTTTTAATGTAATAAAATATTGTATTAAATTAGAAAGGCTAATGAAACTAAATAAGAATACAGATAAAAAGATTTGAAACAGAAGGAGTATAATAAAAAAATGGAACAACTGAAACTTACTCTTCCATCACTCTCGTCTTTCATTGTTATTTTTTCTAATTTAAGTATTTAGTTATAAGAGGAAGTAAAGAATAAACTGACAGTTATTTTATCTTGTTAATGGATTTCATTTACGATTCATTGAAGAGATTTTTACTTATATTCATTAAAATAAAACCAAACAGTTAGAAATCAATAATACTAAGCACATATTTATTAAATTCGATTTTTTAATATTAATATGCAAATTAGCCTTCCCGTTCACATTGTAAAGCGCTATTTTGTTGTATATATAAATATAATTGCATGTTTTTAGTATGTAGACATAGTTAACAGTATTAATAATGTAAGATGATTTTATTAATAATTGAGGTTTAGATAAAAATAAAATCATGGAGAATGTGATGTCAATACCTAAGAGAATTGTGACTTGAGTAGGAATATAGTTTCGGTTACAGACAGAAAAACACACAATCTCCATTATAATAAGATATATATAACTGTCAACTCGTGTTCGAGTAAGACCAATTCCTGTTTTAAAAAAAAATCATAGTTGGGTGCCAGTAGCATTTGACACTATCCTTGTGTTTTCTCAGATGACTCACCAGGCCAGCCCTGGAGAGTCATACTCTTCCACATAAACTACATGTTGGAACTTCTCCACTTTGAATGTTGCTGGGTTGAAAATTACCCTTTCTAATAGTCCGCTTCAACTTTTGGTGTTTAATTCAGTTGGACTCAAATTCTTTCACAGACAGGTAGATGGTGGCTCTCCAGCCAGGTCTATTACAAGCTAGCTTATCTCAGTCCTCCACAGCAATAGCAATGTTCTTCAGAGTGTCCTTGGGGCAGTCCTTAAACCCCTCAATTTGGGTTTGCACTGATGACGTTTGCCGGTTGAGATTTCCTCGTAAAATAGTTGTTTTGGGATTCGAAATCATTCATGCGACCTAGATGACCAGACCAGAAAAGACGAGATCTAAGGATTAAACTCTCAATACTTGGTAGGTGACATTTTTCAAGTATTGTGGTGTCTGGTGTAAATGACAACAATTCTATCCCTAAAATCCTGCAAAGGCAATTCTGATGGAATCTCTTGAGTGTCCTGAGATGTCGTTTATAAACAACCCAGGTCTCACAGGTGTACAAAAGGTCAGTGAACGCACAGACTCTGTGTACACGCAGCTTGGTGGATATATATATATATATATATATATATATATATATATATATATATATATATAGTTATGAGGATTATTCCATTTGGGGTTCAACTCTAATCATACAGGTCATCCGTAGCAAAAGCTCGACGCAGAAAAAGACAAAAATACCGGTCATATTATATATATATAATTTTTTTATATATATATATATATATATTATATATATGTGTGTGTGTGTGTGTGTGTGTGTGTGTGTGTGTGTAAAACAAAAACAATTACAAAAAACTATCAGCCAACCAAAGTTCTAGGATTTTGGAAGTCGATGTGAATTAGTTACCCCCTGCGTCCTTTCTTGTGAACTTTTCATTCTTCACCCCGCCCCCTCTCAGATGCACTAACATCAACCCCAGCTACTCGAACCAGTTTGCACCGAATGAGACGAGTCTAGAAGTGAAGAACTTGTCATCTTTCTTCCCGCCTAACAAGATTTTCTTATCATTTTCTGATGAGGCCTATGACCAATAATCGGCTTAAACCGAAAATTGCTTTTATTCAGATTATCAGAGTCAACATTTCGCTCGAAGAAAAATCTGAATATGTTCTCTAAATTTGTTTACCTTAGCTCGTATGACACAAGGTCAAGAAAAATGGAGCGCCAAGCGAGAAACGAATCGGTTAAAGAAATAAAGGTTTTTCAAAACAATAATTTTAGTCATTAAATATTGAAAGCAACAGTGAAACTGATAGTAACGGTTTCTTCAAAAGCAAAGAAACTGTTTAACAATCAGATTTTGGAAATCAGTTTAAAACTTTCCTTGAATATTTAAGACGAATGGCTCTATTCCTAATACTGAGGAGTATAAAAGATACAAAACAAGCAAGTCATATATATATATATATATATATATATATATATATATATATATATATATATTGGGAGAATATGTGCTTAATTGAAGTCGTACCTAATTTTGAAAATTAATAATTAATTAATTAGGTGGGAATGCCTATTTAAATGTAAGGCTAAACAAATCGAGAAAAATCAATATCTGTATGTACATTTCGGCCTATTAGGCCTCATCAGCAGAGCTATAGATAGGAAGACCGCCCTGTGCGTGATTCGAAACCGGACTGTCAAGCTGACAGGCGGGTACCATAACCCCTACACCAAACGGACTTCTTAGATTTTACGATTTGTTTAGAGTAGGTTAATATTCCTCTTGTAGTGACTTTTATTACACGACGATATGATAAGTATGTAAACACGATGTGTTTGGATATGGCTTTTTTGTCGACAATTTTTGGGAGAATATGTGCTTAATTGGAGTCGTACCTAATTTTGAAAATTAATTAATTAATAATTAATTAATCAGGCGGAAATGCCTATTTAAATGTAAGGCTAAACAAAGCGAGAAAAATCAATCTCTGCATGTACATTTGTCGGCAAAAAAAGCCATATCCAAATACATCGTGTTTACATACTTGAGGCCTACTTGAGTCAGACACTCTACCTAAGTTTCACCCGAATGGTTTTTCAGGATAATTCTGAGTCAGAATTATCCTGAAGAACCATCCTGGTGAAAGCTAGATAGATAGTGTCCGACTCATGTAAGTAAGTAAAGTCGTCGGGATGGCCTAAAGTCGGTACCAGCCAATCAGCGAGGGAGTCTATCCCCTTTTCACTAGTGCTAGACCAAGGAGATTGTTTTTGTGTCTGAGGTGGAGCGCCACACCTACCATCAGCTCCTCACTTTACCGCACATATCCCTGTGCTACTCATACGCTGAGTTGGCGAGGGCCGGTATCGAACTAGGAACCTTGTGGTTTCTAGCCGAACGCTCTACCGACTGAGCTAACCCGGCCCCTTTATGTTCTACTTAGCGTCTTGAGCACTTTTTACGTATATAACTTGAAAAAACTCTCCCGGTGTTTTTTTTCTTTTGGCCACTACATTACGATACTTGTGATTATTTTCAGAAAGTACGGATGTGCTGTTCTTTTTTTAAACGAATGGCTCCATTTCTGATACTGAGGAGTATAAAAATATAGAAAACAAGGCAAGTTATACACATACATATATATATATATATATATATATATATATATTGTTGAACTGTGCAGACATTTTGTGTCTGCAAATTCCCCCTGTAGATAGCCTGTGACGGGGCAGAAAGTACTCGGGAGCAGATAAGCTATGACAAATACATCAGCCAATTCCAGACTGATTTCATTATTAGAACAAAAGTTGCAGACACAAAATGTCTGCACAATCCAACGAAATATGCTCGAAAGATATATATGGCACTATCCCTGATACTGAGTAGCATAAAAGATAGAAAACAAGGTAAGTTATATATATATATATATATATATATATATATATATATATATATGTATGTGTGTGTGTGTGTGTGTGTGTGTGTGTGTATAGTGCCTCTATCCCTGATATTACATAGTATAAAATATGAAAACAACTTCAGTCATTTTGTATTATTTGGATTAGATTATTTGGACTATTGTCCTCCTCTTTATTGTTACCTACACGACGTTTCGGCCGATGTGCCCTTCGTCCTTCTTCATATAAAACAAAAACATTATTTCAAGGTAATATATATATATATAATTTATATATATATATAATTATATATTATATATATATATATATAATATATATATATATATATATATATGAGTGTATATATATTTAACGTAATATATATATATATATATATATATATATATATATATATGGTGTGTATATATATTTAACGTAATATTTGTGACGGCCTTTACACGCAAAGCGATGTGTGTATTAAAACAGTTAAAATCCCCTTCCCATTCTGTAAGTGAAGACAGCCTAATGGTTACGGTGCCGGACTGGCACCCAACCGATCGGATTTCAATTCCGGCTGTAGG
>CM042174.1:42492924-42497924 GCA_023376005.1 Doryteuthis pealeii | reverse complement strand
CCCACTTAATTAGTATTTTTAATATAATCATTTATTAGTCAATTCTGTTGCATGTGATTTCGCTAGTGTTTTGTTTATTTTCTTTTAAGACCAAGTGTGAAAATTTGAAACTTTGCGTTTTGTTGGAAAGAAAGTTTGTGCTCATTTAGTCGCTTCTTATGCTAAAATTAAAACACAAAATTGCATGTGAGAACACGTGACATTTATGTATATTTAACTCTGCCTTTATTTTGGCAGGCGATAATAAAAAGAAGTATTGGGTGATAAAGTGCATGGTAGCGGAAATTCATCGATACTTCTGTAATAATAAACGAACACACACGGAAAGCTTTCTTCTACTTAGAATACTGTTGCAGTTTAATGGGAGTTTATATACTATCAGAAACTTCAAAGATTTACACAAAGGGGAAGTAATGATAAAACAGGGGAAGTAACTCTCAATTACTTATTACAATTACCTAATTGGGACAGTTCAAGATGTATTTCTTTTCCAGTGTAACCTCTAGGTCACCAATGTTACGAGTGGGTTTACACTTTTAACATTTAGCTCTTGTCAGTAGAGCATCTGATGAGGAAACACAAGTTTCCTGGTTCGATACTGGTACAATAGTAATACTAAGTGTAATTTTCTTGTTAACTATTTCTCTACTGTTCATAAATAGTTATTTACTAAGGTTAGCTTAGTTGTGGCCAGAAGTATGGGTCACCTAGTAATGATTAAACTCACTTACAACGGTCTGCTAATCTAACTTGCAAACTACAAAAAGTGGTTAGTGATTGTACCTAGTTTGGTTAGAAGAGGTATATATATATACTAGCAAATATATGCACCCTCCGGGTGCAAGTATTTAAGTTTTAATATAATAAAATATCATATTAAATTAGAAAGGCTAATGAAACTGAATAAGAATTCAGATAAAAATATTTGGAACAGAGGGGGTATGATTGAAAAATAGAACAACTTTGAAACTAACTCTTCCACCATTTTCCCTTACTCCCGCCTTTCATTGGTAAATTTTCCTAATTTAACTATTTAGTTAAAATAGGAAGTAAAGAATAATATTACAGTTATTTCTTCTTGTTAATGGATTTCTTTTAAGATTTATCCCTGAGATTTTTGCTCATATTCATTAATATAAAACCAAACAAATAGAAATCAATAATACTAAGCATATATTTATTAAAATCACATTAAGATCAATATGCAAATTAGCCTTCCAATTCACACTGTAAACTGCTATTTTGTTGTATATATAAATACAATTGCATGTTATTAGTATGTAGATATGGTCAACAGTCTTAATGATGTAAAACAATTTTATTAATAATTGAGGTTTAAATAAAAATAAAATCATGGGAATGTGATGTAAATAACAAAGGGAATTGTGACTTGAATGGTAATATAGTTTCGGTTACAGACATACAAACCCACAACTCCATTATAATAAGATATATATATATATATGTTTTTTTAAAAGTTGGACGTTATTACGAAGCATCTAAAAATAAATGAATGAACTCGATGTTATAGAGTATTGGGTTCACTTATTTTTATTATAATTATTATTTTTTATCATAAATTTTCGGGTTCGTTAGATACCCTTTATCAAATGACTGTTGTTCCTGTTCAACGGATCTTTTGTCTCTGTTGTTATTTACAGCGGCAGCGTCTGTAAATTTTTATAATAACGGAGTATTCCGATGTCAGCGTTCAGTCCCCTCACGTGAGTTTGTAATTTTAGAATCATTTAGTTTCTGCTTGTTTTCGAGATTGCGTTGTTGGAAATGCGTGTTCTATTAGAATGCATTTGAGGTGTGTAAGGTTGTGTGGTAATGTGTTAAAGTGAAGTGCTATTGTACTATGCGGGGATTTGAGTTTTATTGTGGATTTGTGGTTATTTAATCTTAGTCTAAAAGATGTTGGTGTTTCTCCCACATATCCGCTATTTGTGCATTGTGTGCAGTATATGTAATATATGATGTTAGCGCTATCGCATGTTAGGTGTAGCGGATGGATTGTTATGTTCGTGTGGGGTATTTATATTTCGGTTTCCGTGTGTATATATGGCTGCAAATTTGGCATCTCGGCTTGTTGCATATATATATATATATATATAATATATATATATATATATATATATATATATATATATAAACAATCTACGTTGTTACTACCATTAAGATAAAAAATATCGATCTTTTGTTTTAGGACCAAACACTGATCATGTTTTTATTTTTATCATTATCTACAATAGTTTCCAGTTAAAAATTGTGGTGCAAAAACTTACAATGAAAAACTAATTTTGGTACAAATGCAGAATAGCGCGCAAGTGATAATATCATTAAAATCTCATTTTACGTCTGCCCTGTCGGCTGGGGCGTTAGAATGCACCGACTGCACCTCTGCAGAGGGGTAATATCCCCCCCCAATGGGGCCACCTGTTGGCTGTGGGTGGCGACCCGTGATGCTTAAGGATAGAGCCCAGGTTGATGAGCAGTTCATAATCGCAATACTCCACTTTGGCCCTATCTTGGGCTAGACGGGCGGTCAATCGGCCTAGCACCTATATGATTTTCACAACCCTATTGCCCTTATGGCAAGCCCCAATCCCTTTTTTATCATATGGGTGCTAGAAGGCGGTGGCTGCGGGTCTACATGTCCTGGGAATGACGTTAAACTCTATCTGATGGTGAGGTTCCAGTTTTGGAGGTTTGGGGAATGTGGAAGCACCCCTTCATCACCATTGCTCCCTAGTCCACTCTGACCCGGAGTGGTAGTACCTGTTAGGGTCCCCTCTATGGGTTAAATAGAAAATGTATTTATAAAAAAATTGTATTATCCATTAAGAATTTCAAAAACTTTATCGGCATTAAATGACCCACTGAGGTTGATATACCGTAAAACAAAACAAACAAAACAAATCATTTTACGTATAAGTAGCATTAGATTAGGAAAACCCTAACAATAGCGTCTCAAAGGTTTCGGGTATTTGCGTGAAATGTAATGCTTTTTATACGTAATCTAATGATATTATCTCTTGTGCGCTATTCTGGATTAGTATCCGAATTTTTAATACAAACAAACAAACAAAAAAAAAAATAGATAAATAAAAGTTTAAAAAATCTGATTTTCAGTGTTTTATCGTCAAAGTTTCCAGCATAAAATGAAAGATTGGTAAAGAAAATATTACTGATGAACACTATCTTATTAGTCAAAGAATTGGTAGATTTTCTTTCTTTCTTTTCTTTCTTTTTTTTCTTTCTTTCTTTCTTTCTTTTCTTTCTTCCTTTCTTTCTTTGTATATAACTTAACATCTTTCTTTTTCTTTCTCTGTATATAATATAATATCTTTCCTTTTCTTTCTTTGTTTCTTTCTGTGTATATAACTTAATATATTTCTTTTTGTTTGTTTGTTTGTTTCTTACTTTCTTTCTTTCGTTCTTTCTTTTTTTTGTATATAATTTAATATATCTCTTTTTCTTTTTTCTTTCTTTCTTTCTTTCTTTCTTTCTTTGTATATAATTTAACATCTTTCTTTCTTTCTTTTTATATAATTTAATATCTTTCTTTTTCTTTTTTTCTTTCTTTCTTTCTTTCTTTTTTCTTAACCCCATCTGTTTCTTTCTTTCCTTCTTTTTCCACTGTCTCTTCCTTTCTTTTCTTAGCCTAGCCTCTTTCTTTCTTTCTTTCTTTCTTTCTTTCTTTCTTTCTTTCTTTTTTCTTCTTCTTTCTCCCTTCCATCCTTTCTTTCTTTCTTTCTTTCTTTCTTTTTTTCGTCCAGTCTCTTTCTTTCTTTCTTTCTCTCTTAACCCCTTCCTGTTCTATAATTATTTCGTGGATTAAGCGCTTAATACCGGATTGCTTAAAGATTATCGTAATCACCGAATTGATTAATCTAATCACTTATTTCATCTATAGAAATTAATAACCAATATATATATATATATATATATATATATTATATATATATATATATATAAATAATCAGTACCCAAGCTCAGTCGGTTAAACGTCAGATTAGGAACCACAAGGTTCCGAGTTCAATACCGGCCCTCGCCAACTCAGCGAATGAGTAGCACAGTGATCTGTGTTGTAAAATGAGGAGCTGATGGTTGGATATTAAGATGTGAATAGTAAGAGAAGAGAAAGTCATTTGCATCCGGGATTAAAACATAAATCAATGTATGACCAAAACAATTAATGGATCTGCGAGACTAACCTTTTATTAGTATTATCTGCGTTTTCGGACTATTGTCCTCATCTTTATTGTTATCTGTACAACGTTTCGGCCGATATGCCCCTCGGCCTTCTTCAGGTATTTCTTGTCAGACTCGGGAACCTTCTCGGACTCGGGAACCTTCTTTCGAACTCGGGAACTTTCTTGTCGTAATCGGGAGCCATCACGGAACTTTGACAAGAAAGTTCCCGAGTTCGAAAAGAAGGTTCCCCGTTCCCGAGTTCGAAAAGAAAGTTCCCGAGTTCGAAAAAAGGTTCCCGAGTTCCGAAAAGAAGGTTCCTGAGTCCGAAAAGAAATATCTGAAGAAGGCCGGAGGGCATATCGGCCGAAACGTTGAAAAAATAACAATAAAGATGAGGACAATAGTCCGAATAACGCAGATAATACTAATCATCAATCCTCATCTCAAATATTCAGAGAAATACAAACTTTTTATTATTCTTCCTTCTCCCAGGCAATGCCGGGTAGCCGCTTCTGATACATATGAAATAGATATAAAATGATTACTGAACAACTGGAATTTCTGAGGCTATAGCATCCAAAATTGTGAATGGTGACCTTTTCATTTTGAAGGTCAGTAGACATTGGGGTTTCGTCAGGACAATGCATGGTCTCATACTGAAGCAAGAAGTGTTGAAACCACCAATCAGTTTGGTTGGGAACAGCTGCTATATCCTCCTTGCAGTCTAGATGTGCTCAAAGAATTCCTGCGCGGAACAAAGTTTTCAATATACAATAAAACATTGAATATACAAACATCAT
>CM042174.1:42480424-42490424 GCA_023376005.1 Doryteuthis pealeii | reverse complement strand
TTCTTTCAGTCTATTCATATCTATCTATCTCCGTCTCTATCTATCTATCTATCTATCTATCTATCTCTATCTATTATCTATCTCAGTTTATTCATATCTATATATCTCTCTGTATCTATCTATCTATCTATCTATCCAACTATCTACCTCTATCTATATATCTTATCTTTATGCCTATTCAACTATCTATCTATCCCGGTCTATCTATCTATCTATCATATCTATCTATATCTATCTATCTATCCCCAGCTGTTCACTATCTATCTATCTATCTATCTATTCAACTATCTATCACTATCCCAGCCTGTTTCAATATCTATTCTATCTATCCTATCCTATCTATCTATTCAACTATCTATCTATCCCAGTCTGTTCATATCTATCTATCTATATATCTCAGTCTGTTCATCTATCTATCTATCTATCTATCTATCTATCTCAGTCATATCCTATTCTATCTATCTATCTCAATCTATCTATATCTATCTATTATCTATCTATCTATAAGATGAAAGACATAGGTTCCTCTTCATCCTTTAAACGGTGCCAATTTTGGCAACTTCCACACCATTGTCTCTTTAATTCCTTTTCTTTTCTTCTTTTGTTTCTGGTTCTGAGTTCTTTTTAACTATTGCCATCTTTTTTTATGTCTCCCTGTAGACAGAAGCGCATCATTTCAAATGTAATTATCATTTCTTTTTTATTACATTTAACCAACGACTTCTTTTTTTATTCTATTTACCTTCCTGTCTGTTATGATAATTACTTCTTTCTGTGCACACACACACACCACCATTAAATATTGACATTCTTTCTTTATAAGTCATCAAAGATTATTTTGATCAAAGAATATCTTCTTTTTTTTTAAATGCTTTATTAATTTGTCTCAAATTATCATTAATAATTTTTGTCCACAACCCGATTCTGATATCAATTCATTTCTTGTTTCTGTTTTTTTTTATTTCCTTTGTCCGTTGATTTTTACAATATTTCCAATATTGCCATTTGGTTTGTAATACACTAAGCATCTTTGTCTCGTCTCAAACTGGTCTTCCTAAATGGTCATCTTGTAAAATAAGGAGATGTAGAAAGACCCGAAATTTTAGTTGTGATTGAGGAATTCTTGTCAAATTTTTCGGATGACGTGTGAAAGGCTACCTGTTAAGTTTTTAAATGCCATCCTTGGCCAGTTGAAAAAGGACTTAAAGTAAGTAAGTCTGAATTATGGAATTTAGTGAATAAAGTCCATATCCTGCATATTGTTAAAGGTCCAATGATTTAATCCTATGTCCGGTCGTCCACGAAAGGCAAGGACAGTTTATGGCCAGTACTGTTGTTGGTTAAGTATTGTATCAGAGTACTGCCAGTTATTGACCAAGAGTTTGATCACATGGTTCTCGGCGAGTCTATAAATAGAAGTGGGCTTTTAACACACACCTTATAACAGACATTTTTCAACAGCTACCTATTGGTTTCTGATCGGTCAGAACAAGGCGAGAAAGAGAGTGAGAGAAAGAGAAAGAGAAAGAGTGATGAGTTAGGAGTCTGGGTTGAGTGCTTCAAGGGAACAGACGCACGATGGCATTTTTACATGGGATGAAATAAATGAGCTCAGAAAAAAACAAGAACGTCTTGTGTTTATTATTAAAAACTATTTACAGCACAAAACAAGAAATCCCCAAAGATATCCAAGTAATTTCCAGACTCGAAGAACAGCGTGAATGCCATCCAGCCCAACAACATATCCACCAGCAGACACAGACAGGTCCAACCGGATCCAGCCAAAGGAATAGTTGATCAATAAGAAGGTATAGAATTATTACGATTTCCAAAAAATCTTTTCAATTGACCCCCACAATACTACAGTAATCCTGAATAGTCACCCATCTAATTACTCTTGTATATGTTTTGCCGCGGACCAGAAGCGAATGACAGAAACTGTTGATAAATAATTTTGGTGTTTCGGACTGTTGTCCTCACCTTTATTACCAACGTTCCGGTCACTGTATACTTCAGCCTTCCTCTGGGAATCCTATGTGGTCACCCGTTGGTCGTGAGTGGCAACCAGTGATGCTTGGTGATAGAACCCTGGTGGCTGAGCAGTCAATGACATGCAAAACTACAATTTGGCCCTAACTTAGGCAAGACGGGAAATCGGAGAATCCCTCTCAATCGGCTGGTCACGTCAAGCCCTAGCACCTAAATGATAGTCACAACGCTATTGCTCTTATGGAGAGCCCCGATCATTTTTTAATCATACTAGCAAAATAAAAAACACCCACCGGGTGATGTAAAAATAGATTTTTGAAACCCATTGCCTGAGGGTCGGTGGAAGCTAAAAAATTCAATGTCAGCGAGTTTGTACCCTAAGTAAGTATAAATTCATCAAATCATTAAAAGGTTTAAAAAATTAAAAACAATTTTGAAATCCTGGTGAAACTTTAAATACTGCTATTAAAATAACAAACAGAACATATATATATAATATATATGCCATCTAATATTTTATCCTATATAGTTATATACTATCATGTTATATATAATATCCAATATCCAAGTCATATATTTATCAAACTCGACTGTTTTAAAAAACCTGATGACGGTCTTAATGTTGCATGTCAACTTTCTCTATTTATTCTATGTTATGAGGATTTTGGCCGGTTATTGGTGACGTTAAGCAGCGACGTCGTAGTTTTTGTTACAGACAAACCGCGAAGCGATCTTCATTACTAATAGATAAGAAATGTCCTAGAAGATGATAGCTGAGAGACTTAATATCCTGGGTGTGACGTTAAACTCTATCTGATGATGAGGTTCCACTTCTGGAGCTATGTGAAGTGTGAAATACCTGTTCATCACCATTATTCCCAGATCCATACAGACTCGGTGGTAGTACCTGTTAGTGTCCCATATATGGGTTAAATAAAAAATAAATTTCAAAAAAATTGTCTACAAAATTGAGCTTAAAAATATTTAAAATATTTAAATACCTATCAATAAATGTCTCTGCAAAACAAATTAACCCAACAAGGGTTGACATGCCGCAAAATCCAACCAACCAATTTATATTGTTCCGTTTCGAAATGATTGCTCTACTAACCGAGCTAAACCGGCCATAACTGTTTAGTTAATCAATGTAACTGAGTGCTCCATTATTTCAACCTTGTACCAAGCTTAATCAAATACGTGTACATTGGCTTATGCTTTAAACAAATTTCTGTTTGGGTTGGTTTGTTTTGTTTTACGGCATATCAACCTCAGTGGGTCATTTAATGCCGATAAAGTTTTGAAATAAATCAATTCTTAATGGATAATATAATTTTTTTATAAATACATTTTTCTATTTAACCCATAGATGGGACCCTAACAGGTACTACCACTCCGGGTCAGAGTGGGCGAGCAATAAACGGCCATAACTGTGTTAATTAATCAATGATAAACTGAGTGCATCCATTGATTTACAAGCCTATGTACCAAGCAATTTAATGCAAATACCGTGCTACATGGCTTATGTCTCACACACCAATTTTCTGTTCCCGTTAAATTATTTCTGTCTCAAACATAGGTGGCAAAGACTCTTGTACCTTGTGGAATATCTCTGCATTTAGACTGATAACAAATTCTTATCATTTGAAACAACTTCTGCCGTGGATGAAGCTAATAAAGATAACGAACTTATTTTCTTGAGTTGGTTTTTTCCTATCAAAAGCCTTTTATCAAGAATGCTTACCGCCTGTATAACTCTAAATCTAAAAGATAAGGTACCTGAATCCTGCCCTTAGAGATATGTGCACCCAATTATTTACTCCATATGCTGCCCCCCAGATGGATACTATACTATTATCAGGCATTACTCCCACTGGTGTGCCTCCACTACTAGACCCTAGAGTATGTAGTACCTGTTTAGGCTTGCCCTCATCTATGGGCTTAAAGAGAAAATAAATATGATGAGGGCGTGGCCTGTGTGTGTGCCAAGTTATAAAAATGTGTTTTAAAAATTGAGTTTAAAGAATTGGTTAAAAGACAAATTTAGGAATACGCCCATTCCAAGAATGAATAAGAGACAAATTTTCTTCGAGTAATAACCGATTAACCCAACAAGCATTGACTCATGTCGCCTAATAGTGCCAACCAACCAAAACGGGCTTCTACAATCTAGTGTTTGAGAGGATTATCTTCATCTCTCTGAAATCCTGTGCACAGTAGAAGCTAATTATCTTTAATTGCTTCTAGATTGGACGAGGCTTTACTATTGAAAAATCAGTCATACTCCCAGGTCCCACTCTCACCCGGAGTGATGGCTACAGTACCTGTATAGGGCCTCATCTATGGTTTACAATCAGTTAAAAAATTCGTTTAGAAAAGTATATTCTCACATAACTTGACGTTGTAAAAATATTGATTTTAAAAAAGAGTATTTAAATAAGGTTTGCCAAACAAGAATGATGTGAATAAAACAAACTGTGTCTTCGACATAAGCCCTTCCCTAAAATAAAATAGTGTGCCTGCCCATACAAGGGTTGTCCTACTTGCCTGTAGAATACTTGGATCCACCATACCCAACCCAAAGCTAACTTATCAGGTAAATCATTATGTTTAACCTCCCTGTTACGACACATATCAAATTAACGCATGTACATTGGCTTTAAGTTTTAAACCCGCTAAGATTTCCCCTAAAGATTCCTTATAAAATTATTGTCTGTCATATTTGCCCAGAAATTACAACTAATAGGATTAGTTTGAAATATAACTCACATTTTAAGCCTTTTATAACAAAACCCTTATCGTCACTTAAGAAACACCATACTGCAAGATTTGAATTGATAGCATAATATTGATATGAACGATGAACTTATTTTTACTGTGTGTGAGTTTTTATCTCCTGCGAAATTTATATAGTATTGAAATAGCTTAACTGACGTCATAAGTTATCCTTTCTATTCGTAGAAAAATAAGGTTTGACCTGAATCCTGCCTATGCGTGAGTGAGATAATTATCACATATCTTCACACCAAAATATCTACCCTCCAGAATCGAAAACTACTTATCGCCATTTATCTCCCAGGTCCACCTGACTTCAGAATAGTAATAGAGTTACCTGTTCAAGCTTTCACCCTAACCAATTCTTCATGTGTGGCTGTTTAAAGTTAGTACATGAAAAATTTATAGTAATTACAGCCACTGTGAGCTCAATTGTTGATTGTTATTGCCTCTCAAGACATTTACAAAATTATCCTTCGCCTCCTATATTCAGCACCTCCAAAACGACCGACCAACCTGGACGGCAAATAATCCCTATTTAATGGACATACGTGGGGTAATATCTCACTCCATATATACCTTTGGATGAAACTCAAACCCTGTTAACTATTTTCTCATTCAACGAACCCCTCGTAGCCAGACTAATATGATTTGTCTGCACTGCCCTGGCAGAGCCCCTTCCAAACCTTTTAAAAGGCAATAGATTGAAGTGTGTCGCATAGTGTAAGTCAGTTGTGCCTGAGGAGGTTTAGTTGTCTTGGTATGCGTTAAACTTTTCTAATGCGTGAAGTTCCATTCTGAAGTCTGGCAGGTGAATGTGGATTAACCTAGAGTACCTGGCATAATCATCCCCATTACCCCGCGGTGCGTCCACTCTGTGATATCCGGACTGATGAACGTCTTTATGGCTCTAGCTCGATATAGGTTACACTTAGATTTTAAAAATACTTTTTTTTTTGATAATCCTGACTTTGTGATAACTCTCCGCTGTTAATCCTGGTATCTGGAGTGGTAGTATTATTTAGGCCCTGTTGAAGTGAGTTCGGTCCTATCTATGGATTAAATAGAAAAGAAAGTTATAAAAATGTGTTTAAATTGAGTTAAAAAATGATTAAAAAATATCGGAATAACCATAAAGACTGAATAAAACAAAACGTCTTCGGTATAGGATAACCCAACAAGGAATGAGATGCCGTAAAGACCAAACAACAACTTATATTTTTTCGTTCCGAAGCAATTGCTCTACGGAGTGCTCCATTATTTCAACCTTATACCAAACTTTATCATATATCTATACATTGGCTTATGTTTTAAATTTCTGGATCTTTTAATTATTTCTATAAAATCCAATCAACCAATTTATATTAATCCGTTTCGAAATGATTGCTCTACTGACCGAGCTAAACCGGCCCTAACTAATTAGTTCATCAATGTCACCGAGTGCTCCATTATTTCAACCTTGTACCAAGCTTAATCAAATACGTGTACATTGGCTTATGTTTTAAACAAATTTCTGTTTGGTTTGGTTGTTTTGTTTACGGCATATCAACCTTAGTGGGTCCATTTAATGCCGATAAAGTTTTGAAATAAATCAAAATTCTTAATGGATAATACAATTATTTTATAAATAACATTTTTCTATTTAACCCATAGATGGGACCTAACAGGTACTACCACTCCTGGTCAGAGTGGACTAGGGAGCAATGGTGATGAAGGGGTGCTCTACATTCCCCAAACCTCCAAAACTGGAACCTCACCATCAGATAGAGTTTAACGTCATTCCCAGGACATGTAGACCCGCAGCCACCGCCTTCTAGCACCCATATGATAAAAAAGGGATTGGCTTGCCATAAGGGCATAGGGTTGGGAAAATCATATAGGTGCTAGGCTTGACGTGACTAGCCGATTGATCGGAGGGGCCTCTCCGACCGCCCGTCTAGCCCAAGATAGGGCCAAAGTGGAGTATTGCAGTCATGAACTGCTCATCCACCTGGGCTCTATCCTTAAGCATCACGGAGTCGCCACCCACGGCCAACAGGTGGCCCCATTGGGAGTCTTACCCCCTCTGCAGAGGTGCAGTCGGTGCATTCTAACGCCCCAGCCGACAGGGCGGATAGATTTCTGTTTTTCTTAATTATTTCTGTCATATTGCAAAGAGTTGTGCAATATCTCAGCATTTTGAGCCATGATAACAAACCCTTATCATTTGAAACAACTTCTGCCGATGAGTAAAGATAACGAACTATTTTCTTGATTTTGTTTTCTAAAGTTTTTTTTTTTTAAATCCAGAATGCTTACCGCTGTATTCTATCTAAAAGATAAGGAAGCTGAATCCTGCGTAGAGATATTTCACACAAGTTCACGTCATATCTTCCTCCAGATGGAACTACTTAAGACCTGGCCGCGTGTCTTAGATCTTTCTCTTCCTTATCCACAGACTTTTTTCTCTTTCTCTCTCTTCCTTTCTCATCAACTTAAACTAGCAATATATCTTACTTCGGTTATCTCAACATTTCCGCCAATCTTCGACTGACCCTAACGAAATTTGACCCAACCCACCCCCCCTCACATCAGAAATAAACAAATGAATAAAGCAATAAAAAAAGTGGTCTGGTTGGACTGATAATAATAGTTGAACACTTTTTGAAACGCATCTGCTTGGTCTGCGCGATAACTAGTAGCCATAACACCCACATAGTACTCTACTAAACTCTGTGTAGATACATCGTAGCTACACGGTTATCGCTGTGAAATATGACAAAACGTGTTCAAATCCTGGAAAAGCTACACGGTTATCGCTGTGAAATAGGCAAAACGGTGTTCAAATTCGGGACGAGGCTGTTTGCATTTGCTGGATGCCCCATATTATGTACTAAACTCTGTGTAGATACATCGTAGCTACACGGTTAGCTTGTGAATATGGCAAAGCGTGTTCAAATCCTGGAAAAGCTACACGGTTATCGCTGTGGAATAGGGCAAAACGTGTTCAATCCTGGACGAGGCTGTTTGCATTTTGTTGGATGCCCATATTACTGTACTAAACTCTGTGTAGATACATCGTAGCTACACGGTTATCGCTGTGGAATATGGCAAAAAACATGTTCAAATCCTGGAAAAGCTACACGGTTATCGTTGTGAAATAGGGCAAAACAATGTTCAAATCCTGGACGAGGCTGTTAGCATTTTTGGATGGCAGTTGTGTGTATCTGAAAAAGGCAATCACTGATAAAAATTATCAATTGCGTAACGGTTATCGACGTGAGACACGGCTACCTGCATTCAAATCCTGAACTATTCTCCCTCCAGCTATGGGTAAATAATTGGACAGAATGGACTCTTTAGCCTTAGTATAAGTAATCGGTCGAAAAGTAAATCTTTGTGTTCAAACCTGTTAAACTCCGCTTAAGAAACTCACATTTAGTACAGTAATATCCTACTCATACAGAAGGGTTGTAATATATATATATATATATATATATATATATATATTATATATATATATATGATTATTTCCTAAAACTCCAACCTAAAAAGGGGGAACCACTCTGAATAAATTTTATCTGTTAATTAATCTACCCATTATTTTCCCATTAAACTAACCCTAGCCCGTAACCCCATCTTCTTTTTTCCTAGTAGATCAATAAATAAATAAATAATTTAATCAATCAGAGTTGTTCCCCTTTTTTAGGTTGGAGTTATAGGAAATAACCATATATATATATATATATATATATATATATATATATATATATATATATATATATATATATATTCCTCCACATATACCGTGTTTCGACGTATCACGTCTCCTCAGTGTGGCTAGATTTAGCAGGCTACCTCCCACCGGGATAGAAACCCGACTGATTTTCATCAGTCTGGCGTCTTAACAACTCGGCCATCGGGGAGGGGTTAGATTTTAACTGATAAATACAAGAATAGGTATATATGTTGCAGCAGCTAGAGAACTAACATCTGGTTTATAGGAGAGCCTTGCCATTTAAGCTTAATTTGCGACCGACAATTGGATTTTACTCCTGAGAGCTCAACCAACAAGGCGCTGGGAGCATATATATTTTGTCATTCACTGACACCCAAATGAAAAACGATTAATCTACTCACTCTTTCTCTCACATTCACACATAAAACGTAAGAGAATGTTCGATGTCATCCTTCAAAAACCGTTTATCCCAGCGTTTCATGAATTTCGAATTATTCTAAGAGCGCTAATTTTCCATTAAAAACATTTTTAAACAAACTGATCAACAATAACTATCACAGTCCCCTTATCATTCTGTGATAAATTTTACTTTTCCTTATATCAACAAAAGCCCTGAAGAAGATCTACTAAACAGATTGAAACACTAGAACAGCGTTGGCTGAATAAATATCACTCATTTTATCTGAACCTGTGTTTTTTCACAATTTTTTCAATTATTTTACATACCGTCGGATTCACTTCCATTTTTCTCTTCACACACACACACACAACACACACACATATATATATATATATATATGGTATCATGTTTCTTCAGTGTGGCTAGACATTAGCAAGCTACCTTTAGCCGGAATATAATATATATATATATATATATATATATATATATATAGTCGGATATATATATATATATATATATATATATATATAGTCACAGACATTGTGTTTCGAGGTATTATGTCTTTTCACTGTGGCTGGACATTAGCAGGCTACGTTTAACCGGGATATATATATATATATATATATATATATATATATCCCGGTTAAACCGGGATATATATATATATATATATATATATATATATATATATATATATATCCCGGTTAAACGTAGCCTGCTAATGTCCAGCCACACTGGAAAGACGTAATACTTCGAAACACAATGTCTGTGGACGACATATATATATATATATATATATATATATATATATATATATATATATATGAGTGTGTGTGTGTCAGTCATCCACAAACACGTGTTTCGAAGTTTACTTCTCATCAGTACGGCTCGACTTTTTAACAGCTACCTCTAGCCGGGATCGAAACCCGACAGAATTTTCGTCTGCCATGTTCCTTACCCTTGCGGCTATCAGCGGCTGTTAGTCTAGGGTGAACAATTAATTTCTATATACTTACAGGGTATGTCTTTACAATCACCAGAGAATTCAAGTATTTAAACAGCAACAGGTGAGTAACGCCTTACGCTATCATGATTTTTATAAATCGAAATATTGTGCAATA
>CM042174.1:42465424-42477924 GCA_023376005.1 Doryteuthis pealeii | reverse complement strand
GAGCCACACGTTCCTATTTCTCAACTGGTCACATCTTTGTGCTATTTTTTTAAATCACAAACGATTGTAAATGTTTCCTTTGTTTTGTTTAATGCTTATTAAATCAACATAATAACAATATTATATTCTTTGTCACTGTTTTATAAACACCTTTCAATCGGTTGGTTGGTTGGCTGGGTGGTTGGTTTTACGGCATGTCAACCCTCGATTTAGCTCAATTGGTAGAACGCCCACTTAGGAAGCACATGCTCCCTGGGTCCCATGTTAAATAGAAAAAATCGCGGATGAGAGGTCCATGACATGCAACACTACACTTTGACCCTTACTTAGGCGGTAATCCTTAACTTTTTCCTCGTAAATTCCAACCATAAATTAAACTGAACCCTCATTTTATGTCCGTGTTTTTGCAAGAAAAGAAAGAAAATATATTTAGTATTGTAAAATAGTAAAGAAAATATATTTAGTATTGTAAAATAATGGGTTCAAGAAAAATAAAATATTTATTGCAAAAACACGGATATAAAATGAAGGTTCAGTTTACTTTATGGTAGGGATTTACGAGGAAAAAGTTAAGGATTACCACTTAGGCGAGACGAGCGGTTGGTAAGGCCCTCTCCGATCAATCGGCTGGTCATGTCAAGCCCTAGCTACTATATGATTGTTCGTACCCAATTTCTCTAATGGCAAGCCCCAACCATTTTTTTAAATCATATATGTGTTAGAAGGCGGTGGCTGAGGGTCTTCATGTCTTGGGTATGATCTTAAACTCTATCTGATGGTGAGATTCCAGTTCTGGAGATTTGGGGAATATAGATCACCCCTCAATCGCCATTGCTCCCTGGTCTATTGTGACCCGGAGTGGTAGTATCTGTTAGGGTCCCATCTGTGGGTTGAATATAAAAATGTGTTTATAAAAAAATTGCCATAAGGGCAATAGGGTTGGGAGAATCATATTAATACCAAATATACGTGACCAGCCGATTGATCGAAGGGGGTCTCTCCGACCACACATCTAGTCTAAACATAGTGGAGTGTCATAGACTGCTCAGCCATAGGGTTCCATCCTTAAGCATCATCTGTCACCACCCACGACCAACAGGTCTCCCCATTAGGAGGTATTACTCCTTTGCACATTTGTGTATTTTTTTTCTCCTAAATGTTTTATGCAACAAATTCGTATGGAATGGGTTCCAGAATGACCGGCTTATTTTTGGAGATATTGACGAAGTGCCTCTTCTTGGGTCTTTCTGGTTTTCTTTTGAGGGAAACACGGACACCTTTGGCTTTAGCTTCAGCCTTCAGCTTCTGGCATTCGGCAACTCTCTTAAAGAAATCTTCCTGGCATTTGGAAGGCTTCGCGTGTTCAATTCTGAGATTGATTCTTTTAGGGATGATCCTGTGTTTAATTTGTTTGTTTATAATCACCCCGACAGCGTGCTGGCTAACGTTGTATACTCGACCCGTACGTCCGTGGTAGGATTTGTGCGGCATACCTTTCTGAACCTCTCTGTTACATTTCACATCGACAATCTGTCCCCTTTTGTAGACTTTCATATAAGTTGAAAGAGGGATGGTTCCATGCCTACGGAAGGGACGGACGAACATGTGGCGAGTACCACGACAGTAACCTTTGGTGTGGGTCATTTTTGATAGTTGGTGTTGTTAGACACTCCGGGATAAGGTTTTTTTTAAAAAGTTGGTGTCTGTTGAATGATACTATTTCAATTATCTGGTCGGACAGACCAACGTGCACGTCAGCATAAAATGGTGGCTGGTTAGAAAAAATCGCGGATGAGAGGTCCATGACATGCAACACTTCACTTTGACCCTTACTTAGGCTAGACGAACGGTTGGTAAGGCCCCTCCGATCAATCGGCTGGTCATGTCAAGCCTAGCTGCTATATGATTGTCTGTACCCTATTTCTCTTATGGCAAGCCCAACCCTTTGCAGAGGTGCAGTCGGGGATTTTACGATAGTGTAAGTCGATTTTTAACGCGAAAGTAGCGTATTGGATTTATTGGTGGTTATGGGGGGGGGGGCATTTTCAATTTCTGATTTGAATATTGAAAACGGTAAATTTTCTAACCAATTTCCAGGCCAAATGTTGTAAAATAGTTATACCCAAATTGGGCCTAAATTGCGTTTTTGACAAAATGACTTTACCCCCCACCCATATGAAATAATTTACCATAAGATAAGGGAATTATCGGATTTTAATGACATTTTCAGTGTTTATTCCTCAATAAATGATCTTTATAATGCATTATTTATTTTATTTCGAAACTTTCTTTTTTTTCAGGTCACTTAATTTTGTCCCCCCCTTATGTTGGGGGCGTAACATTTTATTCGAGTTGGTCTTTCAGTTTTCTAATTACAGTATGAATAAATGAATAAAAGACCGAAGTTATGAATAGAAACAAAAAAGACTTACGGTGGGTTTTTTATGAGAAAATAAGTACCGAAAAATAAAATGTAAAAAAATAATAAATAATTAAGTTTTTGGAGATTTCTTTTTTACTCATTTCGATAATTATTTAATTGGCTATTGTTTTATAAAAGAAAAAAATTATACATCGATATTTTTTCTGCTTAAAAAGGGGAGGGGTACATTTTCAATCAAGTTTTTCTTCAAAAAGTATAGTTTTCAGTAATAAAATAAGGTTTGTATTAAATAGATATTTATTTTTAGAATCTAAAAATATAACATTTTAAACTTAACATCAGGCTTTTCATATTTTAAATGAATTTCATATATTAATTTTTCATAGCAAAAATACTAAATTAAAGTTTTGAAATAAAATAACTGATGCATTATAAAATTAATTAATTGATAAATCAATACTGAAAATTTCATTAAAATCGGATAATTACCTGATTTTTGGTAATTTTTTTCATCTCAAATGTTATATTGAAATTGTAAACAAGCGCCTAAAACCACTGAAAAAGAGACAGAATGGCGGATCGCGTCGAAATTGACCAAAACAAATAGTTTTAAATGTATTAAAAATAAACTGCATATGTAATGATATTTTTCTTTTTTTAATGATCGTTATTATGTTACTACTTATCATTTTAGACAAAAGTTTGACCTTAAATAATAGATTTAATTAATTTTAATTAGTTTTTAAAAAGCTAGCAGCCGACAAAATTGGGTATCTCTATTGTAAAAACAAGGATTTTTTGTGAATTTTAGCAGACGATCTTTGATGCCATTTCCTCAAACAGCGGTGCAAGTAAAAGATCTAATTTTTGGTATCAGTATTCAGTATACTAAGCTACAATTTCTGTGTCCCTGGATAAGTTGATATTTTAAAAATTGATAAATCGATCTACCCTATTCTACAGCGCCAACAGTTTGTTTGAATTTAGAGAGTTAAGTCCGATCATTTTGTTATGTGTTGATTCTCCAAAGTTGAGGAAAAACGACGCGACTCTAAAATTCTTGTTGTTTTTTATGTCGTTGATTGCATTGTACTAACCTGTAAAAAAGGTTTATAGTCATCTTGGGATATTGCTGTATGATTATATTGATGCATCATGGGATATCTGTATCATGAGAGAGAGAGAGAGAGAGAGAGAGAGAGAGAGAGAGAGAGAGAGAGAGAGAGAGATGCATTATGGGATAGATGTATCATGAGAGAGAGAGAGAGAGGAGATATGCATTATGGGATAGATGTATCATGAGGGAGAGAGAGAGAGAGAGAGAGAGAGAGGAGATATGCATATGGATAGATGTATCATGAGAGAGAGAGAGAGAGAGAGAGGAGGAGATATGCATTATGGGATAGATGTATCAGAGGAGAGAGAGAGAGAGAGAGAGGGGGAGATGCATGATGGGATATCTGTATCATGAGAGAGAGAGAGAGAGAGAGAGAGAGAGAGAGAGAGAGAGAGAGAGATGCATTATGGGATATCTGTATCATGAGAGACAGAGAGACACAGAGACAGGGGGAGAGAAATGCATGATGGGATAGATGTATCATGAGAGAGAGAGAGAGAGAGAGAGAGAGAGAGAGAGAGAGAGAGAGAGAGAAGAAAGAAGAGAGAGAGAGAGGGAGAGAGATTATGGGATAGATGCATCATGAGAGAGACAGAGAGGGGAGACACATGATGGGATATATGTATCATGAAGAGAGAGAGAGAGAGAGAGGGGGAGAGAGAGATGCATGATGGGATATATGTATCATGAGAGAGAGAGAGAGAGGGGGAGAGAGAGATGCATGATGGGATATATGTATCATGAGAGAGAGAGAGAGAGAGGGGGAGAGAGAGATGCATGATGGGATATATGTATCATGAGAGAGAGAGAGAGAGAGAGGGAGAGAGGGGAGAGAGAGATACATGATGGGATATATGTATCATGAGAGAGAGAGAGAGAGGGAGAGAGAGAGAGAGAGAGAGAGGGAGAGAGAGAGAGAGAGAGGAGAGAGAAAGAGAGAGACAGAGACAGAGAGACAGAGGGGTGCATGATGGGATAGATGTATCTCAATCTAAATTAAATTGCCAACAATGGCCGCTGATTTTTATTTTAGACAAACAATACAATTAGATTGACGCTATTTCTTCTTCTCTAATATCTTCTTATTTTATTTTTTTTTGGGAGACGGAAAATATATTTCAGATCTTCAATGGAGATTGTGCTATTAAAATAAATATCAAACAAAACCAAAAATCTCTTTTTGTAATTTATTGAGTATCTTTATTGAAAGGTACTGTTAATTTTCTTTTTTAGATTATTGGAAAAATTACCCTCCATCCCCACCTGCTCCCCCCGCGAAAACAATGATGATCAGCTTTTAGTTTATGGCTAAACATCCTATAAAGCGATTGTTTGCAGTCGGAAAAATATTTGGTTCTTTCCCATAAAATTTCGGATTAGAAAAGGGAAAAAAATGACGTTTTTAAACAAAACGTTTAATGAAAATGTCCTGTCAGATACTCATCTTGGAGCCATGTGGCCCCGGAAGCTATGGTCTCCAGTCTTCTTCACGGGTTTCTTGTTATTTTTTTTAGATGAGGCTTAATTTTTATTATTTAGATTATCCGGACTGTTGTCCTCATCTTTATTGTTATAACACAACGTTTCGGCCGATATGCCAATCGACCATCGGCTGGTTTTTATTGTTACTTATGAGATGAGGCTTGATAATTTGTATCATTTTCGGACTGTTGTCCTCATCTTTATTGTTCTCTCTCTCTCTCTCTCTCTCTCTCTCTCTCTCTCTCTATATATATATATATATATATATATATATATATATAATATATATATATATAGTACGAACAAAAAGTAATAAGACAAGCAGGAATATTTCTTATGTTTTTATTCTCAACTAGTTTCGACCTTAGGTCATCGTCAGGAGAAAATTTCTCATTTGAAGAAATTGTTTATAGATTTTTTGAAAGGGAGCATTATAGAAGAACTATAAAATTGAAGTATTTTTGGGGTTTGACATGCTATTAAAATCCGGGTAGACGAGTGTGTTAGTAGTAGCATGTCCATTTGTTCAATGAAGAACCTCTATGAGGTGGGTTATTTTTTTAACGTCAAGTGTGGGACATCTCCACACTTGACGGCAAGCCTCTTAAGTCAGTAGAAAAATTCACATACCTAGGGAGTAATATCTCATCCACAGAAAGCGATGTTAACACTCGAATAGGAAAGGCATGGTTGACCACCAACAAACTATCAGTCATATGGAAATCCGATCTCCCCAACAAGCTAAAGAGGCGATTCTTCCAGGCTGTGGTTGTGTCGGTACTTCTGTATGGCTGTACCACTTGGACCCTGACGAAGCGTCTTGAGAATAAACTAGATGGGAGCTGTACGAGAATGCTACGGACGGTCCTGGATAGGTCGTGGAAGCAGCACCCCACAAAAGAGCAACTATATGGCCACCTGCCCCCCATCTCACAAACCATACGAGTGAGACGGACTAGACATGCAGGTCACTGCTGGAGAAACATGGACGAGATCGTAAGCGACGTACTACTGTGGAAGCCAGCGCATGGGCGCGCTAATGTGGGCCGCCCAGCCAGGACCTACATTGACCAACTATGCAGGGATACTGGCTGCTGCGCAGAGGAGCTGCCGGAGTCAATGAATGATAGGGAAGGCTGGCGAGAGATCATCATAGATATCCGTGCAAACTGCGCGACATGATGATGATATATATATGTAACATTTCGGCCTTATTCAGGTGTTTCTTGTTATTTTTAGATGGGGCTTGATAATTTGTATCCTTAAGATATTTTGGACTGTTGCCCTCATCTTTTTGTCATATACACAACGTTTCGGCCGATGCATTTCTTGTCGAAATCGGGAACTTTCTTATCGAACTCGAGAGCCTTCAGTTGGACACATGCGCAACAGATATAGGGGTTGAGTTAATACAGTTCTAACTGACAATTATCTGTAGGCTTCAGGTTCAATCCTTTCCAAAGGTGATACTAACATAGAGTACTTAACATAGCTTAACACTTCTGTCTGGTCATGGTTAACGGAATGAGAACAGTCTATCCTGGTGGATTGAATAAAGGATTCAATTGAAGGCTCTTGAGGTCGACAAGAAGATTCCCGATTTTGACAAGAAACACATGAAGTAGGTCGGAGAGCATATCGGTCGAAAAATTGTGTTTCTAATAATAAAGGTGAGGACAACAGCCCGAAAATCCAAATAATATTAAAATGACGTTTTGAAACTGAACGTTTAATCAACATGTCTCGCCAGATACTCATCTTGCAGCCATGTGGCCCCCGAAGCTACCTAACACTTTATGATGAGAGTGAGAGTAGGAGGGGGCTACATGGTTTATGTTGGTCCACAGGTAGACTGCAATTCACATGTCATCACATGAGGTATTTTGAAAAATCAATTAACCAAGTCTTCACTTTTCTTCAAAATGTCTTTTTAATGGCATATCAACATTAGTATTATCTGCGTTATTCGGACTATTGTCCTCATCTTCATAGCTATCTGTACAACGTTTCGGCTGATATGCCCTCCGGCCTTCTTCAGGTATTTCTTGTCGGACTCGGGAACCTTCTCGGACTCAGGAACCTTCTGGACTACCCCACACAGAGTACGCAAAAATGCTGGGCATCACTGGAGAACAGTAACGAACTCATGTGACGTTCTCCTATGGACTGCTACACACAGAGTACGCGAAAATGATAAGCATCACTGGAGAAACAGTAACGAACTCATAAGTGACATTCTCCTGTGGACTACTACACATGGAGTACGCCAAAATGCTAGGCATCACTGGAGAAACAGTAACGAACTCATAAGTGACGTTCTCCTATGGACTGCTACACACAGTGTACGCAAAAATGATAAGCATCACTGGAGAAACAGTGACGAACTCATAAGTGACGTTCTCCTGTGGACTACTACACATGGAGTACGCAAAAATACTAGGCGTCACTGAGAAACAGTAACGAACTCATAAGTGACGTTCTCCTATGGACTCCTACATATGTATACAATATTGTTGGCTCACCAGCAAAAAATTACATTCAATAGACTTAGGGGCGGATAAGTAAGATAAAGATAATCACGTGGTTCTCGTAAACCATCCTGCAGGCAGCACCTGTTTTTTGGTTTTTAAATAATGAGTGACCTGAATATGATAATAAAATACATCTGGAGTTCTGTTGTATGTGTAGTAACACTTCATTTAATGATGCTATTATTTGATAGATAGATAGATAGATAGATAGATATGGACAGACAGAGGTATATAGAGAGATAGGAACAGAGATAGATAAATTAATAGGTAGATAGATAGACACCAACAGAGATAGATAGATAGACAGATAGATATGAACAGACGAAGATAGATGGATAGATATGAACATAGAGATAGATAGAGAGATAGAGAGATAGATAGAAACAGACTGAGATAGATACATACATAGATAGATAAGAACACACACACAACACACACACACACACACACACATATATATATATATGTATATATAAATGGATAGATTATTTGTATTAAGTGTAGAATAATCATACTAGTTCCAATTACCATCGAATTGGTAAGACAAGGCAGCAAGCAGTCATAACTTAATACGAACCTGATTTGCTGCAAGGACTACTGCAAAATTCCAGGTTATTTATGAAACCTCAGAACATCATAGAAACCAAGTAGCCAATCAGGACTCAAGAAATGGAATAACCCAAATGCATTATTGGACTATTCTGGATTCCCATGAATACCAATTGTCTTGGCACTGGTTCAATTGTGCTTGGCCAGTTGCTGTTGTTCAAACCAATAGTAGACTGACTGACTAACTGATTTCAATATTAAGAATATTTTTACTTGAAGCTATATAAGGATTAGCATTTTTGGTTAGTTGAAACTATATATCTGTGTACAAATAAGTGACTATTATTAAAGAAAAGTATTACTCGAATAAGTGACTATTATTATTACTCGAATAAGTGACTATTATTAAAGAAAAGTTATTACTCGAAACCAAATAAATATTAGTATTATATAGGAATACTTAAAACCAAATTACTGTGTGTAAATTATTTGTATTAGATAGGAATACATGATACCATATAATGATATACAAAAAAGATATATATATCTTCCAAAACAACTAAACAAAAATATAAATATAAAAGTAAAATTAACCAGATTCCCAAACATCTTGGCATAAAATAACCCTAAACAGGTTAAGATGCCGTAATAACTCATCAATCAATAAGTCAATAAATTATTTATATATACTTCCTATACGAAGCTGTTGGCATTTCAAATAGCGCTAATACCCTTGGGAAAGGTATGAATCCATATATTCTCCCTCCGTCTATGGGTTAAATAGTGGGCAAACTGGGCCCTTCAGCTTTGGGTAGGTAACCAGTCTAGGAGAGGGATAACTCTGAATTCAAAATTCCCTCCAGCTATGGGTTAAATAGTAGGGCAGACTGGGCTCTTCAGCCTTGGGTAGGTAACCAGTCTAGGAGAGGGATAACTCTGAATTCAAAATTCCTGAGGTCGGTCGTTGATTGGGTTTGTGGCAACCCTTGATGCACCAAATCTTTCCTATCGACTGTGCCAAAAAGTGTGGATTGTCCAACATAAACCATCACCACTATAAACAAATCACTGTGTGGATGTTCATTGTTTAAACACTCATATGTCGAAATCGATTACCCGCAATTTAAACCAGCCTTCCCACCATGCCCTACAAATTAAGGTTGAATCAAGCTGTTGACCCTTCCCATGATGCAAATCGCATATGAGGAAAAACACAGACATAAATGTTCACTTGTTTTGAAAATCGAATAGGCGAGGAACTCTCAGTTACCAAGTCCCGTTGACTTCCTATCTGCAGTAACCTAACTAATATATATATATATATATATATATATATATATATATATATATATATATATATTATTTATATTTTTGCTTGAAGCAATTACAATGCGTATATCGCATAAAATTCGATAATAATAGAAGATAATAATCACAATAAAGTGAATTTCGGTAAAGAATTAGTCTGTATGTAGGATATCGTACAGACTGTTTCAACTTTATTAAGTCTCATTAGCGATGTATACTAACGATTTCCCTCCGACAGAAATCGAAACCGGGACTTAACAGGATAGTCAAAAACCATACTGCTTCGGCCACGATACAGCACGGAAAAATCCTTGCGAAATTAACCTGTCAATGATACTGATACATCTCTACCATATGAGGTATCGAATTTTATACGATATACGCATTGTAATTGCCTTCAAGCAAAGATATAAATAATAATATATACTTTATCAACAATGCTTCTAAAATAAACAATCATCCAAAAATTATATATATATATATATATATATTAAGGGTTTTATAATTCGCTTGAAGCATTGTGTTTACATTGGTTTGGTGGTTGATTTCGAAGACTATCACAATGGAAGTGTAAAGAAAAAAAAAGGTAACTATGGTGTTGTTTGTAAACCTGTGATTTATTCTTAATATTTCGAGATAACAATCTCATCTACAGAAGATCTCCGAAACAGAAGTTGTTGCTAGTGGCTGTCCATTTGTTCTCACTCATGCCTTCAAAAACTCTCTGCGTGTGTGTATGTGTGTGTGTGGGGTGTGTGTGTTTGTTTATGTGTGTGTTTGTGTGTGTGTGTGTGTGTGCTTATGTGTGTATGTCTGTTCAACATTTTCTGATTAGCATTCCAGGTCTGGCTCACTCTCTAAGCAGAATGTTTTTGTTTATTAACAGAACCATCTGATTCTATATATATATATATATATATTATATATATATATATATATATATATATGTGTGTGTGTGTGTGTGTGTGTGTGTGTGTGTGCCCATCCACTCCCATCCTCTCTCCACTTCCTGTATACTACCCTCACTTCATGCATGTCTGCCCCTAACCTCCCTCCCTTCACTTCCGCTACTAACTCACCCCCCCCCCCAAATTCACTTGTACTTGCACGAAATCTTGCTTTCAATAAAAATCATTTGACCGATGATGTCCGTATGAATTCGGACGAAACGTTTCAACTCTCTGATTTGTTTTGAGTTTTCATTTCTTGTTCACCATCCTTCTACCTCATACTGTCGGATTCTACTACATCCATCCTATCTCCATATATATATATATATAATATATATATATATATATATATATATATATATGTGTGTGTGTGTGTGGGGGGGGTGTCTTTGTGTGTGAGGGGTGTAAAAAGAAAATATTAAAATCCAGTCATGCTGGTTATTATAAATATTTATTTCAACCAAATTTCTTCTTACAACAAGTCTAGTATCTTCAGACAGACAATTCACAATGGAGAATGAAAAAAAAAAAAAAAAGGAAAAAAAAAAGAAAAAAAGAATAACCCGTATCTTTTGTTGTGGATTTTATTCTCCCGGTTTTCTAAAGTTTGTTATCGTCTACATTTGAAATTTGTATTAACTCTTAACTATCAACAAATCTCTTCCCTCCTCTGTGTTTCATTCAGGATCAAAACAGCTATAACAACAATAATACTTGAGTTATGTGATTTACTCAGAATAATTATAATATATATATATATATATATATATATATATATATATATATTTGGGAATAAAAAGGCCTTAAATACCATGGGTATCGTGGTTATGGACCATTTCCACTCGCGAGTATGCTCACGAGCTTCTTCAGACCACTGATCTATATATATATTATATATATATATATATATATATATATATATATATTCGTTTGTTTTGAAGTAGGTTATATTCCACTTATGGTGACTTTACTACACGACGGTATGAGAAGTAAACAAACAAACAATGTTTGAGATGGGTTTTTTTAGCCGACAATGTTTGGGAGAATATGTGCTTTATTGAAGTCGTACCTAATTTTAAAAAAATGATTAATTAATAATTAATGAATTAGGTGGGCATACTTATTCAAATGTAAGGCTAAACAAATCGAGAAAAATCAATCTGTATATACATTTCGGCCTATTAGGCCTCATCAGGAGAACTATAGACAGGAAGACTGCTTTGTGTGTGATTCGAACCCTGACTGTCAGATTTCTCGTTCGCTTTATTTTTTTTAAAACTGATATCATCCTACATTTTTTGGAGACTTACTGCACGACAAACTTGCTAACCGTTGTTAACGATGGGAGGCCCTAGAATGTATTTCTCCAAAACCAGATAGTGTAATGGTTAGAATCCCCGCCTGTCAGTCTGGCAGTTAGGGTTCGAATCACACACAAAGCGGCTTTTCTGTCTATAACTCTGCTGATGAGGCATAATATGTCGAAATGTACTTACAGAGATTGACTTTTTTCTCGATTTGTTTACGCCTTACATTTGAACAGATATATTCGCCTAATTCATTAATTATCAACTAACTAATTTTCAAATTAGGCATGGCTTCAATTAAGCAATATTCTCCCCAAAATTGTCGGCTATCGCCATCTCAAAGATACTGTTTGCGTACTCTCATATATATATATATATATATTATATATAATATATATATATATATATATATATATAATGGGCTGAAATGTACATACAAAGATGACTTTTTCTCGATTTGTGTACGCTTTACATTTAAACCGATATGCACGCCTAATTCATTTAGTTATAATTAATTAATTAACAAAATTAGGCATGACTTTAATTAAGCACATAATCTCCCACAAATTGTCGGCCTTTGCCATTTTCAAAACACACTGTTTAATTCATATATATATATATATATATATAATATATATATATATATATATATATATATATGTGTGTGTGGAGATATATGTAAATTGTACACACACACACACACCACACACACACACACACACACATATATATTATATATATATATATATATATATATATATATGCTAATGATGCCAGCTTGGCGGTTGTTTTAAATGTTATCGTATTAGAAGATCGTCAGACCAATCTTTTGGGAGGATAGTGTAATGTATTGACATAGAATCTCAAGTTTTG
>CM042174.1:42451005-42460324 GCA_023376005.1 Doryteuthis pealeii | reverse complement strand
ACCCGAGAGAGATACATTCACCAACCCACATTATATATATGTGTAATGTGTGTGGTATACATGGTCGCTATGTTGGCTGTGGTTTATTTAGACTTCAGGCAGCATCACAGCACACACCACAGACAACACACACACAACATATATATATATATAATATTAAGACCCGTTCAGCACGCACGACATTCACCAACACATATACATAATATACATATGTGTGTTGGTGTGCATTTGTTGTGTGTGTGTGTGTGTGTGTGTGTGTGTGTGATGTGTGTGTTGTGGTGTGTTATTATAATGCTTCTATTTGTGTATGTGCGTGTGGGTTTATTACGCTCAGGCCAAGTGTTAGCGAAAAATGATATTTGATATTATTGGAGATAATAAGGAAATCAGGAATAACATTTTTTGTAATAAATTAATTAATATAATATATCTAAGTTAAGACACATACGCTTGAAGTACACAAGCACTACACACACAGTCACACACACACATCCACACACGCTACACACAAGGGAAGAACCAACGTTATTCCACAGTGCGGCTTTTCACTCACAAAACATTTGTAATAGATCATGGTGGACCTTGGGTTGTTAAGGAAGAAGAAATAAACACATCTCTTTAACTGAACTTTGTTGGCAATATGTTAATTTATATAATCCCATCCGAGACGTACCTACCAAATTACATGGTTTTAATTTTGGGAATAATATAAATTATTATATATTATATATATATAATATATAATCGTTTTAAATGAACATGCATTATGTTAATGATAAAGAATAAATAAGGCGTGCAGACCATATACATATACATAGCCATCATAACATAAGTATATATATATAAGTTATTCAATAGCTTTTATATATATACTGGTTATATATATATATATTATGTATATATATAGTATATATTGCTATATATTATGTTATATATATATATATATATGTTATATATATCATGTATATTATATGTGTTGTGTGTTGTATCGTTTTTATGAACATTTGTTAATGAGTTCTTGGGGGAAAAAAATGAAATTAAACACACGCGTAGACATATACACAACACACATATAAATGTGATATGTACACTGTTGATATAATATATACTGGCGTGTGTATATATACATATGTGTTGGTGTTTTTATATAAACATGTGATTAATAATATGTATGCTTGGATATATGTAATTGCTGTCAGTGTGTACGTGTTGGTGGGGTGTAGTTTGATGTTTCTTTTGTATGAAACATGGCTTTTGTTTAACTGACTCAACAATAAACACACACGCATCACACACACACGACACTATATATATAGTATATATATATATATAATATATGTAACACCCATACCATATATCATACATATAATATATATAATATATATATGTCGCGGTGTATTATATACTGTGCTTATAATATACATTCTGTATTATAATATTATACTTATAGTGCCTGAATATACATATAGTATTAGTAGTTAAATTATGTGTGTGTGTGCGTGTATGTGTGCGTGGTGTATTATGCTCTGTCTGTCTGTTGTGTGTAGGTGATTTGTCCTTATCATTAAGGAAAGTGATGTTTATAAAAATTCTGATTATCCAGATTTTTTCTTATTAATACGACACACCCTAATTAATATCACGTATGACCTGCAAACTATTTTACGTCATTTCGTGTACGAATTCTAGAATGTGGGCAACGAATGTTATGATTTGGAGTGACTTATTATAAAAGTCTGGCGGACAAGGACACGTATATTACGTATAAATCAATTAAGCAATTAGCGAAAATAATGAAATGGAGGCCTGTAATGTGGCTATTATCTATTGTGATACTAATCTAAGTTAATTGCTGTCAGTCTGATGCGAGATTAGTTGCTATCATATCATCGTAACTATCCTATCTACTATGTTGGTATCTATCAATTTATAGTTATATATATATATATATATTACGAGGAAGGGAGTGTATATAGCATAGTAATGTAGTATTATAAGTGAGCTTTGGTGCGGTTACCAGTAATCTCTGGTACTAGCGGAGTTGTCTGGTTGAGAGTGAGTGTCTATCGGGTGGGTTTCCTAATTTTAGCTCCGTTACCAGTAGTGGTGATGTGGCACATTGTATTGTATTGTAGAATGGATTCAGGTTGTTACGTGGTAGATTCTAGGGATGGAGAGCGCTTGACAGAGGTAGATCATGGCAGGGTTTAGGATTTAAGTTTTTGTGGTAAGCACGAGGAGTGAAAGATTAAGTGTATGGGAAGATGTAGAAGTGATATGAAGGGCGTCTGAGTAAGAGATCCATGCGGTATCTGTGTTGATTTTGGAGGCCAGAGTAGGTTGTGTACGATATGACTAGGAGTCTAGAGCGGTTGAGTTATGGCTGTCAACATCACATAGGAGCGTTCTTCTAGACCGTAATTGGTGAGGAAAGTGGGCTAGAGGATAAGTTGCGAGTTTTGATGGTGTGGTCTTGTGTTAAGAGAATAAAATTCTGCTGTTGAGTGCTGGTGAAGGAGCAGGGTCTGGATTGAAGGCATAGGTAGTTTCGGCTGAGTGAGGGATGAATGGATCCATAGACGCAAATTCGAGAGATCAACGTAAGTCATGGGATATTTTAGAAGCTGCGTGTATTTAGTTTTATTTCCGAGAAGTATATATATAGTAGTAGTATAGGTTATATGTATAAGTATTATTCAGATCTTCATTTGGTTTTTATTCTGCTATATCTACAATCAAGGTCGTCGTCTGTCGTCGATCATCTATATATTATACACGGTATAGGAATTTATAGCTATTATATAGTGTTGATAATATGGAGTGTGATGGTGTTGTGTGTGTTGTGTGTGTGTGTCGAATGTTTCGTTGTTGTGGTGTATGTTGTAAAAGATCAGATGAGAGGCGCGGAGATTTCGATCTGGTGGAAATGAAGAAAATAAAAATTCAGAGAGTGGAGAAGAGAGGATTGTACGTGGATGAAATAAAGTATAAGAGGTGTAGTTGTTGAGGTACTCACTGTGAACGACTGGTGTTATCGGGCAGATGATTGTTTCTGTCATGTACATAAGCATTTAGTTCTATTTATTAGTTTATATTTTAGTATGTTAAGAAATAAAAGTAATGAATATAAGAATACTGATGTGTAACAGTTAACAACAACTCCCTCGGCGAAACACTTGTTAGTGAAAGTAAAGTCTATTTTATCCATTCAGGGCAATTGTGTCGGTCTTTACCCTGTTGGTTGTATTCTTTCCTTTCAAGTATAGTATGGTATCTATAGGTATAGTTAATAGAATATTAAGGTAGGGTATATATAATATAATGTAGGTTAGTGATATCACGATCTGGATCATTATCTTATTATGAGTATCTATCTATTCAATTATTCTAGTCTAGTATATTAGTAGATATATACGGTAGTGTATATTATAGTATTAATAATAGATGGTTATATAAATGGCTGTGTTTGTGCTGTTTGCTGTTTCTTTCTTCTGTGGTGTCTTATGCTAAATTTTCATGTCGTGTGTGTGCTTTTATTTCTGTCTTGTCTTGTCTTTTTATCTGGTGCTTAGTGGTTCTTTCTTTCTTTTTCTTTCTTTTCTTTCTTTTCTTTCTTTCTTTCTTTCTCTGTTTCTTTTCTTTTTTTCTTTCTTTCTTCTTTGTTTCTGTTCTTTCTTTGTCTCTTTCTTTATTTTCATTTCTTTCTTTCTCTCTTTCTTTGAATACATTTTCAGAACTTTCATTCCCATCCACGACTCAGTGAATCTTTCCTTCAAGTCAATCCTTGATTTTCGGCCAAGAAATAACCCCTCCCGCCACTGCCATTTCCCCAATGGAACTTCTGTTTTTCCTGATAACTAACCCCAAACCCATTTAGAGGAAGCATCAAAATGTGTGACATAAAGAAAAAGACTTAAGGGTCAATAAACTAATGAAGCATCCAACAGACCAAGTGTCTACCATTTATCAGTTAAGATCTTTATATTGGCTGGTTCACAACACCAAAAAATATTCTCAATTTCTATTCAACGGCTAATACATGTCTCTCAGGATAGTTATATAATACAGTAAGTCTAAGTCGAAAAAGTTATATAATGAGCATCAGTAAAAAAGCAAAATAATATTACACATGTAATTTATTTTCGATATACTTAAAACGATGTTTTCGGTCAATTTCGATCAAGATGCCAGCCAAGACGCTACTTAAAATACGTTTTTATAAAATACATTGTAACTTTTGCGATTGAAAAAAATCATACTGGATTGTCCAATTAGACACATAACCTAGTAGATAAAGGAGTTAGGTTAAGACAGTTCTTAATGACAGTTATCTCTAGACTGCAGGTTCAATCCTGGTCAGGGGCAGCAGTAATATAGAATAATAATTAACATAGCTTAACACCTGTACCCCAATTATGGTTAGTGGAATGAGAACAGGATACCCCCTGGGCTGAATAAAGGGTTAGTTTCAAAGTTCCGTGATGGCTCCCTATTACAAGAAGGTTCCTGAGTCCGACAAGAAATACATGAAGAAGGCCGGAGAGCACATCGACCGAAACGAAAAAGAAAGAACTTGTCAACTGTGGATTTTGCAGTGCCAGCGGATCACAGGGTGAAGTTAAAGGAAAATAAAAAATTGACAAATATCTGGACCTTGCCAGAGAACTGAAAAAAGTTATGGAATATGAAAGTGAAAGTACCAATTGTATTGGTGCACTTGGAACAGTCCCAAAAGCATTAGAAAAGGGTTTGGAAAGTTTGGATATCAGAGGAAGGATTGAAACCATTCAGAACACTGCACTGCTGCAATCTGCCAGAATACTCAGAAGAGTCCTGGAGACCTGAGGAGACTTGCTGTCACTCAGACTCCAGTGAAAGACCATCAGCTAACACTGATGTGAAAACTCAAATAATAATAATAATACAGTTGATGTTTTGTATCTGTTGAATAGTGTTCATGTTTAACACTACGGCTTGCTCCTTGCTCTTAACGCCATACCAAATATGTTATCTTCATTATTCATCTACAGGTCGACCGCCATTTTCTTTTAAACAAAAAAAAAACAAAAAAAAACAAAAAAAAAAAAAAACTACGCTTAACTCAACTTAATATAAACTTTCTGATTTACTTCTTTCTCCAGGTTTCCAATTTCTCTCACCTTTGCAGACGAAAGAATTTCATTTTTTCTTTATCTTTTATGAATTTACACTTTCTTCTTTCTCTTTTTCTTTTCTTTACTTTCTTTCTTTCTTACTTTAAAAAGTTAATTCATATCCACATAGAAACGTATGCGTAGACAAAAACAGACACGACATCATCTCTTCATAAGATTCGAGCAGTTTCTGTAAAAATTAAATGGTAGTCTTTTCCTTGCAACGACCTCTGTCGGCTGGGGTTTTAGAAACACACCGATTGCACCTCTGCAGAGAAGTGAAAAAAAAACGGTTGTTTTGGATGCTGTTGCCCCGGTCTCCTGATCCTAACATACGCTAGGCGGTGCCTGCTGAAAAAGTGAACCGTGCTAGTTATGAACCGTAAAGTGGTTTGAATGCGTTTTATCCACAACTTAATGCGATATGAAATCGATATTTTACAGCCCACCTGTTTTCTTTATCAACAAATAAATTAGATTTGTTTTGAATTAAAATAAAAAAGAATATCTTGTTGTATACCCTTTTCTTACTTCTTATCTCTGGTCGTCTTTTCTTCTGGCCGGCTTTGGTTCTATCTTCTAACATCTTGGTCTGGTCTCTTCTAAGGTCTGGACTTTCTTGGGGACTTCGGGTATGGTTTCTGTTAGGGATTTCTCCTTATCAGAAGCCCTGTGTCATTGTTAGTTTTTAGGTTATAAACACAAGACTTCGATTTACTTTTGATCTTATTTTATTGTTAATCCCCAAACCAGACATCTGCGCAGATCCTTACCACCATACGAGCTCGGCTTCTACTTGCTAACTGCTCGGCTTCTAACTTCTAACTGACTGAGTTACTTAGTATCCTTAAACCGACACAGGGTCTTCTATGCCTTCCGGTTCACACGATTTATCCCCGGAAGGCAAGGTGAGAGTGAGGTCAAGCGCCGTCACTCACACTCAAGGCCATCAGCTGCACTAATCGCCATTATAATTTCTACACTATTGCCTATAAATATTAGGTATCTAATAATTATGTAACAATTTGAATATTCTGATTTTTTTTTGTATTTGTTTAAAAAGTTTAAAAAGTTAATTCATATACACACATTTACGTATGCGTAGACAAAGAGCCGGCTTATCCCAGTCAGTAGAGCGTTCGGCTAGAAACCACAAGGTTCCTAGTTCGATACCGACCATCGCCAACTCAGCGTATGAGTAGCACAGGGATCTGTGGCGTAAAGTAAGGAGCTGATGGTAGGTGTGGTGCTCCACCTCAGATCCAAGAAACAACCTCCTTGGTCTAGCGCTAGTGAAAAAGGGATAGACTCCCTCGCTGATTGGCTTATACCGACTTTAGGCCACCCCGACGACATTACTTTATTTAGACAAAGACAGACACCACATTATCTCCTCATAAGATTCGAGTAGTTTGGTTTATTTTACGGCATATCAACATCGACGGGTCATTTAATGCCGGTTAAGTTTTGAAAGATTTGTAGCGATAGTTTGAAAGAAAATTTTAAAAATCAATCCTTTTTTTAAGCAAATTATTCTATTTAACCCATAGATAGGACCATATCAAGTACTACCACTCCGGGTCAGAGTAGACCTAGGAGTAATGGTATAAAGGTTGGCTCCCTATTCCTCAGACCTCTAGAACTGGTTAGTTTTCTTGTTATGTTTTATGGCATATCAAACACAATGGGTCATTTAATACCGGCAATGTTTTGAAAGATTCGTAGCGAAAGACTGGAAGAAAATTTTAAAACTCACTTTTTTTGTAAACACATTTTCAATTTAACCCTTAGATAGACCGCAATAAGTACTATCACTAGAGTGGACCTGGGAGCAATGGTGATAAAGGGGTGCTCCACATTCCCCAAACCTCAAGAACTGGAACCTCACCATCAGAATTTAACGTCATACCCAGTAAAGGAAGACCCTCAGCCATCGCCTTCTAGCACCCATACGATAAAAAGGGTCGGGACAATAATATAGGTGCTACGGCTTGTCGTGACCAGCCGATTGATCGGAGGGGGCCTCTCCGACTGTCCGTCTAGCCTAAGTAAGGGCCAAAGTGGAGTGTTGCATGTAATGGACTGCTCAGCCACAAGGATTCCCTCCTGAAGCAAAACGGTTCGCAAATCACAGCCAGCAGGTGGCCCCATTTTTGGGGGGAGAGGGTCTTATCCCTCTGCAGAGGTGCAGTCGGTGTATTCTAAAGCCCCAGTTGATTCGAGTAATTTGTGTAAAAATTCAATAGTAGTCGTTTTCTTGCAACAGCCCTGTCGGATGGCAACCCGTAATGCTTAAGGATGGAATCCTGATGGATAAGCAGTTTATGATATGTAACACTGAACTTTGGCCTTTACTTAGGCAAGACATACGGTCGTAGAGGCCCCCTCCGATCAATCAGCTAGTCGCGTCAAGCGCTAGCATATATATATATATATATATATATACACCAAGCCCTCCGCACGAGCAGGATGTGACACAAGGTCAATTTCTTAAGCGCAGTTCAACGGGTTTGAATTCAGAGTTTTCCTTCTGCTAGACCGGTTGCCTAACCAAGGTTAAAGAGTCCAGTCTGCCCTACTATTTATCCATATCTGGAAGAAGAGTAAGATTCATACCTTTACCAAGGGTATTAGCGCTAAGTGAAATGTAATTACCGCGTCCAGGATTTGAACTCGGGGCGACGAGTCCATTTCCAATGACTTTAACCATTACACCACGCGCTTCCTATGATTGTCTCAACCCCATTGCCCTTATATCAAGCCAAAGTCCTCTTTTATTATGTGTGCTAGAAGGCGGTGTTTGAGGATCTCGGTGTCCTGGGTATGATGTTAAACTTTATCTGATGGTGAAGTTCCAATTTTGGAGCACTGGGGAATGTGGAATACCCTTTATCACCATTACTCCCAGATCCACTTCGAGGGTCTCAATGTCCTGGGTATGATGTTAAATTCTATCTGATGGTGAAGTTCCAATTCTGGAGCTCTGGGGAATGTGTAGTACTCCTTCATCACCATTACTCCCAGATCCACTTTGAGGGTCTTAATGTCCTGGGTATAATGTTGAACTATATCTGATGGTGAAGTTCCAATTTTGGAGCTCTGGGGAATGTGGAGTACCCCTTCATCACAATTACTCCCAGATGCACTCTGGCCCAGAGTGGTAGTATATGTGTGCAGTCACTTGGACCCTCTTACTCTGCCCGAACTTATTTTCCTGATAAAAAAAAGACTACTATTGAATTTTTACAAAAAAACACTTTCAAAATAATCAACGATTCTCCCTTGCAAAGCTTCAACTACCGTTTAGCCCCCCCCCCCAGAAACGTGTGCTCTCAAACAAACCGTCAAAGACTGATAGTCACGCTGAAATAATAATAATGATAATAAAAATAAAAATAAAGATGTCCTCCCTCGTGACTCGATGCACGTTGATGGTGCGCAGGCGCGTGAGCATGCGCATTAACCAACGCATCGAAACACAGACGAACACAAACTTAGAAGAAAAAGAAAAAAAAAACTCATTTATTTCTTCGACGATACTCCATTGATTTTTCTTCTCCCTATCTACAATCATATTATTTGAGTAGGTGCAATGATTTTGGTTTTGTTTTACGGCATATCAACCTCAGTGGGTCATTTAATGCCGATAAAGTTTTGAAATAAATCCTTCTTAATGGATAATACAATTTTTTTATTAATACATTTTTCTATTTAACCCATAGATGGGACCCTAACAGGTACTACCACTCCGGGTCAGAGTGGACCAGGGAGCAATGGTGATGAATGGGTGCTCCACATTCCCCAAACCTCCAAAACTGGAACCTCACCATCGGATAGAGTTTAACGTCATTCCCAGGACATGTAGACCCGCAGCCACCGCCTTCTAGCACCCATATGATAAATAGGGTTAAGGCTTGCCATAAGGACAATAGGGTTGGGGCTTGACGTGACCAGCCGATTGATCAGAGGGGGCCTCTCCGACCGCCCGTCTAGCTCAAGATAGAGCCAAAGTGGAGTATTACAAGTCATGGACTGCTCAACAACTTGGGTTCTATCCTTAAGCATCACGGGTCGCCACCTACTTTGGGGGAGTCTTACCCCTCTGCAGAGGTGCAGTCGTTGCATTCTAACGCCCCATCCGTCAGGGCGGTTCATTTTTGATCCTC
>CM042174.1:42436005-42448505 GCA_023376005.1 Doryteuthis pealeii | reverse complement strand
CACGCGAACATCTCTTCTTGAAATAATGCATCAACGCAGCCATTTTTTCCCCGCTGTTGTTGTTGTTGTTGTTGTTGTTGTTGTTGTCCCTTTAATTTCAAAATATCTTAATGCACCTTTCAATCCGCGTTCATTTTGCACAACCACCTGTTTCCGATTTAACGAGAATCCAAACATTCCAGAAATCAGATCGCTGCCAGCAATATTTTCAGATTTCTTAAGAAAAACGAACGAATATACAAACACGGCGCGGGAAAAATGGTATTAATAGAAATGGATAATGACGCAGATAGAAAAAAGGAGAAGAAGAAAAAAAGATTATATCCTAGTGAATGGAGTGCATCTCTATTACATCGTTGTCTATTGATGAAATATCAGATCTTATGTACTGAATATTTATTTGTAGCCTCTATCCTTGTCAGTGAACATCATTTGGAGTTGAGTAGGTTGGTTGGTTGGTTGGTTGGTTTTGTAGGCTGTTAGGATTTTTCGGCATGTCAACCCTTGTGTTGTATAAACTATGGTATATATATATATATATATATATATATATATATATATATTATATATATATATATAGTGTTTAACTATCCTGTTGAGGTCACGGTTTCGATTCCTGTCGGAGGGGAGTCGTTAGTATATATCGCTGATGAGACTTAATAAAGTTGAAACAGTCTGTACGATATTCTACACACCGAGTGATTCTTTGCGGGATTCACTTGTCATTATTATTATCTTCTATAATTATCGAATTAATGCGATATTCGCATTGTAGTTGCCTTCAAGCAATATATATATATATATATATATATATATATAATATATATTAGCAAATAAAAAGACCCCCTTCAGGCGATGTAAAAATAATTTAAAAAAAAGATATTGCCTGAGGGGATGGGAGCTGAAAATTCAATGTCATAGAGTCTGTACCATACGTATGTAAAATCGTCAAATTTATTAAAGGAGTAAAAAAAAAAAAAAAAGAAAGAAAGACAATTTGAAATCGAAACAGTTCCGATAACTTTAAATATTATATATTAGAATAAAACAATCTATATATAAATATATAATGCCGGGCATCTATTTATTGAAACAATGAGGATTGTCTAACGTTGCATGCTCACATTTTGAGTATATTTAATCTAAGTTATGACGTTGGATTATGTGTTGGGTAATGTGACGTAAGCAGTGACGTAATTTTTGTTACAGACAAAAACCGGAAGCGAATCTGTGTGCAGTCTTGAAAAAGTCGTGGAAACAGCACCCTACAAGGAAACAGCTGTATGGCCACCTGCCCCCCATCTCACAAACTATCCGAGTGAGACGGACAAGGCATGCATGACACTGTTAGAGAAGCAAGGACGAGCTCATAAGCGACATTCTCCTGTGGAAGCCAACACATGGACATGCAAGTGTGGGGCGCCCAGCAAGGACCTACATTGACCAGCTATGCGAGGATGCTATATGCTCAGCAGAGGACCTCCCAGGTGCAATGAATGATAGGGAAGTTTAGCGAGAGATTGTCATGGATATACGTGCGGCATGCACGAAATGAGGATGATGATGATTGAAAACACTGTGTAGCGGAAATACAAAGCGCCCAAATCGAAAGTTACAGAGCGTTTGGGAACTTTTGACCCCAGCGGCGGGAAAACCGCGAATTCACCTGAGAGCTAGTTAGATCCTCAGTTCCAGCCAGGATGTTGGGTGAGAGGCGTCTCTTGTCTTAGCTAGACTCACCTACACGCGCGCTGTGTTAGTTAGTTAAGAATAAAGTTTTTAAAAAGCAACATGACGTTGTTTGTTAATTGCTATAGGTGATATAACCTATGGACATAAATGGAATGCGCCGACGATTACTATAAGTAGCAGGAATAATTGTGACTGACGCGAAGCAAATGCGAGTCAGCTCGTAACTGTATGGTCGGACGCAATCTCCACTTTCTTTTCTGTAATTTCTACTCCTTTTTGTACAATACATTTGTCTACATTGTTACTAGTCGTTTGTCTTATTTTTTACCCTTAAAACCCCACAACATTAATGAATGCCTTAGTTAGAAGACCGGCCAAATAAGAAGAAGAAAGGAAATGAATCAAGAAGAAGAGATAAAATTCAATATGGCGACTAGACGATCGCAGATGGCCAGAGAATAAGAAAAGTAAGTTATGCAAGTTATGCACCTGTGTCTAAATACCTCTCTAACCCTCTCTCCCTCTCTTTATCAAAGGAACATTGTGCGTATACCCGCAACATGTGTGGGTATATAACACGTGTTGGTTAGGAAGCACGTGGTGTAATGGTTAAAGTCATTGGAAATGGACTCGTCGCTCCGAGTTCAAATCCTGGACGTGGTAATTGCATTTCACTTAGCGCTAATACCCTTGGGAAAGGTATGAATCCTACTCTCCCTCCAGCTATTGATAAATAGTAGGGCAGACTGGGCACTTTAACCTTGGTTAGGTAACCAGTCTAGGAGAAGGAAAACTCTGAATTCAAACCTATTGAACTCCGCTTAAGAAATTGACCTTGTGTCGCATCCTGTTCGTGCGGAGGAGTTGGTAAATATATATAACACTTGTTGGTTCATGACAATGTAATGACAGTGAAGGGATACACCATACTTCCTATATATCCAGAACTACAGTATATATATATATATATATATATATATATATATATATATATATATATATATATATATATATATAAAAGGGTGCAAGTATTTAAGTTTTAATGTAATAAAATATTGTATTAAATTAGAAAGGCTAATGAAACTAAATAAGAATACAGATAAAAAGATTTGAAACAGAGGGATTATAATAAAATATTTGAAACAGAGGGAGTATAATAAAAAATGGAACCACTGAAACTTACTCTTCCATCATTCTCGTTTTTCATTGTTATTTTTTTCTAATTTAAGTATTTAGTTATAAGCGGAAGTAAAGAATAAAATGACAGTTATTTTATCTTGTTAATGGATTTCATTTAAGATTCATTGAAGTAAAACCAAACAGTTAGAAATCAATAATACTAAGCACATATTTATTAAATTCGATTTTTTAATATTAATATGCAAATTAGCCTTCCCGTTCACACTGTAAACCGCTATTTTGCTGTATATATAAATATAATTGCATGTTGTCAGTATGTAGACATAGTTAACAGTATTAATAATGTAAGACAATTTTATTAATAATTGAGGTTTAGATAAAAATAAAATCATGGAGAATGTGATGTCAATTACTAAGAGAATTGTGACTTGAGTAGGAATATAGTTTCGGTTACAGACAGAAAAACACACAATCTCCATTATAATAAGATATATATATATAAGTATAATGTTTTGAAAGAAAACATGAAAATATATCAAATAGTGACATTTAAAAAGCCGACGGTAAAGCGTTTCGGTTTTAATTGAACCATCGATAGGACTCACATTAATAATCATAAATCACATGAAAAGAAAATTGGGGAAACAAGCAAAAGCTTATGAGCATTTGTTTATGATCTTAAAAGTCTCCCTGAGACTCAAATTTTCATTTCATGCTGAGTCCTGTTGATGGTATTTAGTCAAAACCAAAACACTTTAGCGTCGGCTTTTTAATGTCAATCTTTGACATTTTTTCTTGTTTTTTCAAAAACTTAAAACTTATTAACAATGTCGGATTTCATATCCATTTCTTATATATATCTCCTATAAAAAGGGATGGAGCACTCTATGGCGGCCTTTACATACACATGTCTGTATTAAAACAGTTTAAAATCCCCTTCGCATTCTGTGGGTGACGATTGCCGAGCAGTTAAGCTGTCCAACTGATGCTGAATCGATTGGAGTGTTATCCCGGTTGTAGGTAGCTCACAAAATGTCTAGCCACACTGAAGAGATTTGATAAGTCGAAACACGTGTCTGTGGATGGCTCCTGAAGATGATTTTTATAAATCGAAATATTGTTCAATATTAGCTATGAATATGATATAAAATATTTTCACTTTAACAGCATATTGGGTTGTTTTCATATCCTTATATATATATATATATATATATATATATATATATATATACTGTAGTGTATATATATATATATATATATATGTGTGTGTGTGTGTGTGTGTGAAGGTAAAATTATCCAATCGACTGGTAAGTTGGGGATGATTCTATTTGGGATGTAGTTTAGTATCATATCCAGGATACCGTTTTTTTTTTGGGGGGGGGGGTGACTGTGTCTCACCCCTCAACACGGAGATACAGTATTCTAAGCCTCGCCGGCAGATGTCTCTGTTTAGTGTCATCTCGCGACCAGTAATCTCGCCTGATCTCGTGATTTACCGTTTCTTTCCGCCTCGGTGATTTGTCCAGCCGAAAAAACATATCCGACTCCAGTCGTCAAACAAATCCTGACGAGAAAAAGATCTGTTCAACCATCGGGAAAAAAAAATCACCAGACGGACCCCTTCCCCCACCCCCAACCCCAAAAAAGAAACTGTATCGATCTGTCTACACAACAGTGGAAATAAAATCAATCAATTCTGGCGTTTGTTTTCTGTTTTTTTATTTTTTTATCATTTAAACGCAAAATCCCTTTTTTGTTTTAGAAGTTACAGGTTATTGAGTAATTTGGTGCCATTACAAGGTTTAACTCCAGATGAGGAATACGAAAACTTTGTCAGTGCCCACTTTAAAACAGCAGCTGTGCGCGTGCCGACCAAATTAAGAGCTAAACACAGTGTGTCCCTGGAAGATAGAAGCAATTAGAGAAAAAAGAAATGATATTAAAAAAGCATCCCAACGTAATAAAGTAAACCTAACAAACATCAACACATACAACCTTAAGAAACTAACGGACCAAATGACCTTTAGGCACCTCTTTTGCTTTGCTCATTCATAAGTACATTTTTTCATTTACACCGTCAATATCCGGTTGCTTGTTAACAGACGATTTTTAGATTTTTTTTTAATTATAAAAGTAACCCCTAACCCTAAACCCTACCCCCAACAAACAACCAGATGTTGACGGTGTAAATGAAAAAAATGGACTTATGAATCAGCAAAGCAAATGGGGTGCCTAAAAGTCATATGGTCCAAACTAACTAAAAAGTACAAAAAAAAACAAATAGAGTACACTCAGGAGAAAATAAAATCGAATCAATTCGGGTGTTTGTTTTCTGGTTTTTTTCATTTTTTTAGAACGCAAAATCCCTGTTTTTTTTTTAGCTTTAAAATTACCGGTTATCGAGTGCTTTGATGCCATTACTACCAGGTCCACTTTTGACCAGATTGAAATTACCGGTTCAGGTCAAATAGACCAACTTGATTTGTTGGTTGGTTGGTTCGGTTTTACGGCATGACAAACCTTCTGTTTTTTTTACATTTTGTGTATTAACATTTATTTCAAACCCATTTTAATAAAAAAAAAACATATAAAAAATTATGGGCCTTTATCCATAATTTTCACATTTAGATCTATTAAAAATAGATCTGCTTGATTTGTTGGTTACTGGTTGGATTTTGAAAATTATCTGGCATTTTTATATCTATTATATAAATTTATTATATATAATTATTATATATATATATATATATATATATATATATATATATATATATTATATATATAAATTATCATTTGGGAAATTATCGGTTCGGGTCAAATAGACTTGCTTGATTTGTTGGTTGGTTGGTTGGGTTTTGAAAATTACCTGGCATTTATATATTTATTAAAAAAAACTGATATATTACTCATTTATTTATTGATCAACTAGGAAAAAAGAAGATGGGGTTAGGTTTGGCGTTAGGGTTAGGGTTAGGGTTGGGTTAGGTTAGGGTTTAGGGTTAGTTTAATGGGAAAATAATGGGTAGGTTAAGTAACAGATAAAATTCATTCAGAGTAGTTCCCCTTTTTTAGGTTGGAGTTATAGGAAATAACTCATTTTTGGTTGGTTGGTAATTTAGATTTTACGGTATATAAACACTTGTTGGATCAATCTACACCGAATACATTGAAGGGAAGAAAAAGGATATGCTACAGAGAAAACACATAAGAAAGAAAGAAAAAAAGAGAGTAGGTAAAGATAGGGAGAGGGGCTGAGCGCGCGGAAACGATAACGCTAATCTATTTTATTCGAGCATAATGAAAAGATGAAAAGGAGGAAAGAAAGAAAAAGTAGATTGAGAAAGAGTTAAATCAAGATTTTCATACTCAGGAAAAACTCACCAGACTGCCCCCCCCCCGAAGGAACAATATTGATCTGTTTATATCGATCAGTCTACAGTGGAAATAAAATCAATCAATTTTGTTTTGTTTTTTTGTTGTTTTTATTTTAATCATCGTTTTAAAACGCAAAATCCCTTTTTTAGCTTTAAAGTTACCGGCTATCGAGTGCTTTGGTTCCATTCCTCCCAGGTCCACTTTGATGCGGGGTGGTAGTACCTGTTCGGGTCAGCTCTGTCGGCTGGAGCTTTAGAATGCACTGACTGTACCTCTGCAGAGGGGTAAGAATACCCTATTGGGCCACCTGTAGGAAAAAGAAAGAATAATATTAAAAAAGAAAGAAAAACGAAAGATAAAAGAAAGAAAAATCGAAAGAAAGAAAGAAAGAAGAAAGGAGAAAGAAATATAGAAAAAAGAAACAAGAAAAGAGAAAGAAAAAGAAAGAAAAAAATAAAGAAAAAAGGAAAAAAGAAAGAAAAAATGAAAAGAAAAAAGGAAGAAAAAAGAAAGAGAAATGGGAAGAAAAAGAAAGAAAAAACCCCGAAGAAATGAAAGATAAAGAAGAAACAAAAAAAAAGAAAAAAAAAGAAAAAAAAGAAAAAAAAAAAAAAGATAGAAAGAAAGAAAAAAGGAAGAAAAAGAAACAAAAAATGAAAGAAAAATTAAAGAAAAAAATTAAAAAGTAAAAAAGAAAGAAAGAATAAAAAGAATAAATAAAGAAAGAAAAACAGAAAAAAAAGAAAGAAAAAAAAAAAAAAAAAAAAAAAAAAAATAAATAAATAAAGAATAAACTTCTAAGAGCTGAAATTAATCGTTACGTGTACGAATAGACCAGTCGACCTCCGATCGATTTAAACCAGTGTTTGCTTCAAAATTATCCAACAGATTCTGAAAAAGTCAGGAGGGTAGAGCGGTCGAAACGTTGTGTTTACAACAGGCAAAATCAAGACATCAGCTGGAGACGTGTAAATAATAAAAAAAGGTCTGATGTGACTTTATTCGAATTGGTTTGGCATTCAACCGTGTGATATGGAGGTATGTCTCCAACCAGATGCCATAAAAACCAGTTTTATTGTAACTTCATCGTGTCTGATGATTGGGAGCAATGAAAAAACAATACGCTATTTCGATTATATGGTCGGAAGATAATTTTGTTTATAAAGATAGAATTTCTGGACATTTGCTGGCCATCTCTTTTTCTTTCTCCTTTTACTCTCTCTCTCTCTCTCTCTCTCTCTCTCTCTCTCTCTCTCTATATATATATATATATATATATATATATATATATATTATATATATAGGCGTGAAATATATATATATGTGGCGCGAAATATATATAAAAGAGGCATGAAACGCCGAAATACGGTGTCTGTGGATGACTTATTAGATGCTCCCAAACTCGGTGGCGCACCACCTCAGACGCAAAAACAATCTCTCTGGTCTAGCGCTAGTGAAAAGGGGATAGACTCCCTTGATGATTGACTGATACGGACTTTAGGCCAACCCGACGACTTTACTTACACACACACACACACACACACACACACACACACACACATATATATATATATATATATATATATATATATATATACTTAGAATGGGTAAACTCACTGTTAGATAAAATCTAAAGCAACAGAAAATGACAGCAATACAATTCCAGTGCAGAAAACTCAAAATAAGATGAACGTGTCAAGCAAATTTAATATTACGATAATGAATATTTTATTTTAAGATATAAAACAACTTGTGTCTCGGAGTTTTACAAAACTCATTATCAGATGAGTTAATTTTAACCGAAATCCTCTGAAGGCAATTGTCTTCTTATAAATAAATACTACGCATCACGTATCATATATATATATATATATATATATATATATCATGATATGAGCGTGTATGAGCAACACAGGGAGCTGATATCTTATTATAATGGAGATTGTGTGTTTGTCTGTCTGTAACCGAAACTATATTACTACTAAAGTCACAATTCCCTTGATTATTTACATACTAATAACATGCAATTGTATTTTTATATACAACAAAATAGCGGTTTACAGTGTGAACGGGAAGGCTAATTTGCATATTGATCTTAAAATTTGATTTAATAAATATGTGCTTAGTATTATTGATTCTAATTGTTTGGTTTTATCTTAATGAAAATGAGCAAGATTCTCGGGGAGAAATCTTTAAAGAAATCCATTAACAAATTTTGTTATCTGCATTCTTATTTAGTTTCATTAGCCTTTCTAATTTAATATAATATTTTATTACATTAAAAATTGAATACTTGCACCCGGCGGGTGCATATATTTGCTTGTAACTTTAAAAGAAAGAAAACTTAACAAACATCCGTTATGATTTATTTTAACCAGAAACTCAAGAAAAAAAAAAAAGAAGAATTTCAGGGCTGATGTATTCCTGTTTTTTTTTTTTTTTTTTTTTTTTCCAAAGTATATTAATGGATGCGGAGGCTGGAAGTAGGGAAAACTCCAAATAATAGAAGCTTTATACATAAAACAATACAAACCATCCTTAAACAAGATTAATTTTCAATGCAGTACTAACATTTTAAAATGCCTATAACATTTTTTCTATAAATTCTCCTCCTTCCAGCCTCCACATCCATTGATATACTTTGAAAAAAAACTGGAACACATCACCCCTGATGATGGCACTTCGAAGTGCCGAAAGTGCTCAGGATATGAACTGCGGTGGACTAATCCACGAATTCCATCCAAATATAAAAAAGTTGGCCAGAAAGCTTGAACAGGTCACAAATGAAATCGTTAAACAGGAGACCTGCCTTTTGTTTAGTTCCACGTGTATAAATGAAAGAATGCTGCCCAAATATACACACACGCACACACACACACACACACACACACACACACACACACATATATATATATATATATATATTATATATAGCATTGAGCACCTTTATATGCCAATAATGTTCTCATTCATTCTCTATTCCTTCTCTATATATATATATATATATAATATATTATATATATATATATATATATATACGGGCGGGTGTAAATGAAGTTTATCGTTAATGTCTATTTTGTTTTAAAACAAGATAAAAAAAGATTTAATGATTTTGAGTAGCGTGGCTATGAAATCAATTGCGGTTGGTAACAGACAGTTTCTCACCGGTGCGATTCTCATACCAAGTCCCTATTTGTATATGTATATATAGAGCGGCCTGGTGCCTTCTTTTTTAAACAAGGCACGATAAAGGAGTGAAAAGAGGAGGAAATAAAAGAGAACCAGACGGGAGGAGAGACAATATATATATATATGTATATATATATATTGCATAGATCTCCTAAAACGGAAATGGACCCGTCGACACGAGTTCAAATCCTAGACGAAGGTGTTTGCATTTCACATGGTGCTAAAGGTATTAATCCAATTACTCTCACTCCAGCTATGGGTAAATTTTAGGGCAGACTGGGTTCTTTAACCTTGGCAAGGTATCCAGTCTAGCAGAAGGAGAACAATGAAAACTCTGCTTAAGAAATTGACATTGTGTTAGATACTGCTCGTGCGGATGCTTGGTATATATATATATATATATCAAACTTGTTGTTAAACCCTTGCGGTAAGAAAAAAACTCGGCAAATAGTTTGATTGTAAAAATATACTATCAAACATTAACTGGGGAGAAAAAAAGTTTGGAAAAAAGAAAATACCAAGATAGTTGAACCAACCAAAAATAATCGGTTGATACTATAATACTTGGCCAAAAGAAAAAAAAATTATATATATATATATATATATATATATATATATATATATATATATTATATATGTGTGTGTGTGTGTGTGTGTGTGTGTGTGTGTGTGCCATACTTGTTTCTTTTATTCGAATGTTTACCAGAGAACCTTTATTTTTTTTTTTACATTCTGTTATTTCTTTCCTTACGATTTTCAGACCGAACCTTTTTTTTGTGGCATGAGAAGGATTTATGCGCCATTTTGAAATTGCGCATGCGCATTGGCCGCGATCTGACAATCAGTGCCATTGCCCATTGCCTTCAGGGTCACTTGTACTTCTTCTATTAACTGACTTCCATTAGACGAGCGAAGAGGTTTCCTTAGTTTTCAAACAGTTTTCCACGAATCCCACAAGTAATTTGGGAAATGAATGTTTTTAACCTTTGTTCACTGGAGAGTTCCACTGAAGAAATCAAAAGTTTATTGATCAGCTATATATATATATATATATATATATATATGTGATTATAGATGACTATATATATATGTCATCCACAGACATGTGTTTCGACTGATCAAGTCTCTTCAGTGTGGTTAGATATTTTGTCAGCTACCTACAGCCGGGATAGAACTCCAATCGATTTAGAGCAGTCAGAGAGCTTAACCGCTCGGTCGTCGTCACCCAAAGAATGCGAAGGGAATTTTAACTGTTTTAATACACACGTCTCTATGTATGTAAAGGCCGCCATAGAGTGTTGCATCCCTTTTATAGGAGAGCGTTATATATATATATATAATGGAGAACTTAAGAGCCCTTTTAACCGGTGCATTTAACAAAATTACAAACAGTAGATCCTTCAAATGTCAAAGTGTATATATTGGGTAAAAAGGATAACATAAAATCAATGTTGGAGCAAAGAGGAAGGAGGGAACATTATTTAAAGAAATAATTAAAATTTTTTGAATCCCTTCAGGTTACTCCAATCTCAGCAACAATATCTAGCGGATAATGCACTGGTTTAAAGGGCCCTTAAGTTCTCTATTTTCTTTCGCCTCTTTTTAAACATTTTATTTAATTAGTTGATCAACATTTACTAAAAATATGATATTGATTAAGCTTTTGTTTACACACACACGCACACACACACACACACACAAATATATATAATATATGTTTATATTATATATTTATTTGTATGTAAATAAGTCTCTCTCTCTCTCTCTCTCTCTCTATATATATATATATATATATATATATATTATGTGTGTGTGTGTGTGTGTGGGAGTAAATATGGAAAATAAATCCGACAATATTAAGAAATTTGAAAAAACAAGTGTTCCGAAAATCGGATGAATTTATTTATCGATGTTTAAACATTTCAGTTTCTTTAAACCTTCATCAGGATGTATCTTGGGGTGAAGAAATTGATGGATGTTTTATAGATGACAGGAGATGAAAATGTTTATAAAATCTTTTTTGTTGTGTAACTGTATTTGTTTAGCGTTATAATTTTTGAAAGACAAGTCGCGATCCACGCACGCGAAGATGTCATGACGCGTGACGCAACTCGAAGAAATGCATTCAACAAAAGACAAGAAAAAGTATTAATGGACTGATTTTATGAGAACAAATGGAACAAAGTGGGAATGATAACTAAATAATTAAATGAAGCCTGGTATTTTGTAGTTATTTATAACTATTTAGCTAGAAACGGTGATATATTAAAAAATCCATGTCGATTATATATATATATATATATATATATATATATATATATTATATATATATATATAGAGAGAGGAGAGAGAGAGAGAGAGAGAGAGAAGAAAAGCGACAGAGCATCCGCTTTTGTTTTATACCGGTACAAGGGATTGTATAAATAGAATAAAACGCACAGTTCTATACTAATAAATACTCTGTTAGCACGACTAGCTACTTCGACTAACCTCATCTAGCCTTTATCTTTTATGTCTTTCATTGGTCGAGTCCTGTTTTCTTGTAAGGGAAATATCCTATCTTACACAAAGAAAACAACAAAACCAATCCAGAACTATCTTATTATAACGGAGATTCGGTTTGTGTATGTTTGTAATCGAAAATACATCACTCCTTACGTCACAATATCAACAGGAATTGCGTATATTTATCAATGATTATTTAATCTATAGTCAAAGGCATTAATACATAGAATAACTCCTATTTATTAACAATGTCTATGAAAATCTGAATTAGATTTGCCTTACAAAAAACCCATCATATTAGTGCGGTTAAAATGCTGCAATGTGTCTTATATATCACTAAGAAATAAAGGTTTACATAATATATGGTGTGTTTAATTTTCAAACTGGTTGTAACTTAAACTACGTCACTGCTTACGTCACAATACCCACAGGAATTGTATAGATTTATCAATGAATATTTCATTCATAGTCAAAATAATTAATACATAGAATAAATCTAATTTATTAACGATATTTCTATGAAAATCGGAGTTAGATTTGCCTCAAAACAGCCCATGTTATTAGTGCGTTTAAAATCCTGCAATGTGTTTCGTATATCA
>CM042174.1:42398505-42433505 GCA_023376005.1 Doryteuthis pealeii | reverse complement strand
TCTCTGACCGCCCGTCTAGCCTAAGTCAGGACCAAAGTGGAGTGTTGCAGGTCATGGACTGCTCATCCACCAGTATTCCGTCCTTAAGCATCACGGGTTACCACCCACGACCAACAGGTGGCCCCATTGGGGGGGGATCTTACCCCTCTGCAGAGGTGCAGTCGGTGTATTCAAAGGCCCACAGCAGACAGGGTGGTTTGTAGTACTTAAATTTTAATGTAATGAAATATATTAAATTAGATAGACTAATAAAATTAAATAAGAACGCATATAAAAAGATTACACTTATTTTAATTATATTCTAATTGGTTTCTATATAACGTGGATATTGTGCCTAAAAAAAGAATTTATAGGTGAAGGGTAAATTTTCGCGCCACTTGAAGCAAACATCCGCCATATTGCTATTGCAAGAGAATCTTCTTTTTTTTTTTGAGATTCAACTCGAAGTCACGAATTTTATGAATTCAAAGATTCCGACAATAATGAGAAAACTTTTCCTTCGGCTCTACAATGTTTCCTTTAGATGTTTTATTTATTTACTTATTCATTCTTTTTTGTGATTTTGTATATTTTTGTTTATTCCATTAAAAAATGTCGAAAAAAGTTTTTCTTTTATTTAAGTCACGTGTTATGCGATGTGGAACATGATTCTCTTCTTTTGTCTTGTGGGTTGATTTTCTAACAATATTTGTAACAAAATGTGGGGGTGGGGAAAACCCATGAGTGCAAAATGATATGTAAATTAGCACGGAAAAGATTTCAGCAAGAATTTCGTGTTAGATGAGAATGGAAAAGTTTATGGATAAATCATGATAACGCCACATAGCATTGTTTCTAAAGACGTGGCGCAGTAGGAGAGAGGAGGAGTGACAGGTGAGAGTGTGGCTGAATCTGGTACAATGCGTTGAGAGAGCAAGACATGGGATTTTGCTCTCGGCAGTTGTGACTTTGTGGGGAACTAAAAATCTCTTCAGAAAAAGAATTCGCCTTGTGTTATTACTAAAAACTCTAAATAGCACAAGGCAAGATGTTCCATCAGCATCCCGAGTTGATTTCCAGACTCCAAACACCAAGGAATTTTCAGCCAACACCAGCGTCGATCAGCAACCAAGATTCGAGCCTCTCCAAATACAGTACCGGTCCAGAGATAAGTATAAAACTTATTATTTTTGTATCAACATATTATCACTCAATTCAGGATGAATGCCAAAACCTAACGAGTGTTGACACGTCATCTCTCTATTCCGACGATGGGAGCGTAACCTATCAGATTCTCAATACGAGTTCTACAAAACTGAGCTCTGAATTACGATGCACCCAGTGCGAATCAAACTCACTAGTAATCATATGCTATCATAGCTCGCTAACCAGTGCACCACGCATCGTGCATATGGAAAATTGATACCTCAGAAAAAACATTCTCCCTGGTCTAGCGCCAGTGAACATGGGATAGACTCTTTCGGTGTTCGGTTGATACTGACAATAGGCCACTCCATAGACTATTTTACTTATTTAATGGCAAATCAACTCATTAGGGATTATTTAATTCCATGTCAAATCATCCAGGTCATATCACCCACCCCCTTCAATTTTTCTGAATTTTTTTCCAGGTGTGGATTATGATAAAGTTAGCCAATCTCCAAAATTTGAGCTTCCAATTCCAAAAATTGCCAGTTATGTAGATTTTTAGCTATCCAAAAATGGCGACTTTTTAAAACCTGTTTTTATCTATAAAATGAATTCTAGAGCTTCCCTACTCCTAAAAATTAGTTTATAGAAGCATTTTTGCCCAAGAAACCCCAAAATGCTATTACGTATGTCTTTAAGAAAAATTGAAGGGGGTGGGTGACACTTTTACTTTTTCCTGGATGATTTCACCTGGAAGTACCCTAATGCCAAACTTTGAGTCGTTTGTAAATTTTTAATTAAGAAGTGATATTCCTATGTTCTATTGCAATGTTTTTTTATCTATAATCCTTAATTTGCACGCAGTTATATAATATTAAGTATTCCTATAAAAAATTTATAGTCAAAATCATTAATACATAGAATAAAGAACAAGCCTGTATTATCGTTATTTATTAAGCTTATATTAGATGTGGCACAAGCCAAGATTATGGGGCACCCAGTAAGAATCGAACTCACTAACAATGGTCTGCGAATCTAGATTGCTAACTATTACACCAAATGAGGTTCCAAAAGCCTGTATTATATTATTGTATAGGATTACATACCTTCCCTATTCACGGTGAAATAATGGTTGCATCTATCTTATGAATTAACTGTCGGACAGACAAGAGGAGGAGTTAGTCTGTATATGAATTCAAAATCGAATAAATATACTATTACCAAGTATTTGGATTTGCCTCTTATTCGCTATAATTACGTATCTTTCCTTACCACCTTTACTCACAACACACAAAAAAACAAACAATCGGGGGTTTGCCATAAGGGCTTGACGTAACCAGTTGGGGGTTTGCCATAAGGGATTGATCGGAAAGAATTTCTCTTGACCAACCGTCTAGTCTCATTGCTCAGCCATCTTTGAAAATCTGTGTTACGCCTCAAAGATACGTGGTTCAAAGTGTATTGGATAACCCACCTTCCATCTAGACCTTAAAAGAATGGTTACGTCTGTCTTATAAATTAGCTGTTAGACAGACAAGAGGGGGAGTTAGTCTGTATATGAATTCCTGATCGAAAAAATATATTATTACCAAGTATTTGGATTTACCTATTCACTATTATTACGTATCTCCTACTTCTCTTTGTGTGTGAGTAATTGGCCGACTTTACCGCGACACAATATATATATATATATATATATATATAAAGAGAAATCTAATGAGTCAGACGAACCTACTAAAAGTTTCGCTTAATGCTCTTCAGGGCTAAGATCTGACTAAAGAGACTAGGAGCAAACGCATTAAATATAGTACTTACCACCGGGATTCAAATAAATCACATAAATTTGCATAAACTAAAATGACCAATAGAAAAACAACAAAAAACTAAGAACACTATTAAATAAATATTTTATTATATATATTTAATTTTTAATTTTTTTTTTTAATTCTTTCAAATTTTTTATTTATTATTATTATTTCATATTTTTATTTTATATATATATATATATATATATATATATATATATATATATATACTCAGTAATTAAGTATGTAACATTAAACAGTCCACATGGTTAAAATCTATTTCTTTCTTAGTCCCAGAATTCATGTCTTTGTTTTTCAGACTAAATGTTGTTATAATGCTACTGTTTAAATATCACCTTTTCCACAGTTCGGTTTCTGTAAACATTCAGCAAGCGGCGATGAATGCCAATGAGTACATATTTTTTTGCATGTAAGAAACCAGCGATATCTTGGTTTCTTTGTTTAATGGCATATCAACCATCGTGGGTTATTTAATGTCAAATACATCCATGTAGAAGAACAGTAAAAACAAAATCGATGTAGAGGCCTATTGTTTCTGAGGTGGAGTGCCACATCTACAATCAGCTCTCGACTTTACCGCACGGATCCATGTTGTGCTACTCATGCACTGGGGTGGCAAGGGCCCGTAACAAACCCTGAACCATGTTTATACGAGGCTGATGTTCTACCGACTGAGCTAGAGAGAGAGAGAGAGAGAGAGAGAGAGAGAGAGAGAGAGAGAGAGAGAGAGAGTGTGTGTGTGTGTGTGTCCGCATTAAATAACCCACCGATATTGATATGCCGTAAAACAAAACAAACCAAACCATTTTGTGTAAGAGTGTTTGTGCGTTTTGGTTCGTCTTCGGCATTCATTGTCCGTGACCCAGGTTAAGCACCTGTATCAATCGACACACGAGACACTTTGATGTTATCCGCTTAATGTCTGTGTCATTGGGACAGATCACAACCCCATCAAACCACACAAATCCCCACCCCCACACAGAAACAAGCACACACAAGCACGCACGTAACTTAAATGGAGCTCCAACATTTTGGTCAAGATGTTTTATAATTTGCTTGAAGCATGGGTTTATATTGGTTTGGTGGTTGGTTGGTTGGAAAGATCATATGAAGCGGGTGGGTGTCAGTTGAGTGGACAGACATTTGTCTGTTTATAAGAATTCGTTGTTTGTTTGTTTATTGATTTTAACGGCATATCAATCCGTCTGGGGTTATGACAAACCTAACGGTTAGGAAGTAATACATATCGTGTATTTATATTTATACTTTTTAGTAATTGGTTTTAAAAATGTGTTAGCATTATTGGGGATTATGTTGTATGGCATTGATTTGTTTCATGTATATATTCTATGGTATAATTGTATTTCCCTCAAAAAAGAGAGAATATCCTCCATGTTGACATTTTCAAACAGATCTTTTATATTGTTTGCTTTAAAATAACGATTTCTGATGTGAGCAAGAAACTTGCATTCCATGAATAAGTTATGTGGAGTTTGGCCCCCTATTTACGTGCATGTGCAACTGAATACATTAAAATAATTAAGTTTTCTGAAACAAGTAATTTTACAATTATATAAGTTAAGTTTAGAATTATATAAACAAAAGATAATCGAATAAATATTAGTTTAGAAATATTTTAGCAACAATAGAAACAATGGTTTAAATTCCATTGAAAATATGTACGCCATCGGAATGTAACAAAATCATCCAATAATTTATGTCATCAGAATTCCACAGATACCAAAATCATTCGATATTGCATCATTGCAAATCACCTGATATTTGATGAATATTTTAGCTTAAAGAACACATAGACACAAAACAATTATAAAAAGGCCCATTTAGCTGAAAAGTTTCAGTTGGATGCGAATGCCCCAAACTCGACAGTTGGGGCGAATGCTCCCTAACTCGACATTGGGAGCGGATGCTCCCAACTCAACATAATGGGGAAACACAAAATGATACATCAGGTCTGTCTATTATTTTCGTTTCCTATTTTTTCTCCCTCCCTCTCAACACAACAAGTTTTAATCACATACATTTTTTTAAACAAAACTGCTAAAAATTTGACAACTCCAAACGAACAAAATATAAACAAAACTTACGCACTCAGCAAACACAACTACCAAAAGACACATGCAGTCAGCACATCAATGAAAGAACAAATGACTATCACTATATGAATTGTAATATCTATATATAAAGTGGTTTTCTTTTATAAATTTTATCTTCTTCTTTTGTTTTCTACGGAAACTACATTTCCATAGACTTATACATTTATATTGTGGGGATCAAAACTAGGATTTTCTTCAATCACCAAACACCGAGCAATCACGGTCCCTACAAAGTTTTTAACTGTCAAAGGTGTTTGACATGTTCCACGTTGTGGTTGTTGTTCTTGTTTGAGTATATAGGAGGGTGTTAGTCTTGTAGGATATTAGCACTATGTGAAATGCAAACAGCCTGGTCCAGGATTTGCAATTACAATAACCACGCCAAGCCAATATGATTGCCTCAACCCTATTTCCCTTATGGCAATCCCCAACCCCTTTTTATCATATGGGTGCTAGAAGGCGGTGGCTGAGGGTCTACATATCCTGGGAATGATGTTAAACTCTATCTGATGGTGAGGTCCCGTTTTTGTATGTCTGGGGAATGTGGAGTACCCCTTCATTACCATTGTTCCCTTGTCCACTCTGTCCCGGAGTGGTAGAACCTGCTAGGGTCCTATCTATGGGTTAAATTGAAAAGTACAGGTTTGCCGATTAATTTGCTGCTTAATCATCTAAGATAGAATTTATTTTACACAACAAATATTTAATTTTGAACATAGTCTCCTCACTTGAATATCGCTGCGTGAAATCCAGATTGTGAAGATGGTTTTATTCCTTATTATATTTTAATATGTATCCGGTTTACACTCTCTTTACATTAGTTCACCTTTCGTGTGTTGAGCGCTGTCATAGTTTTTACTGAATTCCCTGCCGTACAGGATCTGAACTCGGCGCTTCGAATCCATTTTATTACGTCAATAACCGTTACGCCACGTACGCGTTTGCAGTCTTTCATATACATAAAGAATGTTTACCATCAAAGCGTTCGGCTAGTAGAGCGTTCGGCTGGAAACCACAAGGTTCCTAGTTCGATTACGGTCCTCGCCAACTCAGCGTATGAGCAGCAGAGGGTTCTGTGCGATAAAGTAAAGAGCTGATAGTAGGTGTGGCGCTCCACCTCAAATGCCAAAATGATCTCCTTGGTCTGGCGCTAGTGAAAAGGGGGTAGACTCCCTCGCTGATTGGCTGATACCGACTTTAGGCCACACCGATTACTTACTTTTTTTACCGTCAAAGAATATGAACATAATGAACCAAGTCGGAGAGGCCCCCTCCAATCAATCGGCTGGCCACGTCAAGCCGTAGCACCTATACGATTGCCCAAGCTCTATTGCCCTTATGGCAAGCCCCAACCCCTTTTTATCATATGGGTACTAGAAAGCGGTGGCTGAGGGGCTACATGTCCTGGGAATGACGTTAAACTCTATCTGATGGTGAGGTTCCGGTTCTGGAGGTCTGAGGTATGTAGAGCACCCCTTTACCACCACTGCTTCCTGGTCCACTCTGGCCCGGAGTGGTACCTGTTAGGTCCCCATCTATGCGTTAAATAGAAAAATGTGGGTTTTTTTAAATTGAGTATTCATTAAGAATGAATTTATTTCAAAACTTTGTCGGCATTAAATGACCCACTGAGGTTGGTATGCCGTAAAACAAATCTACAATAAACGCTCCGAATTGAATAAACTTATAAACACAAAATAAAATCACAATCAACCCTGCCATGTAAATAAACCTCGCACAAAAATAACAACAACACCTACAATAAATAATCCCCCTGAAGACGACCATGGACTTGGTTGAAAGCACTTGGGGGAAATATGGGACACAATCTCTAACACTTGGACCCTGAATATAAATACGTTTTTTAAAAATTCAGTATCCATTAAGAAAGAATCTATTTCAAAACTTTGTTGGCATTAAATGATCCACTGAGGTTGGTATGTCGTATGTGTAGCACCCCTTCATTTCTACCTGGTCCTCTCTGACCCGGAGTGGTAGTACCTGTTATGATCTCATCTATGGGTTAAATAGAAAAATGTATTTATTAAAAAAAAATGAGTACCCATTAAATTTATTTCAAAACTTTATCGGCATTAAATGACCCACTGAGGTTGATATATCGTTAAACAAACCACACCAAGTCAGAGCTTTGCAAACAGAAGAAATTTGTCTCCCATTTACGATTTTTTCTTTTTCTTGTGGTAATCCTCTGATGAGACTCAGCTGAAAACAAACATTTTTGTTAGGGATGAATCTCATGGTTGCAATTTTTAAAAATGAATATATCCGAAATCCTAAAGTGTGTTTTCGGAGACAAATTACTTATATTCATGTGACAAATTTCTTTCTAATATAGTTTTATCCATTCTGTATAGAAATGAGAATTATTTCGTTGGGAAATGTTTCCTTTTCCAGAAATATTTCCATACAGTTCACATAAAACAACATTAGAAAAACATTTTTCATACACAATATAAACACATTATTTACTCTATGAATATAGACATTTGAATTTATCATTATTTATTTATTTATTTTTATTTCCTTTCTTTTTATATCAAACAGGAACAAATAGATTTACATATTTTACCGTCTATCCAGAGGTTCTTACAAAATGGATATACATTTGGAATATTAGATGTTGAAAGTGAGATGCATGTACGGCATAAATACATAAAATATATTTTTTTAAACAAACTATCTTATGCACATCAATGGCCACTTTAATACCCGGATGTAAGAAAAAAATAAAGAGGACGGGAAGGGCTGGTAGGGATAATTGTTAAAACAATATGAAAAAAATATCAAATAAAAAATAAATGATAAGAATTTAAACGTTAGAATTTGAAACTCTTTTCTCATAGATAAAAAAGTTTTAAATTTTAAATTATATATATATTATATATATATTAGATATATATATATATATATATATATATATATATATATATATATATATAATGTTAATAAAATAAATATATAAAGGTATTACATATCTATTTATTTGATGGCAATAGAACAGTCTATTGCCATCAAATAAATAGATATGTAATACCTTTATATATTTATTTTATTATATTATATAATAGCTCTATTCTTTATATCGAGCACTCTCCTAATACTACTGCAATTTGGCGCACCATTCCAGTAAAAGATGAAGCGGTGACTATCCAGGCTATAGTTTTATATATATATATATATATATATATATATATATATATATTATGGTAAAATAAGGAATGACATTAAAACTCAAACAAAAATGTGTAGTATATTTCGCTGGAATGTTAAATTCCGCTTCTTCAGCCTTTATTGAATCCTTAGGATCATACAAGGGTTTTATAGAAGGGGGAGTAGGTAGGTGGGTAATTTTTGTGGTGAGGGAGAGATCCATCCACTTTCCCACCCCCCAACTAACCTATCCTCTCCTGTTGACCCTACTTGCTGACCTATTTGACCAATACCCACACACTCATTAACGGGTTTGATTTTGATTTTATGGTCATCTAACCACCCCCCTTTTATTACTCTCATTTGCTATTTCCTTTACTCAAATCTCTCTCCAAGAAATGGTTACTCCCCTCCCCTATCAGGTAGTCCTCACCATTCATTTTTTCTACCTACATCCCTCTACTCTCATCCCTTCTATCTCCTTCCTTATCACCATCCGAAAGATGTCTCATAAAACCAATCAAATATTTCCCTCACCACAGAACTTACCCACCTACCTACATCTCCCTTCTATAAAACACTCGTGTGATCCTAATGATTTAATAATAGCTTGAGGAAGCGGAATTTAACATTCCAGCGAAATATACTACACATTTTTGTCTGAGTTTTGTTCTGTCATTCCTTATTTTACCTCATTCTGTCGGATTCATTCCAATCCCCTTTTCCTCATATATATATATATATATATATATATATATATATATATATATAGAGAGAGAGAGAGAGAGAGAGAGAGATCAGGAAAACCCAAACGACGAACTGGTGTTGGGACAGGGGAGCGTCTTGATATGGGGTCGACATCGATGCCCTTGCGGAAGTCAGTTTCAGCGATAAGGATCAATTGACAGAAGGGGTTGGGCTGGGTACACATCCTCTTGGAAAGACAGGCCGATGGTAGCTGTAAGAAGTTTGAGTTAAGGCGGCTCGAGCACTCCATCCTGAAGCAACACATGACGGACGTCATGGAAACATTTCCTACATTTAAGTCTGACCTATGTGACAGGGTCGGTCTGTCGAGGGCTTCATATGTGTGACAGGATACATAAAAACAAGTTGGGTCCGTGGGCCATCTGCGTGCTCACAACTGAACTACTTGTAGAAATGGCTTTATTCTGTGAAGAAGTGGCAATCACCATATATATATATATATATATATATATATATATATATATATATATATATTATAATAAAAGAACATACGTTTTAGATTATATAAAAGAAAGTTAAAAAACATAAAATAATGTAATTTATACAGGTAATATCTTTAATAATGAAATAAACATAAATAAATATACAATTATCTTTGGTTTATAATCGACCAAAAAGCATTTTTATGAAGGTGCGTTTTGTATGGGTCATAGTTGTAGGAAATAGATTCAGCGGTCGTTCCAGCAACGATGTTAATTGATCCTAGTTAATCACGATACTTTCTTTTTACCTTCTCCTTCGCATTATAATATTCTTGCGTTCTCTATCATAGTTCGTTTTCCTGTGGTAATCCTCTGATGAGACTTACGTGAAAACAAACATTTTTGTTAAGTATGAATTGAATCCACTTATAATTGCAATTTAAACAAAATGAATAAATAAGTGTCCCCAGACCTAAGGTACTTATATCGGTATGAAAAATTTATTTCTAGTGCTATTTTATTCGTTCTGTATTTGGGGGGGGATGTTTCCTTTTCCAGAAATATTTGCATACAGTTTGCATAAAACAACATTAGAAAAAAATTTTATACAAATATAAAGCACAATATTTGCTCTAGTTTTGTTTTCACCTGCGACTCATCAGAGAATTACCACAGGAAAAATAAACTATGATAAATAATGTATGACTGTCATAATAAGGAAGGGGAATTAATTCATCTGCCATTTATAACTCAGAGACCCAGGTGAAAACAAACATTTTTGTTAAGTATGATTTTTTATTTTCATCTAAGTCTCATCAGAGGATTACCACATGAAAAAGAACTTAGAGAATGTAATAATTTAAAAATGAGGAAGGGGTATTCATTTGCCATTTACAACTCAGTGGCAGTTCCAGCATAAGGCTACTTGACCCTGGGTAATCACTAAGTTTTGCAACTCCTCCTTCTCATTATGACATGCCTGCGTTCTTTGTCATAGTCCTTTTTCCTGTGTTAATGCTATGATGAGACTTGGGTGAAAGCAAACATTTTTATTAAGGATGAATCTGCTTATGGTTGCAATTGTAAAAAAACTGAATATATCCGAAATCCTAAAGTGTGTTTTCGGAGACAAATTACTTATATTCATGTGACAAATTTCTTTCTAATGTAGTTTTATCCATTCTGTATAGAAATGAGAATTATTTCGTAGGGAAATGTTTCCTTTTCCAGAAATATTTCCATACAGTTCACATAAAACAACATTAGAAAAACATTTTTCATACACAATATAAACACATTATTTACTCTATGAATATAGACATTTGAATTTATCATTATTTATTTATTTATTCATTTTTATTTCCTTTCTTTTTATATCAAACAGGAACAAATAGATTTACATATTTTACCGTCTATCCAGAGGTTCTTACACAATGGATGGATTTCTAATATTAGATTTTGAAAGTGAGATGCATGTGCAGCATAAATACATAAACTATCTTATGCACATCAATGGCCACTTTAGAACCCGGATGTAAGAAAGAAAAAAGAGGGCAGGAAGTGCTGGTAGGGATAATTGTTAAAACAATATGAAAAAACATATCAAATAAAAAATGATAAGAATTTAAACGTTAGAATTCGAAACTCTTTTCTCGTAGATGAAAAAAGAAAGTTTCCTTTCATTTTTAAATTATATATATATATGTATATATATGTATATGTGTGTGTATGTGTGTGTGTGTATGTGTGTGTGTGTGTGTGCATATAGATAATATGATATATATAATGTGTATATGTATATTCATATATATAATGTATATATGTATATTCATATATATATATATATATATATATATATATATATATACATATATATATATATATATGGAACGTAAGATTATATAAAAGAAAGTTAAAAAAACATAAAATAATGTAATTTATACAGGTAATATCTTTAATAAATATATAAACATAAATGAATAAGTTTTCTTTCATTCTTAAATTTTTAGATTATATATATATATATATATATATATATATATGTTATATATAAGTATAGATAAAAGCATATGAAAACACACAATGCTGTTAAAAAAATATTTTATATCATATTCATAGCTATCATTTTATCTATACCTATACCATCCCTGAAGATGTTGATGTGCCGGTGCTTTGTTGCCGCTGCTTTCTTCTGGGCCTCTTAGCTTCATGGTGTTGCGTCAGGGTGACTTCTGACATAAACAATCCTCTACGGAGAGCCTACCGCCACCGAGGGCGGTCCTGGGCCAAATTTTCCCAGCTGGAAGGGTCAATGCCAAAGCACCTGAGATCGTTCTTGCAGACATCCTTGAATCGCAATTGGTCTCGAAAGCTCTCCATAAAGGGCATCCTTCGGTATTCGTCCATCGTCCATTCGACGGACATGACCTAGCCATGGGAGATGACGTTGTCTCAGTAGAGAACACAAGCTGGGGAGTTGAGCTCTCTCTAGAACTGCTGTGTTAGTAATCCTGTCCCTCCAGGTGATGCCCAGTATACGTCTAAGGTAGCGAATGTAGAAGTTATTTAACCGCCGCTCTTGGTGGGAGTATAAGGTCCATGTTTCACTCCCATACATGAGGCTGCTGATAACACATGCCCTATACACTTGTACCTTTGTACGGATAGTGAGCTTGCTGTTGTCCCACAATAACGCCGTGTGCTTCCCAAAAGTTGAGGGAGCTTTTCCGATCCGACTACTGAGTTCGGTATGAAGTGACAAGTTGTCGTTGATGGTGGACTCATGTACATGAATGTAAATGACTAAACAGGTTAGTTGTTGATAGCATTACCACTTGGCTATGTTCACTTGCACCACACAGGTGACATTTTAAAATGTGGGAGGTATTTCTGTCGCACCTCAGATAAAATAAAGTAATTTATGTATATACTATCTTTAATAGACGAATAAACAAATAGATGAATAAACATACAATTATCTTTTGTTTATATCCACCAGAAAAAGAAAAAAAATTAATAGATTACATAGGAATAACATTTAGTTTCAATTTCATCGAAGTGTAGACATGTGAAAATGGAACAATTTTTCAAACTTATTTTTTCTATTTTACCCATAGCTGGAACCATAACAGAGTGGACCTGGGAGTAATGCTGATGAAAGGGTACTCTACAATCCCTATAGCCCCAGAACAGGAACTTCACCATCAGATAGAGTATAACGTCATACCCAGGACATTAAGACCCTCAGTCAACGCTTTCTAGCACATATATAATTAAAATGGTTGGGGCTTGCTATAAGCGCAACAGGGTCGGAACACGTAAGTGCCAAAGTGGAGTAATGCATGTCATGGTCTGTTCAGCTACAAAGATTCCGTCCCTAAGCATCACGGGTCACTATTTTATATGGGTTTGTCCTTTTCTTTTCATTGGGTAGTTATAGGGAAGGGGTTCACTCTTTTATGTCGTAATGACGAAAATAGGGAGATGTTGATTCATGCCTTTTCTAAGTCATGTAATAAAAATGAACACTGTCAATTGCAGAGAGAGAGAGAGAGAGATATATAGAAGGGGGAGACAGAAATGTAGCATTGACATGCAAATTAGCATGGAAAAGTTTTTAGGAAGAATATAAGAATTATGTGTAGATTAGAATGGAACATTTTTAAGGATAAGTTAGCATAGCGCCTTGTCATATTTTTCTATTGGTCGAGACGTGTTGCGTAGTGAATTACCAAAGAGTAGGAGTGAGAAGTGAGAGTGTGGAGCGAGTCTGGAACGATGCGTTGAAAGAGTGAGACGTGGTCTCTTACTCAGTGCAGTTTTGACTTGGGGAGAAATAAAAATCCCTAGAGAAAAAAATAAACCGCCTTGTGTTATTACTAAAACTATGAATGGCTCAGTCTTATTTACACCAGAGCAGTGAGTATTGAGTAGGTCGCTGGAATAGACAGCAGGACGAGAAAGGGGTTCCTCCTCCACCCATGGCAGTTTTATGACAAATAAAGATGAGCGTTGGTCATCTGGCAGAATTTGATAGAAAACTAACCTGCGTCCAAGCCCACCTTTTGGTCATGTGTGGCAACCCCATGATGCTTAAGAATGAAACCCTAGTAGCTGACCGCCATGTTGCCTGTGGAGTTAGAATACACCGACAGCACCTCTGTAGAGGGGTAAGACTCCCCCAATGGGGCCACCTGCCGACTGTCGGTAGCGACTCGTGATGCTTAAGGAGGTAACCCAAGTGGCTGAGCAATCCATGATATGCAAAACCCCACTTAGACTCTTTCTTGGTCTAGACGGGCGGGCGGAGAGGCCCCCTACGGTCAATCGGCTGGTCACGTAAAGCCCCAGAACCTATATGATTACCTCAACCTTATGGCAAGCCTCAACACTTTTTATCATATTGGTGCTAGAAGGCGGTGGTTGGCGGTCTTCATATCCTGGGAATGACGTAAAACTATCTGATGGTGAGGTTCCAGTTCTGGAGATCATTGCTGCCTGTTTCACATTGACCCGGAGTGGTAGTACCTGTTAGGATCCCCTCTATAGGTTGAATAAGAAAATGTGTTTATAAAGAACATTGAGTATCCATCAAGAATTAATTCATTTCAAAACGTTGTCGGCATTAAATGACCCACTGAGGTTGATATGCCCTAAACCAAACCAAACCCAACCTTGTAGCTGAGCAGTCCCCAAGCGTCTAATTATGAATTAGACGCATGAAGATGACGTATTGGGCGTCTAATTATAAATGGCAATATTTGAAGTGAGCACGCTCACGCACTCACTCCAAATTCTTTATTTTAAAAAACATGAAGTGAATACATGAGCGTTACATCACGACTCGGCATATAGCCGGAAGGTTAGTTTGGTGGGGGGGTAACAAAGCTGGTCTTACTACTACATGGATCTATTTAGCTAGGTTCACTCGCCGACCGATCCATTCAAAAATAAACCTGGCATTCTCTCCTTGCACAGCCTACTTGCACCAAAATACCACTTCCGCTCTATGGCTTTATCCTACTTAGAATTTACCCTTTCGAATGTTTTAGATTTTTAAGCGTGGGTTCGCTTCGTATGATTTGAGGGAAATGAGGGGTTGGGGTAACAAGAAACAAAAGATTCCCAAGAAACTGAAGGTGTAACAAAATAAAATTGTTGGCCATTTTGGTTACCCCCTTTCCCTCTACTATTGTCTAATTATAAATGGCGTTAACTAATGGGATTACTTAACGTTTTATTGACATGAATTTTGAAGAGTAGAATATCAAAACATGACCATTCTATATGGTAGAATCATTCTAAAGAAAAAGGTCTCCAGAAATCCGAAAATGAAACATTTCTTTTAAGAAAAATTCTTTGTTGAAATGAGAGAGTAAGGCCGGGTAGTAATTGTTGAGTAACTGGCCGTCATCGTTGGTTCCAGTTGTAAAAAGAACTTAAAGTAAACAAGTGAGTAAACCAATAAGTCCTTGTGGGATAGTGTGTCCTTTAGGTCCAACGTCCAAGATGATCCGAGTGTCAATGAGTTAAGATTAGAATCAGGCCTGTATAAATACACCAACAGCAGCAGCAGCACTGCCAGTGATTGGATAATAGGAATCTTCGGTGGTCACGTGGTAGTCAACGAGTCTATATTTAGAAGTGACCGTCTGGCACACGCCTTATATATCAAAAGAATGGGCACCTCTCGTGGTGTAATGGTTAGCAAGCTCGCTTCGCAAACCATTGTTAGTGAGTTCGATTCTCATTGGGAGCCCCATACTTCTGGCCTTGTGCCATATCTAAGCTCAGCCTAGTAAATAACTATATATCAAAAGAATGGGCACCTCATGTGGTGTAATGGTTAGCAAGCTTGATTCGCAAACCATTGTTAGTGAGTTCGATTCTCATTGGGCGCCCCACACTTCTGGCCTTGTGCCATATCTAAGCTAAGCTTAGTAAATAACTATATATCAAAAGAATGGGCACCTCTCGTGTGTAATGGTTAGCAAGCTCGCTTCGCAAACCATTGTTAGTGAGTTCGATTCTCATTGGGAGCCCCATACTTCTGGCCTTGTGCCATATCTAAGCTCAGCCTAGTAAATAACTATATATCAAAAGAATGGGCACCTCATGTGGTGTAATGGTTAGCAAGCTCGCTTCGCAAACCATTGTTAGTGAGTTCGATTCTCATTGGGCGCCCCACACTTCTGGCCTTGTGCCATATCTAAGCTAAGCTTAGTAAATAACTATATATCAAAAGAATGGGCACCTCACGTGGTGTAATGGTTAGCAAGCTCGTTTCGCAAACCATTGTTAGTGAGTTCGATTCTCATTGGGAGCCCCATACTTCTGGTCTTGTGCTATATCCAAGCAAAGCTTAGTAAATAACTATATATCAAAAGAATTCCAACAGTAATGGAGAGTAATTCTCAGCAAGAAAATGTGTCGAAGTGTTGGAAAGACAAAGTGTAGACAAATTATTGGGAACAAATAGAGAAGAAAGTCAAAAGTTTGAAAAAAGCAAACAGGTAAAGAGAGAGAGAGAGAGAGAGAGAGAGAGAGAGAGAGAGGAGGAGGAGATAATGAGAAAGAGACACAAAAAGTATATATATATATATATATTAAAATAAGTGTATTTTGGCAGCATTTTTTGTTTTATACAAGTTTTGTTGAACTGTACAGACAATTCCTGTCGGACAAGTTTTTCGTAGATCCGTTCCAATTTTCGGGCCATCTTTTTGATGTCGGGGTGTAACTGGTATAACAGTACACCAAAGGTTTCAAAACGAGCGCTTTCGGCTATACAGTTTGCCATCATCAGGTAGGAAACGATGCTATGATTTCGTGTCTCAGAAATTGTCTGTACAGTTCAACAAAACTTGTATGTATATATATATATATATATATATATATAATATGTGTGTGTGTGTGTGTGTGTGTGTGTGTGTGTGTGTGTGTGTATGTATATATATAAGAGAGAGTTTTATAATTTGCTTGAAGCATTGTGTATATATTGGTTTGGAGGTTGATTTTGAAGGCTATCACAATGCAGGTGTAAAGAAAAATAATAAGGTAACAATGGTGTTGTGTGTTAACCTGTATTTTATTCTTGAATTTTCGAGATAAAATCTCTTTTTCAAAGATCACTGGAACTGAAGTCGTCTAGTTATGGCATTTCTAGAAATGCCATAACAAGACGACTTCAATTCCAGTGATATTTCTGAAAAAAAAATATGTGTGTGTGTGTGTGTGTGTGTGTGTGTGTGTGTGAGAGAGAGAGAGAGAGAGAGAGAGAGAGAGAGAGAGAGAGAGAGAGAGAGAGAGAGAGAGAGAGAGTAATCATGACAGAATGGGGTTTCATTTTTTCAGCTAGCGCCCGAACAATCCCTGAAAGTTTGGTTGAAATCTGACCCCAAATACCGAAGCTTTAATGACCCTGATGAACGGACATTTTGTGAAACATGGCAAGATAGGGGTTAACACAACCTAGCACCGGAAGCTGGTTAATTTACTTCCTTTCTCCGCAGAGAACGTATTTCTGAGAAATCCGTCCAGTTCCGCTTACATTAGTGAAAGTGTGTTATAGCTCGGAACGCTGTTCGTTTGACAAGGGTCAAAGTGATTTTGATATTTGCTTTATAGAATATTTATTTTCATTATTACCAATAATGTTGCCGTTGAAAAGCCCCCATTAAGTAATACTAATGGTATCTACACGTTTTCTTACCTTTCGGGAGATTGTGGGTTCGTTGTGATATACAAAGTTCAAATTATCAATTTCTGATATTGGATATACAACCCTAACATTCTCCCCTGTGGGTTAACTTGCCATTTATCTGCTCAAAAACTCATTTCTAGTCGTAATAATAAATACTCGTGTTCCTTAAAGTTACGACCGTTTTCATCTTGCAACGAAAAATCAACTTCCGCTGTGAGAACATTTGAATTTGAAACCAGCGATAAACACACACGTGTAATCGACTGTAATTAATCGGTATCTCGATTAATTCAGTGGATTTAACCCTGAAGATCCTTATGGTGAAACTCGAGTAGGTTATCACTTGTACCTATTGTAATAAATTTGCTCTACTAACGTATTGAGCACTTTGTATTTGTTATATCGCTGACATACCTCCTGAATTCTGCACCATCTAACCATCGTGACCACATTCACCGGTAAGTCACCTTTTCCATTATATATACTAGCAAATATATGCACCCTTCGGGTGCAAGTATTTAGGTTTTGATGTTATAAAATATTGTATCAAATTAGAAACTATTTAGATAAACTGAGGGGGTATAATAAAAAAATAGAACAGCTTTAAATCTAACACTTCCATCTTTTTCCATCACTCCCGTCTTTCATTTTTCCTAATTTATCTATTTAGTTAGATTATAAAGTATTTAATAAAATTATAGTTCTTTCGTCTTGTTTATGGATTTCTTTTAAGATTTATCCCCGAGATTTTTGATCAGATTCGTTAAGAGAAAACCAAACAATTAGAAATCAATAACACTAAGCATATATTTATTAAAATCAAATTCTTAATATCAATATGCAAATTAGCCTTCTCGTTCACACTGTAAACCACTATTTTGTTGAATATATGAATATACTTGCATGTTATTAGTATGTGGATTAATCCAACAGTATTAATAAGGTATAACGATTTTATCAATAATTTGAGGTTTAAATAAAAATAAATTCATGGTGAATGTGACGTCGATAACTAAGGGAATTGTGACTTGAGTAGTGATTTAGTTTCGGTTACAGACAAACAAACACACAATCTCCATTATAATAAGAAGATATATATGTATATATATATATGTGTGTGTGGGGGTGTACTTTTTTTGAGCATGAAACAGTGGTGCAATCATTAATTTGAAAACCCTGTACATATTTTTGTAACCTTATCATCAAATACGTGGAGCATACGCGGAACCCTTACAATTAAACATATACATGTATATAATATACATATATATTTCTAAATATATGATATACATATGTATATGTATACGTTTATTATATATACTAGCAAATATATGCACCCTCCGGGTGCAAGTATTTTAGTTAAAATTTATAATAAAATATCATATAAAATTAGAAAGGCTAATGAAACTGAAAAAGAATGTAGATAAAAAGATTTTGAACAGAGGGGGTATGATTGAAAAATAGAACAACTTTGAAACTAACTCTTCCATCATTTTCCGTTACTCCCGTCTTTCATTGTTAAATTTTCCTAATTAAACTGTTTATTTAAGATAGGAAGTAAAGAATAATATTACAGTTATTTCTTCTTGTTAAGAGATTTCTTTTAAGATTTATTGAAGAGATTTTGCTCATATTCAATACGATAAAACCAAACAATTAGAAATCAATAATACTAAGCATATATTTATTAAAATCAATTTTTTAAGATCAATATGCAAATTAGCCTTTCCATTCATACTGTAAACCTCTATTTTGTTGTATATATAAATACAAGTGCATGTTATTAGTATGTAGATATGGTCAACAGTGTAAGTAATGTAAAACAATTTTATTAATAATTGAGGTTTGAATAAAAATAAAATCATGGAGAATATGATGTAAATAACGAAAGGAATTGTGACTTGTATAGTAATATAGTTTCGGTTACAGACTGACAAACCCACAATCTCCATTATAATAAGATATATATGTATATATAATCTTTATCCATATATATCCATATATATATATGTATATCATATATATTTAAAATCTTTTATATATATATATATATATATATATATACCAGAAAAGTGAATGAAGAATTACTGTGAGCTAACGATTCACGCCAGGTGCTTTTTTACCCCCAGGAGAAATCCAGCTGACCCACCCCACTTCAGAATGATTAAGTTAAGAACATAACCTATTCCTGACCAGAGCCAAAGGAGTCTTATCGTGAGTGGTGCAGTTGAAAAGGCCACCTTAAGGGGGTCATATTTTTAGTGCGCGAAGTTCTATCGAAAATATTGTAACAGATATAAGAGTATGAACAACTAAAATAGAAATGCACACTAGGATAAGTTGATTTTTCACTTTTTATAAATATCAAATTGTCCATCTATGCGAAAGATGTGGATTAGTATACTGAATACCAAAAATTAGATCTTTTACTTGCACCATTGTTTGAGGAAATAGCATCAAAGATCGTCTACTAAAATGCACTAAAAATCTTCGTTTTCTCAAAATTTAGCTTTGAAATTGGTTAGGAAATTTACCGTTTTCAATATTTAAATAAGAAATGTTATTTTATTTTAGTAAAAAGAAACAAATTAAATATTATAAATAGAATTCAAATTGAAAATGTGTCCCCCCCCCTATCATCACCGACACCTCTGATATGCTGCTTTTTACCTCATTAATTAAGCTGTGACAGACGATATTTGATGCTATTTCCTTAAACAATGGTGCAAGTAAAAGATCTAATTTTTGGTATCAGTATTCAGTATACTAACACACAAATTTCGCATAGACGGTCAATTTGATATTTTCAAAAAGTGAAAAATCAACCTACGCTAATGCACACATACACACGCACACTCACGCGCATACCCATACATACGCACGCACGCAAGCGTACATATAAACTCGCACAAGCACGCACGCACCCACACATGCGCGTATGCACACACACAGGCACACAGGCACACAGGCACATGCACACGCACCACACACACGTACGCACGTATGCACGCACACAGGCATATATGCCCATGCACACACACACACTCAGCGTATGAGTAGCACAGGGATCTGTGCGGTAAAATGAGGAGCTGATGGTAGGTGTGGAGTTCCGCCTCAGACGCCAAAACAATCTTCTTGGTCTAGCACTATTGAAAAGGGAATAGACTCCCCCGCTGTCTGGTTGATTCTGACTTTAGGACACCTACAACAACATATATATATATATATATATATATATATATTAAAGGAAAAGGTGACTTACCGATGAATATGGTCACGATGGTTAGGTGGTGCAGAATTCAGGGGGCAAGTCAGCAATATAACGAATACAAAGTGCTCAATACGAAGTAGAGCAAATTTATTATAAAATGGGTAAAGAGATAACCTACTCGAGTTTCACCATAAGGATCTTCAGGTTAAATCCACTGAATTAATCGAGATGCCGATTAATAGCAGTCGATTACACCTGTGTGTTCATTGCATTAAAGTCTTCGTTACGAGGAACGCTGGTTTTCGATTTAAAAGTTCTCACTCTGAATTCAAACCTGTTAAACTACGCTTAATAAATTGACCTTCTGTCTCTACCTGCTCGTGTGGGGGATATATATATATATATATATATATATATATATATATATATTATGGACTCTCTCGTCGATTTTCGATGCATGAGGGTTCACACACACAATGAACACCCACACAGTGATTTGTTTATAGTGGTGAAGGCTTGTGTTGGACCATCCACACTATTTGGCACAGTCGATAGGAAAGAATTGGTGCATCAAGGGTTGCCACAAACCCAATTCAACGACCGATCTCAGGAATTTTGAATTCAGAGTTATCCCTCTCCTAGATTGGTTACCAACCCAAGGTTGAAGGGCCCAGTCTGCCCTACTACTTAAACCATAGCTGTATATATATATATATATATATATATATATATATATATATATATATATATATATACTAGAAGTGGTTACTCGGCGAAGCCTGTGCAGAGGATAAAAACATATGGTTTAATAATCGTTTGCTGATCTATTACTACTGAATAGCGAGTTCCATCGTCGCAGGACGGCCCATAAAAATCATAAAACGCCGAAAATGGCCGGGTAGAATTTTAACGTTATTTTATAATGTTATTTCATTTTTAAATGTATTTGATAAAATAAATCAAATCTTCATTATTTTTGGTAAAGAACCAAACCCTGGTGATATTTAATTTGTATATATATATATATATACTAATTGTTTTATTTTCGAAGTTTCCTCCGGACATACAAATACACACAACTGGCCTTTATATATATATATATATATATATATATATATATATATATATATATATATATATACGTACCACTCGACACGAATGTGTCAAAGGTCAATTTTCTAATCGGAGTTTGGCAGGTTTGAATTCTGAGTTTTCCTTCTCCTAAGTTGGTTACCTAGCCAAGGTTAAAGAACCTAGTCTGATCTACTATTTACTGGTTGGTATTTACCATAAGGGTTAGTATATATATATATATATATATATATATATATATATATATATATATATATATATATATACACCTTTTTCGTTATAAAGAATATATATATATAGAAAATATATATAACTACCAACCCCTCCGCACGAGCAGGATGCGACACAAGGTCAATTTCTTAAGCGGAGTTCAACAGGTTTGAATTCAGAGATTTCCTTCTCCTAGACTTGTTGCCTAACCAAGATTAAAGAGCCCAGTCTACCCTACTATTTACCCATAGCTGGGGGGGGGGAGAGTAGGATTCATACCTTTCCCAAGGATATTAGCGCTAAGTGAAATGCAATTACCATGTCCAGGATTTGAACTCGGGGCGACGAGTCCATTTCCCATGACTTTAACCATTACACCATGCTATGTATAGAAAATATATTCCTTCTCCTAGACTAGTTACCTAGCCAAGATTAAAGAGCCCAGTCTACCCGAGGTTGTATATATATATATATATATATATATATATATATATATATATATGTGTGTGTGTGTGTGTGTGTGTGTTCTTCGGTATGAAGAAAATGTAGCAAGACATGGTTTGTGCATTAAAATCAACGGATACTGGAATCTTATGTCTATGAAGATGAATTCTAGATAAAATGCAAATAAAACCAAATTTATTCATATTTTGAAATAAATTATGACGAATTCAATTTTCAAATTTGTTTTTTCTTTTGTTGAAATCTTTTAATATTTTCATGATAAATGCGCCAGGAGATTTGAACCAACGTCTTAGCCAACCCATTCTCCAATTTTTTTTTTCCTGTTGAGATATATTCAAGATGAGTTGATTTATCAAAGCCTCGTTCTGGATGCTTGTCTTGGAAATTTAAAAAAAAAGAACTGCGGAAGTTTGGAAAATTAAAAACAAAACAAAACAAAAGACAAAACAAAAAAAACATATTAACCTTATTATTAACTAAAATGGCCGCCTGGCTTGAGAACAGTTTCTTAAGAAAATATGATCGTATTTTGAATAAATTTTCTTTCGTTTGTATTTTGTAATATATTGATATTCAATACGCTATATATATATATATATATATATATATATATATATATATATATATATATATATATATATATATATATATATATCAATAAAGGAAGGAAGAACTCAACACCGTAATTCCATAATAAATTTATTTCGACCAAAATTGGGGCCCATATAAATCTAAATTGATTTAAACCGGCTCCCCAAATTTTCGTCTCATCAGATGGGTCTCAATTCACTTATGGACAAGCACATCACAAAAAAACCCCAAAAAGCAGAATATTAAAAAAATATATAAATTCAAACAAAAACATAAAATAAAAAATATATAAAAAATATTTTTTAACAGTATAGGATTGTAACCATAGAAACAGGAAGTGAATGAGAAAAAAAGAGATACTTTTCAAGGTTGGTTTCTTAGGGTGTCTGAACAGCCGGTTTAAATCAACTTAGATTTATATAGGCCCCAATTTTGGTCGAAATAAATTTATTATGTAATAAAGGTGTTGAGTTCTTCCTTCCTTTATTGATAAATATTGCTCTGTATATAATCTAAAAGGTTATTATACATTGAGCTCTCTTCAGTGATTTAAAGATTCGCTGTATTTATACATACTGGATCATCTATATTAATGCAGTGGATCTTAGAAATCACATATAGAATCATCCCTTACTACCAAGTTTTGGATAAATCTCTTATAATATATATATATATATATATATATATATATATATATTCGTGTTGTGTGTATGTGTGTGTGTTTGTATAATTTAAAAAAATGAAAAAGCACAAGTTTCATTGACGAGTGTTTTTTCATTTTTGATAAAATTACATATTGTCGGAATTACTCCCAGTGTTTCTTTACACGCAGGCCTTAAATACCAGGGGTATCGTGATTATGGACCATTTCCACTCGTGGATATCTGAGGCCCACCGAGCTTTGTCGGACCATATACCCACGAGTCGAAATGGTCCATAATCACGATACCCCTGGTATTTAAGGCCTTGTTATTCACAAATAAATTTGCTCTGTTTATAAAAATTAAGCATTGAGCTCACACATTGAACTCTAACTACCATTGGTAGAGAAATGGACCAGCCTAGAATTACCTTTGTACCAAGAAATTGGGTACCCCAACAAAGTATATATATATATATATATATATATATATATATATATATATATATATATATATATATGCGTGTGTGTGTGTGTGTGTAATATTGTAAAAATTGACAAAACACAAATTTCATTAACAAATGATGTTTAATACGTAAACCTACGTTGCAGTGTTTCGGTCAGTCAGCGTCGGCTTATTAAACATCATTCGTCAATGAAACTTGTGTTTTTTCAATTTTTACAATATTACATATTGTCGGATTGACTTCCACTTTTTCTTATATATATATATATATATATATATATATATATATATATATATATATATATAGATAGATAGATAGATAGATAGATATTGAAAGATAGATAGATAGATAGATTCTCTGTTTCTCTCTTGAAGAACCCGGTTTAAACTATTCACATCTTAAAACGGTCACAATTAATCGAAATATTGACAATATTAGCAATGCAAAAGTTGCAAAAATGAATTCAATTTAAAAACATTCGTGTTTTTTCATACCCTCTATCTATCTATCTATCTCTCTCTCTCTATATATATATATATATATATATATGTATATACATATATATATATTATATGTACAATGGATAATGAATATGAAAAGTGTTTGCATATAAAGGGGCTCAATGCTAAATTAGCAGAACAGGTTTACCTTTATCTTCAGACGGTTAAATATTGAAAAATGAGCTTGTTCAGCGTTTATATAAAGTGATAAGACTTATGCTTAAAATCATAAATAGGCTTAGGTATTTTTTTACATCATACACCGCATATATAAAGACCAAAGCATGTTTATGTTTTTAAGTATAAAGTCTTATCATATTCTGTCGCGTAAGCATGCTTCACTTTCTATAAACCCTTATCAAGATACTTTTTCAATATTTAACCGACTGAAGATTGCATAATACGCACAAAACTATAGTAACGGAATATTAGTTCCATAATATTTTATTTGTGATTATATATACTAGCAAATATATGCACCCTCCGGGTGCAAGTATTTTAGTTAAATTTTATAATAAAATATCATATTAAATTAGAAAGGCTAATGAAACTGAATAAGAATGTAGATAAAAAGATTTGGAACAGAGGGGGTATGATTGAAAAATAGAACAACTTTGAAACTAACTCTTCCATCATTTTCTGTTACTCCCGTCTTTCATTGGTAAATTTTCCTAATTAAACAGTTTAGTTAAAATTGGAAGTAAAGAATAATATTAGTTATTTCTTCTTGTTAAGGAATTTCTTTTAAGATTTATTGAAGAGACTTTTGTTCATATTCAATAAGATAAAACCAAACAATTAGAAATCAATAATACTAAGCATATATTTATTAAAATCAATTTTTAATATCAATATGCACATTAGCATTCCCCTTCACACTGCACACCACTATAATTTGTATATATAAATACAAATGCATGTTAATAATAGGTAGATATGGTCAACAGTATTAATAATGTAAAACAATTTTATTAATAATTGAGGTTTGAATAAAAATAAAATCAAGGAGGATGTGACGTAAATGACTAAGGGAATTGTGACTTGAGTAGTAATATAGTTTCGGTTACAGACAGAAAAACACACAATCTCCATTATAATAAGATATATATATATATATATATATATATATGTTCATCCGCATACACAATGTTTCGACGTTTACGTATCATCAGTCTGGCTAGACTTAATAGCTACTTCTAGCTGGGAGCGAAACCCGACTGAATTTTCGTCTGTCCAGCTCCTTACCATCTCGGCCGTTGGTAACTGTCAGTGAAACGCGAACATTTAACTGACACATACTTCCGTAGATGTATGTTTAAAATCACCAGAGAACTCAAGTCTGTAAACAACAGACAAGTATTGCCAATAAAAAAGTATATATATATATATATATATATATATATATATATATATATATATATATATATATATATATACTCATAAATGCAGAAAGGTGCTTAAAATCTCTCTTACACTTTTTCGGACTGTACTCATCTTTATGGTTACTAGTACAAAATATAAAAACACCATCCGGTCGATGTAAAAATAGATTTTTGAAACATATTGCCTGAGGGGTGAGAGTAAAAAATTAAATGTCAGCGAGTTTATACCCTAAGTAATTAAAATCATCAAATTCATTAAAGGATTAAAAGAATAAAACAATTTGAAATGTAAACTTTAAATATGTATTTAAATAAAACAAACTATATATAGATATATAATACCAGTCATGTACTTATTAAGACTTGTTTTAAAAAACAATGAGGACTGTCTAATGCTGCATGTTCAAATTTTGAGTGTATTTATTCTGTGTTATGACGATTTTGGGTAATGTGACGTAATTTTTGTTACAGACAAAAACCGGATGCGAATCTCCATTATTAATAGATATACAAAACGTTTCAGCCGAAGTGCCCTCCGGCCTTCTTCGGGTATTTTTTGTCGAACTCTGGAACCTTCTTGAACTTGGCAAGATTGATAAGGAACACCTGGGGAAGGACAGTGCATACATTAGCTGAAACGTTGTGTATGTAACAATAAGAATGGGTACAACAGTCTCCCTAATCTAAATTATACAAATTATCTTCTAAAAAAACTGTGTGTCAATTATTTGTATTAGCATACTTGAAACCTTATAACTGTAAATTATTTGTATTAAGGACAGTTTTTAAAAAATTGAATAACAAGACAGCGAGACCAGCTTGTTGACCATTACACCACAATGGCCCATCTATTTGTACTTGAATTTATATCTATAGTTCGGAAGTCTTCATTTGTTTGATGATATTATTATTATATGAAAATGTCACGACACAGAAAGGCAAATACCGACTGTCTTTCTTTCAGTCAATAAAAAACTATCGTTTCCCGGTGTTTACAAGAATTATGAAGATTTGATTTACATACGAAGATGTTAAAAAATTAAAATATACATAGAAATAGCCTTGAAATTCTACTTAATTTGTAAATCTCAAAAGTAAGCATAACAATTCACCAGTTTTTTTTTAATTGCCTTTCCTTCTACCCAGTCGACGCTAGGTAGTCGCTTCTAGTTATTAATAGATACGAAAATGTCACGCCAAAGGAAAGCCAATATTCAAATACCGATTGGCCTCCACCTTCGATCAATAAAGGCCGATCGTTTTTCTTTCAGGTGTTTACAAGAAAGCCAATGGCTTTTACAATCACAGAGATGAACAAACACTGATCTGTTTTGTCTTGGGATTATCACTTTAATCTTTCTTGGATTCTTTTTTATTTTTTATTTTTTATTGTCACCTTTAATCTTTGTAATCCCACCTGGCAGATTATTGTATACTTATGATCTCTGGTCAAAAGCAAACAGCAAAGTGAATGAATACTTACTTAAGCCGTGACGCCATTTTCTCTGTATGTGTTTTGCTCACGAACAGAATGTGTTTGCCCGATCGGCCTTATCGACGCCATTAATAAAGAAGAGAAAGAAATAGAAAATTGGTGAAAAAGAACAAGAAGAACAAGAAGATATTGGCTGGTTGGTTAGATTTGCGGCATGTCAACCCTTATACCGAAGACGTTTTATTCATTCTTGATGGGTATTCAATTTTTTTTTATTTAAACTATTTTTAAAAACATAATATTTCATCCATAGGTGGGACCCTAACAGATACTACCACCCCAGACTAGAGTTGATATTGGAGTTATGGTGATAAAGGGAACTCCACACTCCTCGGAGATTCAGAATTTTAACCTTGCTATCAGATGCAGTTTAATGTCATACCCAAGACAAAAAAGAAGAAAAAACGGAAGAATGAGACAGGTTACGTGCTAGAAGAAGAAGAAGAAGAAGAAGAAGAAGACTCCATTTTCTCTGTGTGTGTTTTGCTCCCGAACCGCCTGTGTTTGCCCGACTACTCTTTCTCGACGCCATTACCGTCTGTTTCCTGGACATTTCCTTTCAAAATAAGAAGTGGTAGGAAATGTTATAGTGGATGGCTGGTTGGTTGAGTTTTACGGCATATCAAACACATTGAGTTATTTTATGCCTGAGACATTTTTGTTTTATGCATTCTTGATGGGTAGCCAATTGTTTTTGTCCAATTGCCGCTATCGACGCTATGAATAAAGAACAGAACGAAATAGCAAACTGAAGAAAAAGAATAAGACCGACACGAAGAAGATGTTCGCTGGTTGGTTGGATTTTACGGCATTCAAACCTTGTTGGGTTATTTTATGCTGAAGACGTTTTCATAGCCAATTTGAGATTCAGTTAAGACTAGCAGGACCTGAGGATATACCACAGTATGATAATTTAATTATTACAACGTTTAATACATTTACTTAAAAGTCATTGCAAAATAGTTTAATATTCTCTGACTCTCTCTCATTTTTTATTTATTTCTTTTCACCTTTTCCTTATGTTCGATTGAATCGGATTAGCGTTATCGCTTCCGCGCACTTACCACCTCTCTCTATGTTTCCCCGACTCTCTTTCTTTCTTTCTTTCTTTCTTATCATATCTTTTCTGTGTAGCACGTCCTTTTTCTGCCTTTTCTTTCTTCGTAATAAAAACAGAACGGTCCATTATTTAGCCGAGGTGACGTAAGAAATAAAAATTCGGAGGTTAAGCATACATCTTGGACGATTTGGACGGTCTCATTTTTAACCAGAGTTGCAAGATGATACTGATCGTACTTTTAAGGAGCACATACTAATATATAGATTGTTGTTTGTATTATTTAGATTTTTCGGACTATTGTCCTCATCTTTGTTGTTATATACACAACGTTTTGTTTTCTTCCTTTTTATGGGATTTTTTTATTCATTATTGATGGGTACTCAATTTATTTTAATTTAAACTCATTTCTTTAACTAAAGTTTTGCAACTCGTTTTTTCGATTTAACCTATAGGTGGGACTCTAACAGGTACTACCACTGAATTGAGTGGACCTTGGAGTAATGGTGATAAAGGGTTACTCAACACACCTCAAAGCTCCAAAATGTTAGCCTTGCTATTAGGTGCAGTTTAACGTCAGACCAAAGACACACAAGAAGATGAGAAGACGGAAGAATGAGACACGTTAGGTGCTTGAAGAAGAAGAAGTGTATGGTTACTGGTTAAATTCATGGGAAATGGTCTCATCGCCCCGGGTTCAAATCCTGGATGGGTTAATTGCATTTCACTTAGCGCTGATACCCCTGGGAAAGGTATGAATCCTACTCTCCCTCCAACTATGGATAAATAGTAGGGCAGACTGGGCTCTTCCACCTTGGTAAAGCAACCGGACTAAGAGAAGGAAAACTCTGAATTCAAACCTGTTGAACTCCGCTTAAGAAATTGAGCTTGTGTCACATCCTGCTCGTGCGTTTGGTGAATCTATTAATAATGGAGATTCGCTTCCGGTTTTTGTCTGTAACAAAAACTACATCACTGCTTACGTCACATTACCCAAAATCGTCATAACATAGAATAAATACACTCGAAATTTGAACATGCAACATTAGACAGTCCTCATTGGTTTTTAAAATAAGTTTTGATAAATACATGACTGGTATTATATATTTATATATAGTTTGTTTTATTTTAATACATATTTAAAGTTTACATTTCAAATTTTTTAATTTTTAATCCTTTAATGAATTTGATGATTTTACTTACTTAGGGTACAAACTCGCTGACATTGAATTTTTAACTCCCACCCCTCAGGAAATATGTTTCAAAAATCTATTTTTACATCGCCCGGGGGGGGGGGTATTTTTCGAATATTTATAACACCAATAGAAGCTGAATCTGCATTCATCAGCCACCCGAGGAACACTGTGACGTAAAGATCAACCAATCTTCCTTGTACGGCAGGGGCACTCTGGGTTAAATATCAGGATAAGGAGGAGCTTTTTTTTGGCAACAAAAAATGTTGAATCTTTGGTTTTTATTTCCTTTGATTTCCTGTCAAATATTCAGATTTTCCAGTCAATAAAAAAAAGGGAAAAAATCAAAAAAGTTGTGATTGATTTGTGAGTTTAAATGACGTGAAAAAGTTGAATGATAAAGAAAGAGTTAATTGAAATTATTCACTTTTGAAACCTACATCAAAAGGTTAAAAATATCGAATAATAATTCCTTTATAGGTTCAGATCTATCTCTCCATCTAGACAGATAGAGACAGAATGTCTCTCTGCTCATATCTATCTATCTATCTATCTATCTATCTATCTATCTATCTATCTATCTCAGCTTGTTTATTTCTATTCATATCTATCTATCTATCTATTTAGCTATCTATCTTGCTATCTCTGTTCATCTCTCGCTTCTCGCTCTCCCCCTCTCTCTCTCTATCTATCTATCTATCTATCTATCTATCGCTGCTCATATCTATCTATCTAGCTAGCTATCTAGATGGCTATCTAGGGCTGTTCACATCTACCTATCTATATAATTCTATTCTTATTTCACGAACTCTACTCCTACGCCTCTTCCTCTCAGTCTCTCTGTCTATCCACCTATCTATTCCTATTTATCTATCTCATTCTATTACCCTCTTCTCCCCCCCTCTCTCTCTCTCTCTATATATATATATATATATATATATATATATATATGGTATTTGTGGAAAAGGTGATTTACCGGTGAAAATGGTCACAATGGTTAGTTGATGCAAGATTCACAATGATAAGACAGCAATGTAATAAATATAAAGTGCTCAATACGTTAGTAGAGCAAATTTATTATCACAAAGGTACACGGTAATAATCAACTGCAAATAATCAATATCTTGATTAATCTAGTGGATTTAACCCTGAAGATCCTTATGGTGAAACTCGAGTAGGTTATTACCGTGTACATTTATCATGATATATATATATATAAATATATATATATATATATATATATATATATATTCTATTCCTATCTATTTCATTCTAAATATATCCCATTCTATTCATTTCACACTTAGTTCCTATCTTTCTCTCTTCTCTCTCTCTCTCTCTCTCTCTCTCTCTCTCTCTATCTATCTATCTATCTATCTATCTATCTATATCTGAGTGTATTATCTTTTTTTTTCATAATGTTTCTGTGTCGATTATAATAAGACCTTATTTGATTTTATAATTCAAAACAAATCTTTTTCATTTTTTATTGAAAAATGTCATTAGTCTTAATTTAACCTTTCCCGACAATTTTGGGATAAAAAACGTTAAAAACTATAGTGTTATTTTTACATAATATATATATATATATATATAATATATATATATATATATACATATACATATATATATATATATGTATATGTGTGTGTGTGTGTATGTGTGTGTGTGTGTGTGTGTGTGTGTAAGTGTTCGCCGACCATCATTTATTAATTCTGTTATTACACTGGATACCGTTTAAATGACTTGCTAAAAGCGTTGGCCGATAGAGACGAATGGGAGAATTAAAATGGGAAGAATTGTCACGTATATATATATATATATATATATATATATATATATATATATGGATAATCGATTGTTTTTATAAACACCTTTTTCTATTTAACCCATAGATGGGACCCTAATAGATATTACCACTGAATCTCTCATTCTTAGCCCATGGCTTCTGCATTTTATGCCCTTCAATTTTCAGTGTAAGAAAATAATAATTATATTTTATACTTTATATATATATATATATATATATATATATATATATATATATATATATATATGTGTGTGTGTGTGTGTGTGGTGTGTGTATTATTTTTGCTTGAAGGCAATTACATTGCATGTATCGCACAAATTCGATACTATTTATAGAAAATGAACTTGACAAGTGTAATCCCGGCAAAGAATCGCTCGGTGTGTAGAACATCGTACATTTTTATCTATTTATTTTCTATAAAAAAGTATCGAATTTTATGCGGTACATGCATTGTAATTACCTTCAAGCAAAAATATAATATATACTTTATTCAACAATGCTTCTAAAAAAAAACATCCAAAAATCTTATTCACTTTGCCGAAGAGCATAAGGCCTGGTTTGTTGTTATTATTCACTCAACGTCCCCTTACCTATTATGGTAGAAATGTGTAAGTATCATTGACAAGGTTAATTTCACAGGGATTGTTCGCTGTGTACTGTGGCCGAGGCAATATGGTCTCTGCTGAGGTCCCAGTTTCGATTTCTGTCGGAGGCAAGTCGTTAGTATACATCGCTGATGAGACTTAATAAAGTCGAAACAGTCTGTACGATGTTCTACATACCGAACGATCCTTTGCCGGGATTACACTTGTTCACGTTCATTTTCTATAAAGTATCGAATTTTATGCATTGTAATTGCCTTCAAGCAAAAATATAATATATACTTTATTTAACAATGCTTCTAAAAAACAAACATCCCAAAATCTTATATATATATATATAATATATATATATATATATATATCTGTTTGTCGTTCTCTTTCTTGCTTTCTCTCTCTCACTGACTTCCTCTCTCTCTCTCTCTCGCTCTCGCTCTCTCTGTCTCTTTCTCTGTCTTAATTTCTCTCTCTCTGTCTTTTTCTGTTTATCTTCGTCTTTCTCACTCTCTTTCTATATTTGACTCTTTCTCTCTTTCTCTCTCTTTCTCCTTTTCTCTTTTTCTCTTTCTGTCTATCTCCTTTTCTCTTTCTCTTTCTTTCTCTATCTGTCCCATCCTCTTCCACCCTCTCTCTCTCTAAGTGCATTTGAGCACAATCCTCACCTTGTGTCACTTTCTTTTTGTGTAGCACGTCCTTTTTCTGCCTTTTCTTAAAAACTGAACAATCCATTATTTCGCCGAGGTGACGTAAGAAATAAAAATTCGGAGGTTAAGCATTCATCTTTGACAATTCGGACGGTCTTATTTTTAACTATAGGGGGTTGCAAGATGATAACGGTCGTACTTTTAAGCACATACTAATATATAGATTGTTGTTTGTATGATTTTTTGGACTATTGTATTCATCTTTATTGTTATATACACAACGTTTCAATAGATGTGATCTCCGGTCTTTTTCAGGTGTTTCTTGTCGATTGGTTTGGTTTGGTTTCTTTTACGGCATATCAACCTCAGTGGGTCATTTAATGCTAACAAAGTTTTGAAATAAATTCATTCTTAATGCATAATACAATTTTGTTTATAAACTCGTTTTTCTATTTAACCCATAGATGGGACCGTAACAAGTACTACCACTCCGGGTCAGAGTGGACGAGGGAGCAATGGTGATGAAGGGGTGCTCTACATTCCTCAAACCTCCAAAACTGGAACCTCACCATCAGATAGAGTTTAACGTCATTCCCGGGACATGTAGACCCTCAGTTACCTCCTTCTAGCACCCATATGATAAAAAATGGATTGGGGCTTGCCATAAGGGCAATGGGGTTGGGAAAATCATATAGGTGCTAGGGCTTGACGTGACCAGCCGATTGATCGGAGAGAGGCCCTCTAGCCCAAGAATGGGCCAAAGTGGAGTATTGCAAGTCATGGACTGCTCATCCACCTGAGTTCTATCCTTAAGCATCACGGGTCGCCAGCCACGGCCAACAGGTGGCCCCATTGGGGGAGTATTAACCCTCTGCAGAGGTGCAGTCGGTGCATTCTAACGCCCCAGCCGACAGGGTGGGTTTCTTGTCGAACTCGAGAACTCATTTTTTGTGTGATTATGTGTGTTTTCAAAATCTTTGTTTTACTACCTGAAGATTGTTTTAACGAGCATTCGAACAAACAGAAAACCCACTGGTAGCAGATAATCTCCCATGCAATTAAATATATACCAAAACTAATATGTAAATTTATTAATTTTTGATATTATTCGTTTCATAGGTATTGAGCACTCCTAATAATGCTGTATATACTGGTTTAATTTTTAACTCTCCTAATAATGCAGTTCATATTTGTTTCATTTATAACACTGACTTATTCTATCCAGATATAGATTCCAACCCAATATTTTTTACCGGTATGTCATTCCCTATTCATGTATATCACATAAACACCGGAAGAATTATTAGCAACCTGATGATAGCAAAATAGCCTGAAACCTGGGTAGTTGCTTATGGAAAACAATTATATTTAAAAAATTCAACAAATAAATAAATAAAGCTTCTACAAATTTGGGGTTGAGCACTCTGATTTCTTTGTTTCATCTCAATTTTTTTTTAAATATACATTTATCTATCTATCTATCTATCTATCTATATATATATAAAGATTTTTTGTTTTGTTTTAATAGTGTGTTTGAAGCATTAATCATAAAATGTAATAAGATATTTTTTTGAAGACAAAATAATGTTGAAAAACATATTTATTTAATTTTTTTTTCCTTTTTTTTAAAAGGAAAACATTTTTAAATAAATATGTTTTTCAACATAAATTGCATTATTTTGCCTTCCAAAAATATCTTATTATATATATATATAATATATATATATATATATATATATATATATATTATGATAATGGTACACAGTACGAAAAAATACACACTTGCAATCGACTGCAATTAATAAATATCTTGATTAATCCAGTAGATTTAACCCTGAAGATCCTTATGGTGAAACTCGAGTAGGTTATTACTGTGTACCTTTATCATAATAAATTTGCTCTACTAACGTATTGAGCACTTTATATTTGTTATATCGCTGACTTATCATCATGATACTTGAATCAACTAACTATTGTGACCAATTTCACCGGTAAGTCACCTTTTACACAAATCCCGTATATATATATATGGGAGTAAACCCCGAAAATAAATAAGTAGCCGGAGTCCCTAGTGTGGTATGATGCTGAAATCCAGTGTTACTCATCAACCGTTGCCAAACTGCATTGGTTCCTTACCTTTCCTTTGGATCACAGTGTGGTGAGGGGGGATTTGTTGCATTGGCAACAGCTCATCCTCCATATGAACCCGCCCAGGCTATGTAGTTTAAGTTAACAAAAAAATGGATAAAAAACCTTGGCACTACTCCATCGTCTCTTGTAGATGGAACGATGCCACCAATATATATATATAAATATATATAATATATATATATATATATATATATATATATATGAGGTTAAGTAAACAAACAAATGTGTTTATTTTTTATATGGCCTTTTTAGCCGACAATTTTTGGAGGATATGTGCTTAATTGAAATCATACCTAATTTTGAAAATTAAGTTGTTAATAAATAATTAATTTAGGCGAGCATATATGTTCAAATGTAAGGCT
>CM042174.1:42383505-42393505 GCA_023376005.1 Doryteuthis pealeii | reverse complement strand
CTCCTTATAACACAGCACAAGTCTTCACCTCTATAGGACAGCACAAGCCTTCACCCGTATAACGCAACATAAGTCTTCATCTCCTATAACACAACCTTCACCCCCACACCTGTCCAAGTTCAGATCTTTAACTTAACTCTTGGCCACTCATATATCATCTACGTCAGGTGAGACATTTTTTGTTCCTGTAAAGATTTTGGCCAATTCTAAGACTCTCAGATGCCAAATTAAAAAAAGGAACCATTTTGATGCCAGTTGAGATACTTTCTAAACAGCAAGATTTGGCAAACAATAGCGAGCGAGCAGATTATACCCACCCTCCAGTCTCTCCCTACCCTACCCAGCTCCGTGTGGCTTGTTTTTCTAAACTGTAAAATCATCTCAATCATTTGAGAGCATAAATACAACGATACCGCTTACTTAAAAAATACAATGATATTGCTTATTTAAAAGAAGGAAATTCAACGACGATGTATAGAAAAAAAGGGTTCCAATTTTTTTTTCAATGCGAAACTGTAAAATGTGAGTGGAAGGCTATAGGCCTTATTTGGAAGACTATTTTCATTCATTGATCATATTTAACAACCACACACACACACACACACACACACACATATATATATCACACACACGCACACACACACACACACATATACACACACACGCACGCGCTTTACACACACCACACACACACACACACATATATTATATATATACATATATATAGTATTGAGCACTTTTTACTTATTAGCTTTAGATTCCTTTAGATTATATATATATAAATTGTTTTTTCTTTTGACCAAATATTGCACCAATAGATTATTTTTGGTTGGTACGATTATCTTGGTCTTTTCTTTTTTTTTCCCAAAAAATTTTTCTCCCCGGTTGATGTTTGGTAGTATATTTTTACAATCAAACTATTTGCTGTTTTTTTTCTCACCGCGAAGATTATATATAATCTGTACTTATATAAATGACAGTTTGTGTGCGTATATATGTTCGAAGGAAACTATGAAAATAAAACAATTAATGAGAAAGTACATATATATATATATATATATATATATATACATACACATTCACTATCAGCAAATCTTGCTTTTTGAAAAAAAAATGATAAAGAATTGATTTATATTCGTGAAGTAAAAAATAATAGTTAAATGATAACAGCATTGATTTTTTTTTCATTTATATTTTTAGATAGGAGACATTACTTTTTTCTTTTCAAATTGGCTTTTAATTAGGGATTTTAATGGGGCATCCTGCGAGGATCCAACTCACTATTCAACATATATATATATATTAGCCCTCCGCACAAGATCAATTTCTTAAGCGAGTTAACAGGTTTGAATTCAGTTTTCCTTCTCCTAGTTGACTACCAAAGGTTAAAGAGCCCGATATGTCCTCATTTACCCATAGCTGGATGGAGAATTGATGGATTTTTATCATTCCCACGGGTATTATTGGTTGTGTGAAATTTAAACAGCATGTCCAGGATTTGAAATCGGTTCGTCGTGTTCATTTCTTAAGACGAACATTACACCACCCGCCTCCTCACACACTCTCACACACACACACACACACACACACACACACATATATATATAATATATATAATTATAAGGTTTGTTTAGAATGGCTTTTTGCCGATAATTTTTTGGAGAATAAGTGTTTAATTGGAGTCGTACCTAATTTTGAAAATAATTAATTAATAATGAATTAGGCGGGAATGCCTATTTAAAGTATGGGCTAAACAAATGAGAAAAATCAATCTCTGTATGTACATTTCGGCCTATTAGGCCTCATTCATGATGAGGCCTAATAGGCCGAAATGTACATACAGAGATGATTTTTCTCGATTTGTTTAGCCATACATTTAATAGGTATTCCCGCCTAATTCATTATTAATTAATTAATTTTCAAAATTAGGTACGACTCCAATTAAACACTTATATATATATATATATACAAAAAAAAATTTTTCTATCGCATTGCCTTGAGGATGGTTTAACATAAACCCAAACATTTTAGCGTAGTCGTCAACATTAAAGTAATTCATCTGTTTTTGAGAACACTTTGTTTTTCTGATTTCTATATATTGTCGAAATAGTTTCCATATTTCACTCCCCATATATATATATATATATATATATATATATATATATATATATATATATTATATATATATTGTGGTTGGTGTTGAAGGCTAATCACAATAAAAGTGTAAAGAAAAATGAAATAACTATGATGTATTTGTTTGATTTATACTTGAATTTTCGAGATTAATGTCTCTTCGTGAGAAGATTTCTAAAAGTCTGGAGCTGGTACTAGGAATTGTCTATTCTATTTTGTGCCTTATATCTTCCAAATTCTCTGCGTGTGCGAATGTATAAGTCTGTCTGAGTGTTTATATGTATTTATGCGTGCGTCTAATAATGTCTGATTATCATTCCAGGTTTGTCCTACCCTTTTTTTTGATTTATTCTTAAGCAGGTCTTTGTGTTTGTTTATTTTGGGGGGGGGGTTCTCGGCACAGCTGATATTTTTATTACCTTCACCTTTTGTTGTAGGTGATCAACCTATGACACGAATACGACTTACCCAAAGGGTATATATTAACAGAGCAAAGCTACTCAAACGAGAAGTTAGCAGATACATTTCTTCGTGTACGCAGTAACTTTTCATTGTACGTTGATATATTGCTGAATACATCTGTTCTCTTTCATTTTATCGCCGTGTTGAGTGATTATTTATTGACCTTAAATCAGGTCATACAACCTGTTAGCTTCTGTTAACTTGGTCTGTGAAGAGTTTGTGTGTGTGTGTGTGTGTGTGTGTCCGCCGTGTGCTTTAGATACAGCTGGATTTTTTTATTTGTGTGTGTGTGTGTGTGTCCATATGCGTTTGTGTGTGTGTATGTGTGTGTTTAGATTTTTAAAAAAAAAGTTAAAATGAAACTAAACTTTTATCAAAAGTATAATTATAGCTTCTGTTATCTGGTCTTAAGAGGTTAGAGATAAATGGTAGGCCTGATACTGATATATTCAATTATCTAGTATCAAATAAACGTCTCACAAAAATTGCCGTTTAAATTGCCAGGATTTTAATTCGGATTTTATTCTTTTAGAAAGTTAATGGTTAAAAATAACACTTTATTGTATAAAAACATATTAAGATAGAATGTAATGAATTATATGCTGTAATATGTTTTAATATTTTTTTATAGATAATATTTTTCTTTAGCGTAATAAATTTGGAAACTTAAATATTTTTGTGAACATATAAAGCGTTGTAATAATTTAATTATCATACTGTGGTATAATCACTGTTCCTGCTAGTCAAGATTAATATACTTTTTACAAATTGAACTATTTTGCAATAGCTCTCAAGTAAACATATCAAGCATTGTAATAATCATACTGTGATATAATTGCAGGTCTTGATAGTTATTAAAAATACAATATGTATTAGAATTACTTGAGAATTAATAAGAAAAAATCAATTTTATTTAATTATCTATTCATAAACATGTTTACTTAAGAGCTATTGTACATTGTTCAATACGTAAAAAGTATAATAATCTTGAGTAGCAGAACGGAGGGGTTCGTATATAACGTATCTGAAGCATGCTCGTACCTAATATTTTAGCTCCCAACACAGAGCTAAAAACCAACCGTGTGTTCGAATTAGTACTAACGAAAAATATATACATTTGCCTCCTTGATTAGTAGGAGACAGTTGCTTCCTGTGAGAGGTGCATTGTGGGGCTAGGAAGGGATGGATCTAAAGTAAAATAAAAGTAGGCAGAGTGGCGTATTTGTCGGTATCAGCCGGGCAGTGAGGGAGTCTATCCTCTTTCATTAGTGACAGACCAAAATTGAAATCAATTACTACTTTTCATTTTTTCTTTCTTTTTTTTGTTTTTGTTTTTATTGTATTCATTCTTTTGATACTCAGGTAAAAGAAAAATGTTGGGCTTCTGTATGGAATGTATAAGGTGGACATAAAAGTACGCAGTGCTCAATTTTAAGGGGTACGTAAGCGTGAGTACTCAAATGAAAATTTATTTTTCGCAGGAAACTTGTGCATACACCTGATGAGATAATTTGGATTCAAGCAACAGTTCATATCGTGTTAATACCCTTGGGAAAGATATGATTCCAACTATTCTCCCTCCAGCTATCAGTAAATATTAGGGCAGACTGGGCTCTTTTAACGTTGGTTGAGCAACCAGTCTAGGAAAAGAAAAACTCTGAATTCAAACCTGGTCACTACTAGAATAGACTCAGTCAGACTTAGTGATCTATTTCACTAGGTTCTTAAACCTTGATTAGGCAACCAGTCTAGGAGAAGGAAAACCCTGAATTCAAACCTGGTCACTACTAGAATAGGCTCAGGCCTACTTAGTGATCTATTTCACTGGGCTCTTTAACCTTGGCTAGGCAACCAGTCTAAGAGAAGGAAAACTCTGAATTCAAACCTGGTCCCTACTAGAATAGACTCAGACACACTTAGTGATCTATTTCATTTTTTATTTTATGTGTTTATATAATTGGTCTAAAGTTTAAAGAAGTATATTGTTACCAAAATGAAATATATGGTTGATATGAAGGTTTATATCTTATCTTGTCTTCCATACCCTCAAAGTTAAACTCTTATTTTCTCTTTTTTGTTTTCCCGTTTATTGCAATGAAAAAGAAGAAAAAGAATTGTTAGGTTGAATAGAGAATTTGAACTAAACTTTTTTCTTCTTCCTTTCATTTGCAAGTGATACTCAAATTAAGTTTGTTTTCTTTAAAAAAGCCCAGTAAATCTATTTCACACATATATATATATAATTTTTCGTTTCCCTCAACTTCTTCTTCTTCTTCTTCTTCTTCTTCTTCTTCTTCTTCTTCTTCTTCTTCTTCTTTCTCCATTCTTCTTCTCCATTCTTCTTCTTCTTCTTTTTCTTGTACTTGTTGTTGTTGTTGTTGTTGTTGTTGTTCTTCTTCTTCTTCTTCTTTCTCCATTCTTCTTCTTCTTCTTCTTCTTCTTCTTCTTTCTCCATTCTTCTTTTTATTCTTCTTTTTCTTTCTCCATTCCTCTTCTTCTTCTTCTTCTTCTTCTTCTATTCTTCTTCTTCTTCCAATTAAATTTGAATCCCCCTTTCTCATTTCATCCCATCCACTCACCCTTTTCTCCCCTCTTCCCCACCCCAGTCTGTCTCTCTTACACCCCACCCCACCCCTTTCGACACATTTCTGAAACTGGGCCTTCTAAAAGGACAAAAACTGAGTGACCATTGAATGGTCATTTTTGGTTACAGTGCGCCGAGGCCCTATGTCAAGTGGAGCTAGTTACATTACAAGCGGACACCACACCCACACACACGTCACTTCACATACGGAGGACACACTGACATTTAACAATAACGGAATTCCCATTTTAATGATGGCGTAGCGGCCATACTGGATGTCTAACCGACATTTTTGTTCGACGCCATGTTTCTCCAGCGCCATTTTACAAAGAAAGGGTTCATAGGATGGGAAAAGGAGGCAGATTCAAAATTCGGAATAAATTAGGTAAGGATAGTGTCAGATCTTGTTGAAAAGGCATGAATCCAAATATGTCACCAACCGGACAGGGGGCTAATAGATTAGCTCTTCGCTTTTCGGTTAGGATGAGGAATGGAAACTGACAGTATTCTTAATTATATATACTAGCAAATATATGCACCCTCCGTAGGGTGCAAGTATCTAAGTTTTATATATAATAAATATCATGTTAAATTAGAAAGGCTAATGAAACTGAATAAGAATTCAGATAAAAAATTTGGGAAGAGGGTTATGATTGAAAAATAGAAACAACTTTGTAACTAAGTCTTCCATCATTTTCCATTACTCCCGTTTTCATTGCCTAAATTTTCATAATTTAACTATTTAGTTAAAATAGGAAGTAAAGAATAAATTATTACAGTTTTTCTTCTTGTTAATGGATTTCTTTTTAAGATTTATCCCCGAGATTTTTGCTCATATCATTATATAAAATCAAACAATTAGAAATCAATAATACTAAGCATATATTTTAAATCAATTTTTTAAGATCAATATGCGAATTAGCCTTCCAATTCACACTGTAAACCATTATTTTGTTGTATATATAAATACAATTGCATGTTACTAGTATGTAGATATGGTCAATAGTCTTAATGATGTAAAACAATTTTATTAATAATTGAGGTTTAAATAAAAATAAAATCATGGAAAATGTGGTGTAAATAACAAAGGGAATTGTGACTTAAATAGTGATATAGTTTCGGTTACAGACATACAAACCCACAATCTCCATTATAAGAATATATATATATATATATATATATATATATATAGGGGGGGGGCCTTAATTTATCATAAATATATTTATTTCGGCTACTTTTGCCTCTTTAAATCTGATTTTAAAATGAAACCAAACTTGAAGAGACGAAGATAGCCGAAATAAATTTATTTCTGATGAATTAAGGTTTTCATATATTTATCTTAATGATGGCGTAACGTCGATATTAAATGTTCACTGCCATTTTGTTGGTGCCCGTTTTACAAAAGAAAGGGTTCATAGGATGGGAAAGGAGGCAGATGTCAAGATTCGGAAATAATTAGGTTAGGGTGAGGAATTGAAACTGGCAGTTATTGTCAATCACACACACACACACACACACACACACACACACACACATATATATATATATATATATATATATGTATATATATATATATATATATATATATATATATATATATTATATATATACACCACAAATATATATATATATATATATATATATTATATATATTATATATAAAGGTGGGTTAAATTATCATAATACATTTATTTCGGCTACCTTTGCCTCTTCAAATGTGAATTCATAATGAAATAAACTTGAAGAGGCGACGATAGCCGAAAGAAATTTATTTCTGATAATTTAAGGTTTTTCGTATATTTATTTATAGTGTAACTCCAATTTTAATTATGGCGTAACGTCGATATTGTGTGTCCACCGCCATTTTGTTGGTCGCCATTTTACAAAAGAAAGAGTTCAATTAGGATGGGAAAGGAAAGATTTGGAAATAAATTGGTTAAGGATAGTTCAGATTTTGGTTGAAAAGGCATGAATCAAAATAGTCAGTCCTGGTTATTTTATAGTTTGTGTCCGAGAGACAGGGTTAATTGAATAGCACTTAGCTTTTCAGTTGAGAAATGGAAACTTACAGGTATTGTCATTACACACACATACACACACACATACTACATATATATTATTTTATATGTGTGTGTATGTGTGTATGGTGTGGTGAAACCTTAATTTATCAGGATATACTTATTTCGGTTCCTTTGTTGACGTTTTTGTATATAAGGCGTGTGCCAGATCCCCGCTCCTACTTATAGACTAGGCCGGAACCATGTGATCTAGCTCTTGGCCAATCACTGGCAGTACTCTGAGGTTGATACTATACTTAAACCGACCCTACTGGCCATAATTACTGTAACATTCATTGACGACGGACATAGGATTAAATCACTGGACCTTTACAAATACGCAGGATAGGACTTATACGCTTACCAAAGGATTCCATACCACAGGACTTTCTTTAAGACTTTTTCAACTGGCCAAGGATGGCATTTAAAAACATTACAGGTTATGGGCCCAGGTACGCTCGGATCTTCTTCAATGGCGACGTGTCGAGTTACAAAATTCGGGAGACAAAGTTCCATGGGTATCTGAGAACCCTTCAATTGCATGACATAATCGATGCGCTTAAAATCTTATTTCATAATGAAATTAGACTTGAGGAGGTAAAGATAACTGAAATAAAATTTGTTTAAGACGAATTAAGCTTTTTCATTATTTTTATAACACTAGCTCACTCCATTTTGTTGGTTGCCATTTACAAAAGCAAAGAGTTTATAGGATGGGAAGGAGGCAGATGTCCAGATATGGAAATAAAGGATAGTCCTGAAAGGCATGAATCAAATGTGTCAGCAGCGGACATTTATAAGTTGTGTCCCGAGGTTGCGTTAAGGAGATGAGGCTAATTGGCTTGCTCTTAGCTTTTCTGTTAAGGTGAGGACAGGAAAGTGACAGCTACTGTCAATTACAGATCCGAGTTATATATATATTATATATATATATATATATATATATATATATATATATATATATATATAATAACTAGAATCTGTAATTGACAGTAGCTGTCACTTTCCTGTCCTATATATATATATAATATATATACTATATATATATATATTGTGTGTGTGTGTGTGTGTGTGTGTGTGTGGTTATAAGTAAGTAAAGTAAAGTCGTCGGGGCGGCCTAAAGTCGGTATCAGCCAGTCAGCGGAGGGAGTCTATCCCCCTTTCAATAGCGCTAGACCAAGGGAGATCATTTTTGCGTTGAGGTGGGTGCGTCACACTACCATCAGCTCCTTACTTTACCGCACAGATCCTGTGCTTCTACGCTGGCGAGGACCGGTATCGAACTAGGAACCTTGTCGTTTCTAAGCCGAACTCTACGACTGAGCTATCCCGGCCCCTTTTGTGGTGTGTGTGTGTGTGTGTGTGTGTGTGTGTGTGTGTGTGAAAAGATGGAAGTGAATCCGACGGTATGTAGTATATTAAGAAAATTGAAAAAACACAGGTTTAAAATAAAGTTAAGTGGTAAGTTTATTAGCCGACGCAGGCAGTGTTTCGATCTATTAATTAGATCTTCTTGATCTATTAATCTAAGATCTAATTAATAGATCGAAACACTGCAGCGTCGGCTAATAAACTTGCCACTCATTCTATTTGAACCTGTGTTTTTTTTAATTTTCTTATATACTTAATATATATATATATACATATATCATATTATATATATATATATATATATATATTCTGCCATACGTGGGATATATAATGTATTTATATATATATATATATATATATATTATATATATATAATAGAGAGAGAGAGAGAGAGAGAAATATAAGAGATATATAGAATAGGGATGGTAGCACTTTCTTGATAACTTCACTTCCTGGTTACCTGTTTCTTCTTCTTCTATCTTGCCTGGCCGCCATCTTGTCTAGTTAACTTCTATCTGCATGGTGTTGATTTTCTTTCTTGCTAATTCTTCTTTGGTCAAGCTGGTCATGTTTAATATTTACAACACCACAAATACTTTTTTTTACTTGATCAAGTTTTATTTAGCCCGTACTTGTTCATTCTGTTGCGGGTGAGATGACTCCGGGAAGTCGATTATATATATAATATATAAATATAAATATATATATATATTGTAAAGAAGAGGCTTAAGAAACGTCCAATTTTGCGGGTATAGATCTATTTCTACCACAGGTATCTGAGTGTATCTATAAAGTGTCGTTATTATTTAATAATAATAAAGTTGATAAAATGAAATAGATTTAACTAATAAAGTTAGTGGTCTGATATAACTCATACTACTTGTGGGTAGAAATAGATCTATAACCGAAAAGGGACGATTTTAAGCCTTTTTCTTTACCGATTAATTGCTCTGTTCAATAATATTGAACGTTGAGCCTTCTCAATTTTGATTTAACATTCCACTGGAAGTGGGGTTCAATTTAGAATCGTCCGAATACCAGCTTACCTGGTACTCATCTACGATATATAATATATATTATATATATATATGTGTGTGTGTTGTGTGTGTGTATAGTAAACAAAGTAAGTCGTCGCGGTGGCTAAAGTCGGTACCAGCCAGATAGTGAGGGAGTCTATCTGCTTTCCACTAGTGCTAGACCAAAGAGATTGTTTTTGGCGTCTGTGGTGGGAGCGCCACATCTACCATCAGCTCCCCACTTTACCGGATAGATCCCTGTCTACTCATACGCTGAGTTGGGGAGGGCGGTATAGATCCGGAAACTAGGGTTTCTAGTCGACGGCTACGGACTGAGCTCAGTTTATTCATAATACAATAATTTCAGATATTTTGCC
>CM042174.1:42376005-42381005 GCA_023376005.1 Doryteuthis pealeii | reverse complement strand
TATATATATATAATATATGTATATATATATATATATCACGCAAATATCATATATACATATATATATACACATACCTATATAATATACATATATATATATATATATATATATATGAAATAAATGAATCTTTGCAAATATACGTACACACACACAACACACCACACACACATATATAATATATATATATATATATATATATATTTGTAACTATAATAATACATAGATGTCTACATGTGCAGAGACGAACACACAAACATAACCCCTATCTATCTATCTATCTATCTATCTATCTATCTATATATATATATATATATCCGTGTGTTTGGTAACCCAGAAACATTCCAGTTTATTTACGTTAATTAAGAATTCCTACATATTATTGTCCTCTGCAGACGCTCGCAGTGATGTCTTTGACAATTCTTTCTATGGATTTTTGGTTAACCGATTCCATTTAACCTTCCCCAAAAATGTTCGCAGTCGCATCCTAGAAAGTGTGTAATGTTTCGCCCTCCAAAATGGCGCGTGCAATATTTTGCGGCTCCTTTTAAATGTTATTTTTGTGACAGCACCCCAATTTTAAGTCATTTCACAATACTAATTTCACACGGCTGCATCCATTCATAGCCTGGACCGATGGGGATGGTTGGGTGGTTGCGTTCGGTGTGGCTGGGGTGAGGGGAGCGTTGGGGGGGGGCGGAGCGGGGAGTCGATCGATTGAAGATCTGGGTTGACAGGTTAAGAAGTGGCGACATCAAAAGAAATGACATTTAAGAATTCTTCGGCAACTTTGGGGAAGGTGCGTCTTTGCACAAACACAGGAATATTGGTCTGGACGAAAACTTGTGCCTATGGGGGTGGGTGGGAGGGGCGGATGCATACTTTAGCTAGTATTTCTTAATAACCCTTATCTCATTGAAGAATCTATTATACACACTCTTAGTGACCCCCCTCTTTTCGGTATTAAGTGCCCAGCAAAGTAATTTTTACACCGCCCGGAGAGTGTTTTTTTGTAGTAGCTGTAATATGTTTATATTTGCTATTATCTGCGTTATTCGGACTATTGTCCCCATCTTCATTGTTATTTGTACAACGTTTCGGTCGATATTCCATCCGGCCTTCTTCAGGCTAAAGTTTGTACAGAGCTTGCATTTGGTTACAGTCTGATTTTTTTTCTTGTCTGGTTACTGGACGCTAGTAACAGCCTTCTATGAAGGTGAGTATTTTGATTCTACAATTTCAAAATTAGATGATTTCTTGTCGAACTCAGGAACGTTCTCGGACTCGGGAACCTTCTTTTCGAACTCGGGAACTTCTTGTCGTAATCGGGAGCCATCACGGACTTTTAACCTAACCCTTTATTTAGTCCACGGGGGTATCCTGTTCCCATTCCGCTAACCATAGCTGGGGTAGGAGTTGTGTTAATTATTTTCTATGTTACTGCCTCTACTCAGGATTGAACCCGGAATCCAGAGATAACTGTCACTTAGAACTGTCTTAACCTAACTACCTTATCCACTAGGCCATGTGTCCCGAGTCCTAGAAGATTCCCGAGTCCGACAAGAAATACCTGAAGAAGGCCGGAGGGCATATCGGCCGAAACGTTGTACAAATAACAATAAAGATGGGGACAATAGTCCGAATAACGCAGATAATACTAATCAAGCCTCATCTCAAACATTCAGAGAAACAGGAATATTGGTCTGGACGAAAACTGTACCGTAAAAACTTGCTCAATTGAGGTGCGGTGTGTGTAACGGTTATTGACCTAACAAATGGAATCATCACAGCTTGTTTGTTAGACTGGAGCATCCTCAAAGTGTTATAGGCCTCATTCAGGAAGCGCGTGGTGTAATGGTTAAAGTCTTGGGAAATGGACTCGTCGGCCCGAGTTCAAATTCTGGACGTGGTAATTGCATTTCACTTAGCGCTAATACCCTTGGGAAAGGTATGAATCCTACTCTCCCTTCAGCTATGGGTAAATAGTAGGGCAGACTGGGCTCTTTAACCTTGGTTAGGCAACCGGTTTAGGAGAAGGAAAACTCTTAATTTTAAACCTGTTAGACTTAAGAAATTGACATTGTGTCACATCCTGCTCGTGCAGAGGGGTTGGTAAATATGTATAAGCTCACTAGAGCAAATTTAATCAGAATTATTATACTCTTTATATATTGAACTATTTACAATAGCTCTTAAGTAAACATTATCAAACATTGTAATAGTTAAATTATTATACTTTGGTATATCCACATATCCTGCTAGTCAAGATTATTATACTTTTTACGTATTGAACTATTTAGCAATAGCTCTTAAGTAAACATATCAAAACGTTGTCATAATTAAATTATCATACTGTGGTATATCCACATGTCCTGCTTAATCTACATATTAATACGAGAGAGAGAGAGAGGAGAGAGAGAGAGAGAGAGAGAGAGGAGAGAGAGAGAGAGATCCCCTGGCATGTTCGGGCCTTTGTTTGTCCCTTTTTAGATTTGTCGCACACGTCTCACCTTTGCATGTGTTTCACCTGCAAAGTTAATTAAATCAGAAATCTGAATTCTTCTGTTTCCCTAGATAGGATAAGGAATGTCATGGTGATGTCACCAGGCTGATGAGTTTTTAATTAAGGTTTGGTAGTTGAGAGAGAGAGAGAGAGAGAGAGAGAGAGAGAGAGAGAGAGAGAGGCACAGAGAGAGAGACAGACAGACAGACAGACAGACAGAGAAAAGAGAGACACAGAGAGATAGAGAGATAGATAGATTGAGACAGGACAGAGACAGACAGACATAGAGATACATACAGAGAGAGACAGAGACAGAGATAAACAGACAGACAGACAGACAGACAGCCACAAACACAGAGAGACACAGATACACAGACAGACAGACACTGAGAGAGAGAGAGAGACAGACAGACAGACAGACACTCAGAGAAATAGAGAGACACAGACAGACATACAGAGAGAGACAGAGAGAGAGAGAGAGAGACAGAGAGAGAGAGACAGACAGACAGACAGACAGAGAGAAAGAGAGAGGGAGGGAAGACAGACAAACAGACAACAGCAACCGGTAACAGAGAGAGAAAGAGAGAGGAGAAGAGACAGACAGACAGACAGACAGAGACAGAGAGACTGAGAGACAGTCTGGCAGAGAGAGAGAGAGAGAGAAGACAGACAGACAGACAGCCACAACACAGAGAGACAGAGAGACACAGATACACAGACAGACAGACACTTAGAGAGAGAGAGAGAGAGAGACAGACAGACAGAGAGACAGAGAGACAGACACTCAGAGAAATAGAGAGACACAGACAAACATACAGAGAGAGACAGACACAGAGAGAGAGATAGAGAGAGTGAGAGAGAGAGAGAGAAAGAGAGAGAGGAAGATAGATAGATAGATAGATAGATAGATAGATAGATAGAGAGAGAGAGAGAGAGAGAGAGAGAGAGAGAGAGAGAGTGCGTGTGTGTGTGTGTGTGTGTGTGTGTGTAAAGGCAACATCTGTATAGTTATGTCGATCACCTTAGCCAATTCGATCGAATGCTGGTTGAGTAATGTGAATGGTTGTGTGTCGGTCCAGCACAACCAAACCCTCGAAAGAAATTCAACATTCACAGAAACAATAAAGAAATGAACGATGTGTTGTGTCCTGAAAAGGAATATAACCAGACAAGGTTGTCATCGAGTGGAAGGACAGTCAACACGTACTTAGATTTAAGATAGAGGGTTTTTATTGCAGAGAGATTACAATAAGACAGACAAGGAATAACTGGAGGCACGCTACTTATTCTGAAGGCCAGCTTAGCATAATGCCGTAATCACAAACACAACACCACACACCACACACACACACACAGCACATAATATATATATATATATATATATAATTGGTAATTTGCTTGAAGCATTGTTTAAGTATGTTATAATATATTAATATTTAAAGGCCAATACAATGTGCATGAAAAATAAAACAAAAAGATTTATTTTTGTCTTATCGATTTCGAAGCATGAACTTCATCTCAGAGTTTATTTTCAGAAATGGACGTGCTTATGTTTTTTATTTGTGGGTTACAATTTCTCTATTTCCTTTTCCTCTCCTTTTTTTTTCTCTTTTTCTTCTCCTCATTTATGAATGAAATGGGGCGAATAACTGTAATTTCTTATTTCTCTCTTGTTTTTTTTTTTAAATGTTTGTTGAGAAAAATGTTCTCTAATATTGTCTGTCATCCGGTCAAATATTCCAAGTTTGTTGCCATGTCAAATTCAAACCATAAAAAAATAAAAAAATAAATAAAATAAATAAAAACCGTAATGGAAAAATTGACATCCTGCTTTTTGTTTCGCTTTCGCTTTTCTTTTTTTTTTCTTTGTTTCTAATTCAAATTTTTTTTTTAGTAAATAAGTAATAAAAGATTTATCTTAATTGATGTATTAAGTATTGATAGAAATTTTTAAAGAAAATAATCTTTTATGAATACTTTTCTTCTTTTTTCTTTTAAACTTTAATAGATTAATATTATTTAATTATTTATTAAAATATCATATTAATAATTACATAATAGGAATTGTGCACAAATTTCAAAACAATAAAAAACAACCCAATGTTGTATTATGAGTATTTTTCCTTTTAAATTCAAATAGATTAAATATTATAAATCAAATATCTAATTTACAAAAGGCATATGTTAGTTTTATTCGCCATTTTCATTCATCAGAGGAGAAGAAGAAGAGAAAAAAAAGGAGAGGAAAGAAAAAGAAGAGAAATGATAACCACAACAATAAAACATGAAGACGTCCATTTCTGAAAATAAACTTGATGACGAAGTTCATGCTTCGAATGATAGACAAAACTAACATCTTTTTAATTTTTCATACGCATCGTATTAGGCTCAAAATATTAATATATTATATATATATATATATATATATATATATATTTTTGTCTGGCATATTGGTAAAGATAGTGTGGAATTTATTACAAAAGATTGCAGTATAAAATGG
>CM042174.1:42374690-42375905 GCA_023376005.1 Doryteuthis pealeii | reverse complement strand
TTAAGACTATTGACCATATCTACATACAATAACATGCAGTGTATTATATATACAAACAAAACAGCGGTTTACAGTGTGAATGGGAGGCTAATTTGCATATTGATCTTAAAAAATTTGATTTAATAAATATATGCTTAGTATTATTGATTTCTAATTGTTTAGTTTTATCTTATTGAATATGAGCAAAATTCTCTTCAATATTATCTTAAAAGAAATCCCTTAACAAAAGAAATAACTACTATTATTCTTTACTTCCTATTTTAACTAAATAGTTAAATTAGGTATAGGAGTAATTGAAAATGATGGAAGAGTTAGTTTCAAAGTTGTTCTATTTTTCAATCATACCCCCTCTGTTCCAAATCATGTTATCTACATTTTTATTCAGTTTCATTGGCCTTTCTAATTTAATATGATATTTTATTATATTAAAACTTAAATACTTGCACCTGGAGGGTGCATATATTTGCTAGTATATATAATGGGTGTAAGTGGTTCTGGTCGTTTCAAGTCCATGTGTCAGCTAGACACAGCGGCTTTTTGACAACAGATCGGCGGTGGCGGTGGTGGGTGTAGTGGTGGCTTCTGATTGAATTAAACCTCTTTGTTTTATCGAGATGGATTGATCAAACAATATAAATAAAAAAGAAGAAAAGAGAGATTAATGAAAGAGGAACTTTGCTGAAAACCTTTTGATAGTTCGTTCACTTCATTACTGTTTGACCTTCGATAGTTTATCGGTCAGACTCGCTAGCACTCAAGCAAACGGCCATTTTGAAATAGAGAGAGAGAGGGGGGGAGAGTGTGTGTGAGAGAGAGAAAGCGCAGCTCGATACCTGAGATATAATAAGAAATAGAGAGAGAGAGAGAGAGAGAGAGAGAGAGAGAGAGAGAGAGAGAGAGAGAGAGAGAGAGAGAGAGAGAGAGAGAAATCGAAGCTTGGATACCTGAGATATAAGTAAGAAAAGGGACAGAGAAAGAGAGAGAGAAAGAGGGTGAGACAGAGAGAGAGAGTGTGTGTATAAGAGAGAGAAAGCGCAGCTCGGATACCTGAGATATGATTAAGAAATAGAGAGAGAGAGAGACGAGAGAGAGAGAGAGAGAGAGAGAGAGAGAGAGAGAGAGAGAGAGACCAGTTCAGATAGTAGAAATTTAAGTAAGAAGAGAGAGAAGAGAGAGAAGAGAGAGAGATGAGAGAGAGAGAGAGAGAGTGTGTGT
>CM042174.1:42364690-42369690 GCA_023376005.1 Doryteuthis pealeii | reverse complement strand
CCCTACCCTACCCAGCTCCGTGTGGCTTGTTTTTCTAAACTGTAAAATCATCTCAATCATTTGAGAGCATAAATACAACGATACCGCTTACTTAAAAAATACAATGATATTGCTTATTTAAAAAGAAGGAAATACAACGACGATGTATAGAAAAAAAAGGGGTTCCCAATTTTTTTTCAATGCGAAACTGTAAAATGTGAGTGGAAGGCTATAGGCGTTATTTGAAAGACTATTTTCATTCATTGATCATATTTAACACACACACACACACACACACACACACATATATATACACACACACGCACACACACACAAGCACACATATACACACACACGCACGCGCTTACACACACACACACACACACATATATATATATATATATATTCATATATATAGTATTGAGCACTTTTTACTTATTAGCTTTAGATTCCTTTAGATTATATATATATAAATTGTTTTTTCTTTTGACCAAATATTGCACCAATAGATTATTTTTGGTTGGTACGATTATCTTGGTTTTTTCTTTTTTTTTCCCAAAATTTTTTCTCCCCAGGTGATGTTTGGTAGTATATTTTTACAATCAAACTATTTGCTGGGTTTTTTTCTCACCGCGAAGATTATATATAATCTGTACTTATATAAATGACAGTTTGTGTGCGTATATATGTTCGAAGGAAACTATGAAAATAAAACAACTAATGAGAAAGTACACACATATATATATATATATATATATATACACATTCACTATCAGCAAATCTTGCTTTTTGAAAAAAAATGATAAAGAATTGATTTATATTCGTGAAGTAAAAAATAATAGTTAAATGATAACAGCATTGATTTTTTTTTCATTTATATTTTTAGATAGGAGACATTACTTTTTCCTTTTCAAATTGGCTTTTAATTAGGGATTTTAATGGGGCATCCTGCGAGGATCCAACTCACTATTCAACATATATATATATATTAGCCCCTCCGCACAAGATCAATTTCTTAAGCGGAGTTTAACAGGTTTGAATTCAGTTTTCCTTCTCCTAGTTGACTACCAAGGTTAAAGAGCCCGATATGTCCTACTATTTACCCATAGCTGGATGGAGAATTGATGGATTTATATCATTCCCACGGGTATTATTGTTGTGTGAAATTTAAACAGCCATGTCCAGGATTTGAAGTCGGTTCGTCGTGTTCATTTCTTAAGACCGTAACATTACCCACCCGCATCCTCACACACTCTCTCTCTCTCTCTCTCTCTCTCTCTCTCACACACACACACACACACACACACACTATATATATATATATACAAAAAAAATTTTTTTCTATCGCATTGCCTTGAGGATGGTTTAACATAAACCCAAACATTTTAGCGTAGTCGTCAACATTAAAGTAATTTCATCTGTTTTTGAGAACACTTTGTTTTTCTGATTTCTATATATTGTCGAATTAGTTTCCATACTTCACTCCCATATATATATATATATATATATATGGTTAAGGTGCCGGACTGACACCCAACCGATCGGATTTCAATTCCGGCTGTAGGTAGCTTACAAAATGTCTAGCCACACTGAAGAGACTTGATAAGTCGAAACACGTGTCTGTGGATGACCCTATATATATATATATATATATATATATATATATATATATATATTGTGGTTGGTGTTGAAGGCTATCACAATACAAGTGTAAAGAAAAATGAAGTTACTATGATGTAGTTTATTTGATTTATACTTAATATTTCGAGATGAAAGTATCTTCGTGAGAAGATTTCCGAAAGTCTGGAGCTGGTACTAGGAATTGTCCAAATTCTCTGCGTGTGTGAATGTGTAAGTCTGTCTGAGTGTTTATATATGTTTATGTGTGCGTGTGTCCGTCTAATAATGTCTGATTATCATTCCAGGTTTGGCCTACCCTTTTTTGATTAATTCTTAAGCAGGTCTTAGTAGTTTGTTTATTTGGGGGGGGGGTTCTCCAGGCACAGCTGATATCTTTTTATTACCTTCACCTTTGTTGTAGGTGACTCACCTATGACACGAACATGGACTTACCCAAAGGGTATATATTAACAGAGCAAAGCTACTCAAACGAGAAGTAGCAGATACATGTTCTTCGTGTACGCAGTAACTTTTCATTGTACGTTGATATATTGCTGAATACATCTGTTCTCTACATTTTATCGCCGTGTTGAGTGATTATTTATTGACCCTTAAACAGGTCATAACAACCTGTTAGCTTCTGTTAACTTGGTCTGTAAGAGTTTGTGTGTGTGTGTGTCCGTGTACTTTAGATACAGCTGAATTTTTTTTATTTTGTGTGTGTGTGTGTGTGTGTGTGTGTGTCCATATGCGTTTGTGTGTGTGTATGTGTGTGTTGGATTTTAAAAAAAGGTTAAAATGAAACTAACTTTTATCAAAAAGTATAATTATAGCTTCTGTTATCTTGGTCTTTAAGAGGTTAAGATAAAATGGTAGGCCTGATACTGATATTCAATTATCTAGAAAGTATCAAATAAACGTCTCACAAAAATTGCCAGGATTTACACTTTATTGTATAAAAACATATTAAAATAGAATGTAATGAATTATGTGCTGTAATATATTTTAATATTTTTTTTTATAGATAATATTTTTCTTTAGCGTAATGAATTTGGAAACTTAAATGTTTTTAGTGAACATATTAAGCGTTGTAATAATTCAATCATCATACTGTGGTATAATCACTGGTCCTGCTAGTCAAGATTAATATACTTTTTACAAATTGAACTATTTCGCAATAGCTCTCAAGTAAACATATCAAGCGTTGTAATAATCATACTGTGATATAATTGCAGGTCTTGATAGTTATTAAAAATACAATATGTATTAGAATTACTTCAGAATTAATAAGAAAAAATCAATTTTATTTAATCATTTATTCATAAACATGTTTACTTAAGAGCTATTACACATTGTTCAATACGTAAAAAGTATAATAATCTTGACTAGCAGAACGGAGGGGTTCGTATATAGCGTATCTGAAGCATGCTCGTACCTAATATTTTAGCTCTCAACACAGAGCTAAAAACCAACCGTGTGTTCGAATTAGTACTAACGAAAAATATATAGATTTGCTCCCCGCGATTAGTAGGAGACAGTTGCTTCTTGTGAGAGGTGCATTGTGGAGACTAGGAAGGGAAATGGAACTAAAGTAAAATAAAAGTAGGCAGAGTGGCGTATTGTCGGTATCAGCCGGGCAGTGAGGGAGTCTATCCTCTTTTCATTAGTGACAGACCAAATTGAAATCAATTACTTTTCATTTTTTCTTTCTTTTTTTTTTGTTTTTATTGTCTTCATTCTTTGGATACTCAGGTAAAAGAAAAATGTTGGGCTTCTGTTTGGAATGTATAAGGTGGGCATAAAAGTACGCAGTGCTCAATTTTGAGGGGTACGTAAGCGTGAGTACTCAAATGAAAATTTGTTTTTCGCAGAAAACTTGTGCATACACCTGATAAGATAATTTGGATTCAAGCCACAGTTCACATCGTGCTAATATCCTTGGGAAAGATATGAATTCAGCTATTCTCCCTCCAGCTATCAGTAAATAGTAGGGCAGACTGGGCTCTTTTAACGTTGGTTGAGCAACCAGTCTAGGAAAAGAAAAACTCTGAATTCAAACCTGGTCACTACTAGAATAGACTCAGGCAGACTTAGTGATCTATTTTACTAGGTTCTTAAACCTTGATTAGGCAACCAGTCTAGGAGAAGGAAAACTCTGAATTCAAACCTGGTCCCTACTAGAATAGACTCAGACACACTTAGTGATCTATTTCATTTTTTATTCTATGTGTTTATATAATTGGTCTAAAGTTTAAGAAGTATATTGTTACCAAAATGAAATATATGGTTGATACGAAGGCTTATATCTTATCTTGTCTTCCATACCCTCAACGTTAAACTCTTATTTTCTCTTTTTTGTTTTCCCGTTTATTGCAATGAAAAAGAAGAAAAATAATTGTTAGGTTGAATAGAGAATTTGAACTAAACTTTTTTCTTCTTCCTTTCATTTGCAAGTGATACTCAAATTAAGATTTTTTTCTTAGAAAAAGGCCAGTAAATCTATTTCACACACACACACACACACACACACACACACACACACACACACACATATATATATATATATATATATATATATATATATAATATATATAATATTTCTTTTCCCTCAGCTACTTTTGTATTCTATCTTCTTCTTCTTCTTCTCCTTTTGCTTCCAGATTTCTTCTTCTTCTTCTTCTTCTTCTTCTTTTCTTCTTCTTCTTCTTCTTCTTCTTCTTCTTCTTCTTCTTCTTCTTCTTCTTCTTCTTCTTCTTCTTCTTCTTCTTTCTTCTTCTTTCTTCTTCTTCTTCTTCTTCTTCTTCTTCTTCTTCTTCTTCTTCAGTCCTTTTTCATTCTTCTTCTTCTTCTTCTTCTTCTTCTTCTTCCAATTAAATTTGAATCCCCTTTCTCATTTCATCCCATGCACCCACCCACCCTTTCACCCCTCTTCCCCACCCCACCCCTTTGGACACATTTCTGAAACTGGGCCTTCTAAAAGGACAAAAACTGAGTGACCATTGAATGGTCATTTTTGGTTACAGTGCGCCGAGGCCCTATGTCAAGTGGAGCTAGTTACATTACAAGCGGACACACACCCACACACACGTCACTTCACATACGGAGGACACACTGACATTTAACAATAACGTAATTCCAATTTTAATGATGGCGTAGCGGCCATACTGGATGTCTACCGACATTTTGTTCGCCGCCATTTTCTTCAGCGCCATTTTACAAAAGAAAGGGTTCATAGGATGGGAAAGGAGGCAGATGTCAAAATTCGGAAATAAATTAGGTAAGGATAGTTCAGATCTTTGTTGAAAAGGCATGAATCCAAATATGTCACCACCGGACAGGGGGCTAATAGATTAGCTCTTCGCTTTTCGGTAAGGAATGGAAACTGACAGGTATTCTTAATT
>CM042174.1:42329690-42354690 GCA_023376005.1 Doryteuthis pealeii | reverse complement strand
GACAGAGAGACAGACAGACTCAGAGAAATAGAGAGACACAGACAGAACATACAGAGAGAGAGAGAGAGAGAGAGAGAGAGAGAGAGAGAGAGGGGGGGGAGAGAGAGAGAGAGAGAACAGACAGACAGACAGACAGACAGAGAAAGAGAGACACAGAGAGATAGAGAGATAGAGAGATAGATTGAGACAGAGACGAGACAGACAGACATAGAGATACATACATAGAGAGACAGAGACAGAGATAGACAGACAGACAGACAGCCACAAACACAGAGAGACAGAGAGACAGACACTGAGAGAGAGAGAGAGACAGACAGACAGACAGAGAGACACTCAGAGAAATAGAGAGACACAGACAGACATACAGAGAGAGACAGAGAGAGAGAGATAGAGAGACAGAGACAGACAGACAGACAGAGAGAAAGAGAGAGGGAGGGAAAGACAGACAGACAGACAGACAGCAACCGGTAACAGAGAGAAAAAGAGAGAGAGAAAGAGACAGACAGACAGACAGAGACAGAGAGACTGAGAGACAGTCTGGCAGAGAGAGAGAGAGAGACAGACAGACAGACAGATAGACAGACAGCAACCGATAACATTGAGAGAGAGAGAGAGAGAGAGGGAGAGTGTGAGAGAGAGAGAGAAAGAGAGAGAGGAAGATAGATAGATAGATAGAGAGAGAGAGACAGACAGAGAGAGAGAGAGAGAGAGAGAGAGAGTGTGTGTGTGTGTGTGTGTAAGGCGACATCTGTATAGTTATGTCGATCACCTTAGCCATTTCCACTGCTGGTTGAGAAATGTGAATGGTTGTATGTCGGTCCAGCCCTTCCGAACCCCTCGAAAGAAATTCAACATTCACAGAAACAACAAATAAATCTCTAATGAACGATTGTGTTGTGTCCTGAAAAGGAATATAACCAGACGAGGTTGTAATCGAGTGGAAGGACCAGTCAACACGTACGTAAATTTAAGATAGAGGGTTTTTATTGCAGAGAGATACAATAAGACAGACAAGGAATACTGAGGTACGCTACTTATCCTCGAAGCCAGCTTAGCATAATGCCGTACTCACAATATATATATATATATAGATATAGATATAGATATAGATATAGATATATATATATAGATATATATATATAGAGAGAGTGTGTGAGATGGTCACTGTTTCAGATTTTGCTGAAATAATAAATATGAAAAGTGAATGGAAGTGAATCCGACGGTATGAAATAAATATTAAAAAAAAACAACATATAACTTATAACATCATTTATTTGTTTTTCCTAAAAATATTATTTCATATAAATATTTATTTCATATATATATATATATATATATATATATATATATATATATATATATTGTCAAGCCATATGGGTAAAAGATAGTGTAGAATATTCCATTACAACAGATTGCAGTTTAAAAATGGACACAAATCTTATTATTTTGGAGATTATGTAACTGCCTATCCGTAACTGAAACTACGTCACTGATATCCCGATTCCCTTAGTTATTTAAATTATATTCTCAATGATTATGAAATAGTTATTTCATCTTAATTAGCATTTTATTTATCAAAGATGTCTCTATTAAAGTCTAGCTGTGTTAGATTTGCCTCAAAACTGCCCATATTATTAATGCATTTAAAATCTTGAAATATGTGTTATATATCTCTAAGAAATAAACATTTACATAGCATATGGTGGGAATAATTTGCATAATGATTTTAATAAAACTGGGTTTTAATAAATAATTATTTGCTGTTACTGATTTATAATACTATCAGGTTATTCTCAAAGGTATGAAAAGCAATCCTATATATAATTTTATATAGAAATCAATTAAAATAACATTAAGATCTATTAATAATGGAGATTCGGTCTCGATTTGTCTGTAACCAAAACTACATCACGACTTACATCACATTACCCAAATCCTTCAATACATAGAATAAAGAATAAGTTTTAAAATTATTTTTTACTCGTTTTTTTTTAGTAACAATAAGTTAACTAAAATATTTACAAATAAATTAATACCTACGATTTTGTGTAAAATTTATGAGTAAAATATTCAAAATAATTATTGAATTAATAATTAATAGATGCACGCAACACTTTTTTGAGGGTGACAGAATTAAATTTCCATTTCAAATTGTTTTTATATTTTTACTTCTTTAATAAATTTGATTTTACTCACTTATGATTCAAACCCACTGACATTGAATTTTTAACTCCCACCCTCAGACAATATCTTTCAAAAAATCGCTGGAGGGCGTTTTTTTGTAATCTTATTATAATAGGAATTATGTGTCTGTAACCAAAACTACGTTACCAGCGACATCACAATTCCTTTAGTTATTTATGCGATATTCTCAATTATTATTAAATAAGTATTATTTAATATTAATTAGCATCTTATTTGTTAACGATGTTTCAACGTCTTGCTGAGTTAGATTTACCTCAAAACAGCCCATGTTATTAATGCGTTTTGAATCCTGCAGAGTGTGTTATATATCACTATGAAACAAAGGTTTACTTTAGACCTTTTTTCAGTTACAAGAAGTTAACTAAAACGTTTACAAATAAATAAATACCTATGATTTCGTGTAAAATTTATGAGTAAAATATTCAAAATAGTTATTTAACTAATAATCAATAGATTAATTTTATTTGAGGAGGACAGAACTACGTTTTCATTTTATCTCCTTTAATAAAGTTTATGTTTTATTGTTACTCCTTTAATAAATTTAATGATTTTACTTACTTATGATACAAACCCTCTAATATTGAATTTTTAACTCCCTTAAAAGGTTATATCTTTCAAAAATAAATTTTTACACTACCCGGAAGGTGTTTTTTTTGGATGTTTTTGGCTAGTAAGTGTTATATTTTTATATTCGTTCTCACATTATAAATTAGATACTTGTGCCCAGTGTGGGGGTGCGCATATTTTATTTCCATTTATAAGAGCCTCACCAAAATGAATTTTTACACAGCCCGGAGAGCATTATTTTTGTAATAAGCGTAATATTTTTATATTCGTTCTTAAAATTAAATTCTTTCACCGGGGTGGGGGCATATTTTCTACTATTTCCTAATATTCCTTATCTCAATAAAGAATCTATGATACACTTTTAGAGACTGCCCCCCCCCCCCAAAAAAAAAGATTTCCGTATTAAGTGTCTCTCCAAAATGTAAACACCAAATTCTTTGGCTTCGAAGACATCGTTTTTTTATTTAGGATATTTAATTAACTTTGTGGAATGCTACAACTGATATTAACAAACGACACATGGAAATGATTTCTTTTAGACAATTTGTATTTGGCGATATAAATAAAAACATTGGTATGTATTGAAATCTCAGGGTTTTTCTTACAACATTTAATATCTTACTCACAAAAACTTCAAAAATATGCCTTTTGCTTTGTAGAATAAATAAATAGAGATGTTTATTTATTTGAGTTAAATTGTTACACACACACCCACATATATATACATATGTACATATATATATATATATATATGTACACGCATACACACACACCAGTATATATATATATATATATATATATATATATATGCCCTAAATAGCAGACTCAACTTTTTAACCATGGCTAGGTAACCAGTCTAGGAGAAGGAAAACTCTGAATTCAAACCTGTGAAACTCCGTTTTAGAAATTAACCTTGTGTCGCATCCTACTCGTGCGGAGGAATTGGTATATATATATATATATATATATATATATATATATATATATATATATATATATAGGGAGAGATAGATAGATAAATATAGATATATTGGATGTGACCGTTTTCCACCGGCGACTTTTTCATTGTTCGTAATTGACGGCGGAAGGTTTTCTGCAGTCTCGGAGGGGGGGGTGTCATTTTCCTTCTTCCGCCCGTTGGTGATATCCCGCGCGCACTGAAAAAACAAACATGCGTAGGCGCATCACCTCCGGGTCGGTTTCTTTTACGATTAAGGCTCGCTCAACTCCCGTGTAGCGAGCGGCAAGCGGCTTGAAGGACGTTTATCCACATCCGCTCGGGATTTTAGCCAAAGGAAACACTGGTGGAAGTCCATAGCGTCACTCACGTGCAAATCGATCATTGCGACCCGGTATAGGGGCATAATACACATCGGATCATACGTTACATAATATATAGGCATAGCCTATCATTTTTGTTAAGCGGTGGTGGATTTAGAATTTTATTACTTAACCCTCCTTTCCCATATATCATCATCAACATGACGCGCTGTTTGCACGGATATCCATGACAATCTCTCGCCAACCTTCCCTATCATTCATTGACTCTGGGAGCTCCTCCGCGCAGCATCCAGCATCCTTACATAGTTGGTCAATGTGGGTCCTGGCTGGGTGGCCCACATTAGCGTGCCCATGTGCTGGCTTCCACAGTAGTACGTCTCTTACGATCTCGTCCTTACTTCTCCAGCAGTGTCCTGCATGTTTAGTCCGGTGAGATGGGGGCAAGTGGCCATACGTGGTCATACAGTTGCTTCTTTGTGGGCATAAATAGTCCATCTGAATTATTAACAATTTATTTTTTTGTTAGAAGAAAATATTACACGTTTTGCCTACCATACTTTGACTTTTTTTGTATACCACCAAAGACTTTGCTTTTATTTTTTAAATTTCAATTTTATTTATTTTTATTTTTGTATTTTTGTATTTCTATTTTTTACTTACTTCATACTGTTATATACCTCTCGTCGGGTATACAATGGAGAGAATTCAGAGTGAGTTCTTCGTTGATAGAGAGAGAGAGAGAGAGAGAGAGAGAGAGAGAGAGAGAGAGAAAAAGAAAGAGAGACACATTAGTGATTAGAGACTTACTTGGTTACTTCATCTTATAATGCATTAGGTTATCCAAAAGTGGGTAACATAACATAGAATATTTGGTAGGGAAAAAGACAAGTCAGTTAATACAATATAACATTTAATTATACAACATACAAATGTTATATACCCCATCGTCGGGTATACAATAGAGAGAGATAGACAAACAGACAGACAGAGACAGAGATATTAGAGAGAGACAGAGACAGAGACAGAGAGAGATATTAGAGAGAGAGAGAGAGAGAGAGAGAGAGAGAGAGAGAGAGAGAGAGAGAGAGAGAGAGAGAGAGAGAGAGAGAGAGAGACATACTTGGTTACTTCATTTCCGCTAACTACTTCTGCTGATTCTTGCTGTCTTCTCTGGCTGAAATTTTTTATTTAGCCCATGATTTTTCCGCGCGGATGTGATATCAACCTCAGCAGCAGCACGTCTGCTCTGCTTCAAAGTCCGGTTTAATCTCAAATCTAACTAGTCATGGCGCGAGAGATTCGCGCCTCTAAGGGTCAGGGTTACCAACAGTCACGTATTCTTCCACTAGCCCCCTTGAAATCAACTACAGGGTCTGGCAAACAATTTATGACACCATCATCCTCATCATGTCGCGCTGTTAGCGTGGATATCCATGACAATCTCTCTCCATCCGTCCTTATCGCTCATCATTCTCGGGAGGTCCTCTATGCAGCATCCTGCATCCTCACAGAGCTGATCAATGTACGTCTTTGCTGGTCGGCCCACACTGGCGTGTCCATGTGCTGGCTTCCACAGGAGGACGTCGCTTATGAGTTCATCCTTGCTTCTCCAGCAGTGTCCCGCGTGTCTTGTCCGTCTTACTCGGATGGTTTGGGTGATATGTGGCAGGTGACCGTACAGCTGTTTTCTCGTAGGGTGTTGTTTCCACGTCTTGTTCAGGATCCCCGCAGCATTCTTGTGCAGCTCCCATCTAGTTTACACCATAAATTGTAACAATACCAGATAGAGAGATAAATAAAACAAGAATAATCCTTAAAAAACACGGATATCTTGCCTATTTTGTTATAAAAGTCAACGAGGGAGTCTATATCCTTTTCACTAGCGCTAGACGAAGGAGATTGTTTTTGGCGTCTGAGGTGGAGCGCCACACCTACACTCAGCCTCTAACTTTACCGCACAGATCCCTGTGCTACTCATACGCTGAGTTGGCGAGGACCGGTATCGAACTAGGAACCTTTTCGTTTCTAGCCGAACGCTCTACCGACTGAGCTAACCCGGCCCCTTTGTTATAGTGATATTAAATTAGCCCGAACTTAACGATTAGTAGCTTAAAACTTTACATATCTTATTTTAAAAAGAAGAACTATGACCAGATCACGCAGCACTAAATGAAGTTTCATACAGGGTGGTGAGCAGGCGTTTACCTCAAGTAGACCTCGAACGGAAATTTCTAAAGTATGACGTTTACAATTTTCTGGGAGAGTGAATTGCGTCAAGGTGCTGTTTACCTCTCAGGCAGTGACCAACTGACTTAAGTTTGCTCCAGAGCAAACAAAACATGGAACAAACAAAACGCATGCGTGAAATTAATAATTATATATATATATATATATATATATATATATATATATATATATATATCTTTGAAAGAAAGGGAAAACTCAATAAACCGTCATTCTGTAATAAATTTATTTCGACCAAAACTTAAAAGGCTTTTAGAAATTTAAAGAAATTTCCAAAACTCCTTAGAAGTTCAGTCTCATCAGACAGGAGTCACATGTGTGTGAGTGTGTGTGTGTGTGTGTGTGTGTGTGTGCGTGCGTGCGTGTTTGTGCGTGTGTATGTGTGTGTGTACATGTGTGTGTGTGGGGTGAAGGCACTTGTCTAATTAGTCTTTCATTTAGGATTCTGTTTTTTCTTATTGAATTTATGAAAATTATCCACCAGCCTCTCTTTCTCTTTCTCTTTCTCTTCTTCTTTTCTCTTCTTCTTCTCTTCTTCTCTTCTTCTTCTTCTTCTTCTTCTTCTTCTTCTTCTTCACTCTTCTTCTCTCTCGACACTCTGTTACTGAAGAACAAAATGCAGTGTGTCGTTCAGGCCAAAATAGGTCGCTTTTATAGTCAAATAAAAGTTGCAATGCACCATGGGTAGTCACCCATAATTCCTTCGCAACCTCTATAAAAAGTCCATTCTGCCCCCTCCAATTTAGTGACACTTCTTACTCAGAGTGGGCATAATGGGAGTACCACATTCCCTTTTTCCCCAACCACATTCCTTTCCTTGCCAGGGACAGTTTCGCAGGCCAGGCATCTAGGTCGCTTTGAGTCAGGTACGTTCGACTCGTTACTACAATTTATTTAAATGAAAAGATGCTGCCCAAATACACTTGTTTCAATATATATATATATATATATATATATATATACATATATATATATATATATAAAGGAAAAGTTGACTTACCGGTGATTTGGTCACGATGGTTAGTAAGTGTGGAATTCATTTACCGGTGAATATAGTCACGATGGTTAGGTGGTGCAGAATTCAGGGGGTTAAGTCAGCGATATAACAAATACAAAGTGCTCAATATGAAGTAGAGCAAATTTATTATAAAATGGATACAAGAGATAACCTACTCGGTTTCCCATAAAGATCTTCAGGGTTAAATCCAAGAATTAATCGAGACACCGATTAATAGCAATCGATTTCACGGGTGTGTTCATTGCATTCATGTCCATTGCATATGCAATGACACACACGTGAAATTGACTGCTATTAATCGGTGTCTCGATTAATTCAGTGGATTTAACCCTGAAGATCCTTATGCTGAAACTCGCTTAGGTTATCTCTTTTATCCATATATATATATATATATATATGTCTTATCTTAAATATTGGCAGTCTCTGTAGATAATACAATATTTAACCCTCGTAATGATATATATATATATGCGTGTGTGTGTGTGTGTATGTGTGTGTGTGTGTGTGTGTGTGTGTGTGTGCGTGCCTCTGTGTGTATGTGTTTTAAATCACCACTGCCTTGCATGCTCATTCACGAGAAAGGAATGAAAGCCCGAGGACAAATAGAGAACACGTGACCCTTAGGCAGTTTAGCTACATCTTCAAGCACGTTCTAGTAACACAGGTGCCAAGCCGTATCGCGTCTCACATTGACGGAAACATCGAGGAAGAAGAGGGTCGGGGGTTGAGGGGGTGTTGGGGACTTGTTGCATAAACAACTGCTTGACTTCCATTTAACCTTGCACAGGCCCTCAAGGGTTAACGAAACTTGCTAGGCAGAGACCCAAGACAACCCCCCCTCGTAATCAACCAAGGCCGCAGTCATGTATGTATAGATATTAAAATAATGCATTAAATACGAAAGACAAATGCTCGTTTAACCGGTTTTGCTTTTTTTAGTTTTTGTTTTACGTGCCGACGAGCAAGATATCGTTAATGTAGAAAAACGGCGTTAAAAATGTTTAAACCATTTTATTCTGTTTTAGTTCGAGCATTTTGACCATTTATCCATGTCATCTATATATATATATAAGAAGTTTGGTATGTACGTGCCGACTTATAACTCACGAACGAGGAGTTATTCAGATTTGAAATCTGAACTGGGCTCTTTAGCCTTGTGTATGTAACGAGTTTAGGAGAAGGAAAACTCTGAATTCAAAAATTCTGAGGTCAGTCGTTGATTGGGTTTGTGGCATTCCTTGTGCACCAATTCTTTCCTATCAACTGCGCCAAAAAGTGCGGAATGGTCCAACACAAGCCTTCACTACTATAAACAAATCACTGTGTTGGTTGTTCACTGAATGAACACTCATACGTCGAAAATCGACGAGAGAATCCATATATATATATATATATATATATATATATATATAATATATATATATATATATTGCACGCGAGTACAAACGCTCACACGTCCGCATTGATCAAACGTTATACATTCATAGAACAATGTATTATGTGTGTGATCAGTTATCCCGTATACATAACCTTTATACTGCCCATAAACACTCACATACATTCAAAATACGACCACATACGTACGTATAACATTTCATCCAATCATACACATTCTATGTCTATGGAATTTTCTGAAATTTTTTGAAATTTTTCGATTTTCCTTGCATTTGTAACATCTTCACCTGATGATAGCTATCGCATGAAACCAAAATGGTTGTGAATGTTCCTTTGTCACCAAATAAATCGATATGTAAAACCTTTATATATTTATTATATTATATTATATATATATATATATTATGGACCCTCTCGTCGATTTTCGACGTATGAGGACTCATACATACAATGAATACACACACAGCGATTCATTTATAGTGGTGAAGGCTTGTGTTGGACCATCCACACTTTTTGGCACAGTCGATAGGAAAGAATTGGTGCATCAAGGGTTGCCACAAACCCAATCAACGACCGACCTCAGGAATTTTGAATTCAGTTATCCCTCTCCTAGACTGGTTACCTACTCAAGGCTGAAGGGCCCAGTCTGCCCTACTATTTAACCCATAGCTGGAGGGAGAATATATGGTTTCATACCTTTCCCAAGGGTATTAGCGCTATGTGAAATGCCAACAGCTTCGTCTAGGAATTGAACTCGAATTGACGTCCATTTTCCATGACTCTAATCACTAGCCCACACGCCTCCATTTCTTTCTTTCTTTCTCTCTCTCTCTCACTTTCTCCCCCCCTCTCTCTCTCTCTATATATATATATATATATATATATATATATATATATATATATATCTTATTATAATGGAGATTGTGTGTTTTTCTGTCTGTAACCGAAACTATATTACTACTCAAGTCACAATTCCCTTAATTATTTACGTCAAATTCTCCATGATTTCATTCTTTTAAACCTTCAGTTATTAATAAAAACTGTTTTACATTATTAATACTGTTGACCATATCTACGTACTAATAATATGCAATTGTATTTATATATACAACAAAATAGTGGTTTACAGTTTGAACGAGAAGGCTAATTTGCATATTGATATTTAAAATTCTATTTTAATAAATATGTGCTTGGTATTATTGATTTCTAATTGTTTGGTTTTATCTTAAGAAATATAAATAAAAATCTCGTGGATAAATCTTAAAAGAAATTTATTTACAAGAAGAAATAACTGTAATATTATCCTTTACTTCCTATTTTAACTAAACAGTTTAATTAGGAAAATTTACCAATGAAAAACGGGAGTAACGGAAAATGATGGGCAATAAACCCAGCCCTGCCCCTTTAAATCGAGGGGGCAGGTGTTGCCTGGGGGTATGGCCCCCTGGATCGACGCCGTTAATTATAGTAATGGTCCAGAGGCCGAAGCCACTGTTGACCATATCTACATGATATTTTCCACGTACCCCACTTGTACGGGTCAGGCACAAGGCCCTATTTATGTGGGACCACCCACAAACTGAAGCTCATGTGGTGGCGGGGGAAAAATTGCGTCGATCCCGTCGGCATTCCCCCTCAAGGGGGGCGCCTCAGGCACTGGGCAATAAACCCAGCCCTGCCCCTTTAAATCGAGGGGGCAGGTGTTGCCTGGGGGTATGGCCCCCTGGGATCGACGCCGTTAATTATAGCAATGGTCCAGAGGCCGAAGCCACTGTTGTCCATATCTACATACTAATAGCATGCAATTGTATTTATATATACAACAAAATAGCGGGTCCACAGTGTGAATGGGAAGGCTAATTTGCCGATTAATATTACAAATTTGATTTGAATAAATATATGCTTAGTATTATTGATTTCTAATTGTTTGCTTTTATCTTATTGAATATGAGCAAAAATCTCTTCAATAAATCTTAAAAGAAATCCCTGAACAAGAAGAAATAACTGTAATATTATTCTTTACTTCCTATTTTAACTAAAGAGTTAAATTATGAAAATTTACCAATGAAAGACGGGAGTAACGGAAAATGATGGAAGAGTTAGTTTCAAAGTTGTTCTATTTTTCAATCATACCCCCTCTTTTCCAAATCTTTTTATCTGTATTCTTATTCAGTTTCATTAGCCTTTCTAATTTAATATGATATTTTATTATATTTGCTAGTATATATAATATATATATATAATATAATAATATATATATATATATATATATATATATATATATATATATATATATATATATATATATATATAATATATATATATATAATATCTATGTATATATATAATATATATATGTGGCTGTGTGTGTCTGTGTCTGTGTCTGTGTCTGTGTGTCTGTGTGTGTGTATCAACATTAATATCGTAAAAATCCACCAGAAACTCATTTTCATGTGTGTCTGTTTTGTTTCGTTAATTTTTATTTTTACAACCACCCGAATTTCGTCTCGTTTCTTTTTTCTGCTTTTCTAACAATCCAAAATTTTCAAGTTAATTTTTTCAAGAAATATTCAATTATTTGAATTTTGAATCTATCAGGTGTCCAAAAACGTTTTTGTCTATATTTATTAATTTCAATTCTTTTATCTTTAATCTTTGTTTTGTTAAATAATTTTTTAAATTCTTTTTTTTTAATTCAATGAATTTCTTTATTCACTCAGTTTATCCTCACCTGTTTTTGTTTTTGTTCAGAAAGGAATCATCAATATTCGTCTTTTCTTGATGCCCTGAAAATGTCTGACAGAAAATTTGGTAATGCATGTCTGGTTTTTGTGTGAATTTAAAATAATAATAATAATAATAATAATAAAAAAAAAAGAAAGAACTTGTCAACTGGTGGATTTTGCAGTGCCAGCAGATCACAGGGTGAAGTTAAAGGAAAATGAAAAAATAGACAAATATCTGGACCTTGCCAGAGAACTGAAAAAGTTATGGAATATGAAAGTGAAAGTGATACCAATTGTGGTTGGTGCACTTGGAACAGTCCCAAAAGGACTGGAAAAGGGTTTGGAAAGTTTGGATATCAGAGGAAGGATTGACACCATCCAGAACACTGCACTGTTGCAATCTGCCAAATACTCAGAAGAGTCCTGGAGACCTGAGGAGACTTGCTGTCACTCAGACTCCAGTGAAAGACCATCAGCTAACACTGATGTGAAAACTCAAAAGGAGTAATAATAATAATAATATAGAGATGATAAGAACAGATTATAGGTATCAAGAAAAAAAGGTGAAAGTGGTCTCGCCGACATTGAGGATTGCGTTGATGCCAGAATCCAATTGTGATCCGTGTTCAAACTGAGGAAAAAGAGTATTAGTGGAAATATTCATATATCATTGTGTCGCTATAAGCTATAGTCAAAGGGGAGGGGTATCGTGTAATGGTTATCGTCGTAGGAAAAACGGTGAAGCGAGATCTAACGCTGCACGAGACAGTTTGTATTTCATATAGCTCTAATACGCGTGGGAAAGGTATGCATTCATCCCTCCAGCTACGGATAGATAAATTAAAATTGCATTCTGGGCATCAAATGATTTCTACATCATCTGTTGGGGATGATAGCACCAAAGGAAAGAACTTTGAAAAAAGACGAAAGTCAACAATATATATAATATATTATATATATATATATATATATATATAGAGAGAGAGAGAGAGAGAGAGAGAGAGAGAGAGAATGAAAGAGAAATAAAGAAAGAGAGAGAATGTGTGACTATGCGTGTGTGTATCTATGTAAATGAAAAAAAAAACTTTAAAAGAAGAATAATGTAAATATTAGAAGAAGAAGAAGAAGAAGAAGAAGAAGAAGAAGAAGAAGAAGAAGAAGAAGTAAAGATAATAATAAATAATAATAATAAGAAGAAGAAGAAGAAGAAGAAGAAAGAGAAGAAGAAAAAGAAGAAGAAAAAATTCATAATATTGAAGAAGAAGAAGAAGAAGAAGAAGAAGAAGAAGAAGAAAGTGAAGAAGAAGAAGTAAAGACGACGACGACGACGACAACAACAACAACAACACAACACAACGCGAAAAGAATTGTTCGATTTCAAAATTTTCTTTCCGTATATGAGACTCTTGAAGATTGACCTCAATCATTTAAACTCATTTTTTTCTATTTAACTCATAAATAGAACCCTAACAGGTACTACCACTTTAGACCTGGGAGTAATGGTGATGAAGGGGCACTACACAATCTCCAGAGATTCAGAATTGGATCATAACCACTAGATGCAGTTTAACGTCATACCCAGGACACACAGACCTTTGGCCACCGCCTTCTAGCACATATATGATAAAAAGTGTTGGAGGTCTTGCCGTAAGTTCAATAAGGCCGGGACAATCGTATAGATGCTAGAGCTTGACGTGACCAGTCGATTAATCAGAGGGGACCTCCCCGTTTGCCCGTCAATTTTAAGCAAGGAGCAAAATAGAGAGTTGCATATGATTGTCTGCTTAACTACCAAGAATCCGTCCGATGGCGTAGTGTCCATTTAAAAAAAATGTTTTTTTACCTACAGCTACGTGAGTGGCTGAACCGACCGATCCTTGAATGGCAGTCTCTGGTGCAGTGATTGCAAACGAAAGGCGATGCTTTCTGTAGGTGTTGGGGGGTGCTGTTGTCTCTCCTTCCTTTTAGCTCTCTTTTCCGTAGCGGCTTCTTGCCTCTCTTTTTCACTCCCTTTTGTTCCTTGTTTGACGAGGAGGTGCCAAATCGCACGGTCTTCTGCACAAGCCTCCCATGTGTTTATGTCGATGTGGCATGTCTTCATGTCTCTCTTGCAGACATCTTTGAAGCGTAGACGTGGTCTCCCTGTCGGTCGGGTGCCCTCCACTAGTTCACCGTACAGTAGGTCTTTGGGGTGCAGCCTTTGTACGTACTCCTGATGAATGAATTCCTATCAAAATTAATGTGAGACTTTACCTCTGCAGATGCCCCTTTCACCAACGAGGCCTTCTATTAGTCGTGACGGTAACTCATGATGCTTAAGGATAAGACCCAGGTGACACGGAACACGCTACTTTGACCCTTACACGCTAGATGGGCAATCAGCAGGGCCTAATACGATCAATCGACCGGATACTTTAAGCCCTAGCATCTTCATGATTGTCGAACCATCCAACTTTTTCTCATATATGTGTTAGAAGATGGTGGCTGGGGGTTTTAGTCTCCTCGGTATGACGTTAAACTGCATCTAATTGTGAAGTTCCAATTTTGGAGCTCTGGGGAGTGTGGAGTGCTCTTTCATCCCCCATGATGCCTGGTCCACCCTGACCACAAATGATTACCTGTTAGCGTCCTATCTTTGGAGTTGAATAGAAAAAAATGAGTTTAAAAATGTTTTAAAAAAATTGAGTTTTAAAAAGAATTGAGTACAAACCAAGAATGAATAAAACAAAACGTCTTCGGCATAAAATTAACCCAATAAGGGTTGCCATGCCGCAAAAATCCAAACAAATAATCTAATATTTTGAGAATATTCAATAATTCAAGTTCAAGGCCACCCAACCGGTTCTCCAAAATATTCTAAACCGATAGACGCTTTTCAGACAAAACTAATATCCATTTATACCACAGACTTCGATGAATGAAATGATATCTAATTATGTGTATATCAATTTGGTATTCCCCCACCCCCACCCACGTCCATGTTTAGAAATTTTTAAATATCAGTCGTTAATAACGGGTCGGCTTCTCTACTAAAAGTTAATTAAATAATTTCAAAATAATTAAATAAAAAAATTAAAATGGAATAGACTGCAATTAACACTTTTACCCTAATTGTGAGGTGATGATGATATTACAACGAGAAATAATCTTAAAGAAAATAAAAATAATATCTTTAAAATTTATTATTTTAAAATTTCTTTTTTTTTTTTTTTTTTTTTTGGAAGCCATTGAACATTTCTAGCAAATTGTCATTTAAACAGAAAGTTGAAATTTTCGTTTTCGTTTTATGAATCATATTCAAATATTTAAGACTTTATTAAATTAATAATTAATTTTCAGTTATAAAGCCGAGATGTTTGCAACAATCCGATATATATATATATATATATATATATATATATATATATATATATATATATATATTGGTGGGCAGGCATTATCAAAATTGCTAATGTCGTGTCTAATATACAGTGTAGTGTTGCTTATATGTGGTTGGTTGTGTGTGTATGTTGGCTTTTACATGTTTATACGTGAGAGAGAGAGAGAGAGAGAGGAGAGAGAGAGAGAGAGGAGAGAGACAGAGACAGAGACAGAGACAGAGACAGACGGACAGACAGGCAGACAGAGACTTATTTGAAAATTGAAAAAAGTCAAAAGATGTAATTCTTTAGATAGTACCATTGTAACGAAATATCTATAATTGTATATTAATGAAACATTTAGCTCCTGAATATACACACCTGTATACACGCATACACACACACACACACACACATACACACAAACACAGGAGGCATATATATACATTCATGCGTGTGTATATATATATATATATATAATATATATATATATATAATATATGCATATGTATATATCTACACACACACGCGCGCGTGCGTGAACACAGAAATGATCCGACTGAAAGGCAAAGAAATGCCAAAATGAATTCACACACACACACACACACACACACACACACATATATATATATATATATATATATATATATATATATATATACACACAAATGTATCCATTTATTCATGTATTTATAATACTCCGTATATGTAAAAATATATACGAAAATCTTTACATGTACGTTTGGGTTTTCAATTTTGATTGAATCCTATCAAGGAAAAATCGATTTCTACACACACACACACACACACTCACACATATATATGTATATATGTATATATATATATGTATGTGTGTGAGTGTGTGTGTGTGTGAGTGTGTGTGTGTGTGTGTGTGTGTGTAGATAGGAGGGTTGGATTAAATCCGACAGAATGTGGTAAAGATAACTTTCTCTTCTATAAATACAAGTGTATGTACAATATTTTAATAAATTCACTGAAGAAATACCGCTTAACGCGGAACGAAATATATCTCCAGATCTATTTGTTTTGAATTATTCCTTTTTGTACATTTTTCTTTTATCCTTACCATATATATATATATATATATGTGTGTGTGTGTGTGTGTGTGTGTGTGTGTGTATTTGGGCAGCATTTTTTCATTTATACATGTAGGATTAAACAAAAGACACATCTCCTGTTTAACAATTTTATTTTTGATCTTTTCGAGTTTTCTGGCCAACTTTTTAATATTTGGGTGGAATCCATGGATTAGTCCACCAAAGTTCAGGTCCCGAGTACTTTTGGCACTTCGAAGTGAATCATTAGGGGCCTGAACTTTGGTGGACTTATCCACGAATTCCACCCAAAATTAAAAAGTTGGCCAGAAAACTCGAAAAGATAAAAAATAAAATTGTTAAACAGGAGATGTGTCTTGTTTAATTCTACACACACACACACACACACACACACACACACACATATATATATATATATATATATATATATATATATACTCACTCCGAAATACTGTATTCATATAATTCCATGTGGCAGTTTTGTTTATATGCAATTTGATATGTCCTTGTAGACGATGTCTAATGCATCTTTCTGTTGCAGTCTGTCTAAATATGTAATAAACGAAAAGGAAGTGGATTCGATGCTGTGAGAGACGCTAAGTGGTTGACCGTGCACGTGTTCAGCGTTCACCGACGCCCAATGTCTGCCCAACTAAGATAAAAAACATATGAAAGAAAGGAATAACAAAAACAAAATGAAAGTACAAAAAATGACTTACTTATTCATTACTTGGAAGGGTCCTCCTTTTCATAGAAAATAAAAAGGGTCTCTCTCTCTCTCTCTCTCTCTCTCTCTATATATATATATATTATATATATCTTTTCTCTCTCTCTCACACACACACACGCACAGAAGAACTCTCTCCCTCTCATTCACTCTCTCTCTGTCTCTTACTCTCTCTCTCTCTCTCTCAGGCACACACACAAACTCTCACACACACATACTAACTCTCTCATTTTCTCTCACGCACAGAAGAACTCTCTCTCTTTTTCTCTCTCTCATTCACTCTCTGTCTCTTACTCTCTCTGTCTGTCTGTCTGTCTATCTGTCTCTCTCTCTCAGGCATACACACACTCTCTCTCACACATACTAACTCTCTCATTTTCGCTCTCTCTCTCTCTCTCTCTTCTCTCTCTCTCTTCTCTCTTAGGCACAGAAGAATTTCTCTCTCTCATTCTCTCTCTGTCTTACTTTCTCTCCTCTCTCTCTCTCTCTCTCACACATATTAACTCTCATTTGTCTCTCTCTCTCTCTCTTTGTTTCTCCCTCATTCCCACGCTCTGCCTTTCACTCCCTTTCTCCCTTCCCACCAACTCTCTCTTTCTTTCTATCATCTTCATCAACCCTCTCTCTTTCTTCCTCCTTACCCCATCTCTCTCTCTCTCACTCACTTTCTCCCTCCTTACTCCCAGCTTCTCTCTTTTCCTCCTTCTTCACTACTCTTTCTCTCTCTCTCTTTCTCTTTCTCTCCCTCTCTCTTTCTCTTTTTTTCTTTCTTTCTCCCTCTTTATTTATTATTTTGGAAGTATCCCTCCTTTTCTTCAAAATAAAAATGCCTTCTCTTTCTTTCCTCCACCTTTCAAACACTCTCTCTTCCTCCCTCCTTCCCCACCCTCTCTCTCTCTCTCTCTCTCTCTCTCTTTCTCTTTCCTCTCTCTCCTCTCTTCTCCCCCTCTCTCTTCATAAATGCACGAAACATCCAATTTTGAAACAAATATTTAAAATTTTAACCCCTAAAATGACGAGGCAATTTATGTATCTAGCTACAATTGTGCCAAAATCAAAATGTAGTCTATCATTGTCATTTCAGTCTCGGAAGACTACAATACAGTTTTTGTGCCCCCGAAGTTACAGCGCCTCTTGTGACTGCGATGTCCAATGTTTGAAGAACATTCTCGACCACAGATGTCGCATGTGAAAACTGTCCCCGAAGATGTTGATGTGCCAGTACTTTGTTGCCGCTGCTTTCTTCTGGACTTCTTAGCTTCATGGTGTATCGTCAGACATGAACAGTCCTCTATGAAGAGTCAGCCACCACCGAGGGCGGTTCTAATTTATTATCTAGCTAGACTTGTGCCTAAAACCAGAGTGTAGTGTCAGTGCTATAGAATCAAACCATTCCCGTTTCACCCCATCTACTCGGGTGCAGTTAAATTTAAAGAAGGAATTAAACTCAAGATTGGGGTAAAAAATAGGCCTGCATACATTGGACAGTATCAGATTGGCATAAGATTAGGTTGATTCTCTAAATTTAGTGCAATGGAGGTATCCGGACATGATTCATTACTACTCTTGTTCGACGAACTAATCTTTGGAAGATGATGGACGGATGAAACACTTAAATCCCAATCAATTTACTCAACCTATTCACCATGAGTAGGACTTCATAAAAAATCACAATTATGGGGCATCCTGAAAGATCAAAATCGCTATCATGGTGCAAAACTATGGAATACATTACCCATGGGCATTAAAAATTCTCCAACTAAATACTCATTTAAAAGAAACTAAAAAAACACTTAATAATTTCAAATAACATTATGTAGAGATCGTCTTATGATTTGAAATATTACACAATTAAATTGTTTGTTGTTTTTTTTTTTTTTTAACTTTAAGGGTCTCTCTTCTTGTCAGTTAAATTCTTAGAGAGCTCCACCTAACAAATGTAATATACTAATTTTCATGAATGTTTGGTTTGTTTGTTTGGTTTGTTTTACGGTATATCAACCTCAGTGGGTCATTTAATGCCGATAAAGTTTTGAAATAAATCAATTCTTAAATGGATAATACAATTTTTTTATAAATACATTTTTCTATTTAACCCATAGATGGGACCCTAACAGGTACTACCACTCCGGGTCAGAGTGGACCAGGGAGCAATGGTGATGAAGGGGTACTCCACATTCCCCAAACCTCCAAAACTGGAACCTCACAATCAGATAGAGTTTAACATCATTCCCAGGACATGTAGACCCGCAGCCATCGACTTCTAGCATCCATATGATAAAAAGGGGTTGGGGCTTGCCATAAAGGTTTCATGAATGTAATTACACTACCTTTTTGTGAATGTAATATACAAATTTTTCATGAATGTAATACTAATTTTTATGGATGTAATATACTAATATTCATGAATTTGGTTGTAATTCTACCTATCTGTAAATAAAATATTCTATTCTAAAAAACATTCTATTCTAATTCTATCTATCATCAGAATTATGGAGTAAAAAAAGTGTTAGTAAGAATGTGAGGAATTAGCATGTGGCCTTGCATTCAGTATGAAAATATTAATAAAATATTACCTCTGTCCTAGAATAGTTGTTATGTTTATGTATAAATTTCACATACTAAATGTAACAGGGGTTATGAGGTTACATTACAAAGGGTCAGTGAAACATTTTTTTCGCAATCAAGTAATAAATTAACTGTTCTTTTTATAATATTTTTTTTTTTTTTTTAAGTAAGTGTTTGTTCAGGAAACTTGAAAAACGATGCGCCAAGTGTGTTAAACTTCCACAGAAATATGTTGAAAAGTATTTACTACATTTTATAGCTCTCTGTAATTCATTTCTTATTCAAGTGCTCAATTCGGAGTTTTAGGTGACTTTGAGGCCTGATAACCCCCCGAGAGTGGGCAAAATGGTCAATTTCGTGTACAAATAAAGGGCCAAACCAATATAATTTTCTGATAGAGTTCGATGAGAGTATCACATATAAAAGATGGATGATGGCGCTTGAGTATTAAGGAAGATATGGGGCTTCAACGGTGACCCCAAAATGCCATTTTTAAGCCATTATAAGACTACGTATTTTGATGAAAATGTACGTTATCGATTTTATTGTTTTTTCTCATGGATTCTAATGCCTTGAATTTACTGATGTTGAAAAAAGTGCTCAATTCGGAGTTTTAGGTGACTTTTGAGGCTTGATAATCCCCCTGAGAATTGGGGGAGATATGAGGCTTCAAAGGTGCCCCCAAAATATCATTTTTCAGCCATTATAAGTCTACGTATTTTGATGAAAATAATTCTTTTCAGTATCTCCTGTATTTTTATTTTTGAGTTCATGGCTGATAATGACATGGATTTGTTAGACGAGTCACTCTCAAAGTAAATTTGCGAGACTAGCTTGCAACCATTACATCACAACAGGCGCCACCTGGTGTGATATATTCCAAATAAATCCTTTTGCCCCTGAAAAGTGACATATGATGCTGAGGGATTAACATTAATCTATTTTATTTATCTGAATCTTTGAGATGAGGTTTGATGTGAAATAATTTTGATGTTTTGGACTGTTGTCCTCATCTTTATTGTTTGGTCTGGTTTGTTTTGTTTTACGACATATCAACCTCAATGGGTCATTTAATGCCGATAAAGTTTTGAAATAAATCAATTCTTAAATGGATAATACAATTTTTTTATAAATACATTTTTCTATTTAACCCATAGATGGGACCCTAACAGGTACTACCACTCCGGGTCAGAATGGACCAGGGAGCAATGGTGATGAATGGGGTGCTCCACATTCCCCAAACCTCCAAAACTGGAACCTCACCATCAGATAGAGTTTAACGTCATTCCCAGGACATGTAGACCCGCAGCACCGCCTTCTAGCACCCATATGATAAAAAGGGGTTGGGCTTGTTATAAGGGCAATAGGGTTGGGAAATCATATAGGTGCTAGGGCTTGACGTGACCAGCCGATTGATCGGAGGGGGCCTCTCCGACCGCCCGTCTAGCCCAAGATCATCTTTATTGTGGTATGTTTTCAGATAAACTCTACATCTAAAGACATATGACTTGGATTAAAGTGCAGTGTTTAAGATTTTGAGCTGAGATAGGAGTGTGGTATCTGTTCATACATTTTAATACAATGTTGGCGAGTAAGGACGAACAATAAGTGACGTTCATTTACACAGACACACAAACACACACACATACTCATACACACATATAAGTATATATACGTGTGTGTGTGCGTGTGGGTGTGAGTATGTGTGTGCTTGTATGCATATAGCGCTGATCAATGTAAGTCTTCTTACTTCTGCAGGTGGGCCCACTCACGTCTGTCCATGTATAAATGTCCACAGGAGTACGTCACTTATGAATTCATTCTTACTTTTCGAGCGATCAGTGTGCAGCATGTCGTGTCTTATATATATATATATATATATATATATATATATATATATATATATATATATAGATAGATAGATAGATACAGGTATACAGAGTTGTTGTTCTTACCACTCTTTTGTACGGCTCGGAGTCATGGACACTGTATCGAAAACAGATTCGGCAGTTAGACGTTTTCCACAAAGGTTGCCTACGAGCAATCTGTGGACTCACCCTCGAAGACAGAATGTCTAATGCTGACCTTTTCATCATATGTAATATTGACGGAATGGAGAGCTTCCTCATAAAATCACAATTGCGCTGGGCTGGTCATGTTTTGCGAATGCATGATGACAGAATACCAAAGATTCTGTTGTATAGTCAGCTTGACGGTGGTAAAAGAAACTTGGGTCGACCATTGCTCAGATTTAAGGACAAGCTGAAAAGTAACCTCTCATCTGCAAATATAGATTATGCTACTTTTGAGAGCACAGCACTCAATCGTAGAATGTGGAGGACTTTGTGTTACAATGGTATTAAGGATTTTGCAGCATCGGAGGTCACCAAGCTGCATCAAGCTAGAGAAAGGACTAGAGTATTGGCTAGTGTCCCAGCAATACATTCAAATAATGTACATACTTGTTCCGTCTGTGGACTTCTTTGCAAATCATTGGCAGGGCTGAAATGTCAGCTGCGATTAACACACAAGGTTAGATGAAAGAGGTTGTCTGAACCTCATACGTCGAAATCGACGATAAGAGTCCATCATATATACTAGCAAATATAAGCATGCAAGTATCTAATATAATAAATATTATATTAAATTAGAAAGGCGAATTAAAGTAAATAAAAATGCAAATAAAAAGATTTCAAACTGGGTATATCGAAAATAGAACAACTGAAACTTACTCTTCCATCACTCCCATTTTCATTGCTAAATTTTCCTAATTTAACTATTTAGTTAAATAGGAAGTAAAGAATAATATTGCAGTTATTTCTTCTTGTTAATGTTTTTCTTTTAGATTTATTGATGTTGCTCATATCATTAATATAAACCAAACAATTAAAAATCCATAATACTAAGCACATATTTATAAAAATCAAATTTTATATCAATATGCAAATAAGCCTCCCATTCACACTGTAAACGCTATTTTGTTGTATATATAAATACAATTGCATTTTATTACTATACAAATAAGTCCAACAGTATAAAAGACTATTTTATTAGTAATCGAGGTTTGAATAAAAAATAAATATGGAGAATGTGATGTAAATGGCTAAGGGAACTGTGACTTGAGTAGTGATATAGTTTCTTACAGAGAGACAAATATTATTATAATAAGATATATATATATATATATATATATATATATATATATATATATATATGAGAGTTTTATAATCTGCTTGGTGCATTGTGTATATATTGGTTTGGAGGTTGATTTTGAAGGCTATCACAATGCAGGTGTAAAGAAAAAATATAATAAGGTAACAATGGTGTTGTTTGTTAACCTGTAATTTATTCTTGATATTTCGAGATAAAATCTCTTTTTAAGAAGAACTGGAACTGAAGTCGTTGTTGTCTTCTTATGCCATGTATATATATTATATATATACATATATATATATATATATATATATATATATATATATATCCTTTCTTTTTCCTATTAATCTTATTTTATTTTCCTATTCAAAAAACCTAATTTGGGTGATCTAGCAGGAACTGGTGTTTTCAACGTGACATGACCGTCCCGAAATACTCCATATCTAACTAAGGCATGACCTCGAAAAGTAAAACCTTTTCTGACAAGTACAAAACTATTAAAGTCTCCTTTTATAATTGGCGGTAACAAATAGGCCCGACGCCATTTTGTTTTGTTCTTTGTTCGTGTAAGAAATGGCGGCAAATGACAATGGGTCCTTATTGTTCTTGTCACGACCAAGAAGAATCGGAAGTTGCCCACCATTAAAAGGGAACGAAAGGGAAAGACCTCATTAAAAAAATATTCCTTTTTCTTTCTCAATTTCTCGAATATTTACGTCTTTTCGTTTCTTCCTGTCGAAATGCTCAAATTTTCAACAGCATTTCTCTTAAGACTCCTTACCATTTTCTTCGGCATCCCTTCTTCCCTTCTTCTTCTTCTTCTTCTTTTTTCTTCTTCTTCTTCTTCTTCTTCTTCTTCTTCTTTATTATAAATTTTCTTTTTTTCTTCTCTTCATTATTATAATTTCTTCTTCTCTTCTTCTTCTTCTTCTTCTTCTTCTTCTTCTTCTTCTTCTTCTTCTTCTTCTTCTTCTTCTTCTTCTTCTTCTTCTTCTTCTTCTTCATTATTATAAATTTTCTTGTTGTTCTTGTTCTTCTTCTTTCTTCTTCTTCTTCTTTTTTTCTTCTTCTTCTTTTCTTCTTCTTCTTCTTCTTCTTCACTATTATAAATTTTTTCTCGTTCTTTTTCTTGTTCTTCTTCTCTGACTTCTTCTTCTTCTTCTTCTTCTTCTTCTTCTTCTTCTTCTTCTTCTTCTTATTATAAATTTTTCTTTATTTTCATCTTCTCATATTATAAATTTCCTTCTTCTTTCTTCTTCTTCTTCTTCTTTCTTCTTCTTTCTTCTTCTTTCTTCTTCTTCTTCCTTCTTATTATATTTTCTTTATTTTTCATCTTCTTCTTATTAAATCTTCTTCTTCTTCTTCTTCTTCTTCTCTTCTTCTTCTTTTTCTTCTTCTTTTCTTACTTCTTCTTCTTCTTCTTTCTGTCTTCTTTATTCTTTCTTCTTCTTCTTTTCTTCTCTTTCCCTTCTTATTCTAAAAATTTCTTTATTTTTTTTCAGAACATCTCTTTCATTATTTTTAAAGCATGTTCTTTCTCTTTTCTTTCTTCTTCTCCTTCTCTTTTCCTTCTTCTCTTCTTCTTTTCTTCGTCTTCTCTCTTCTTCTTCTTCTTTCTTGTCTGTCCTGACTTCTTCTCCTTCTTCTTTTTCTTCTTTTCTTCTATCTTCTTCTTATTTCTCTTCTCTTCTTCTTCTTCTTCCATATATATAAATGGTGTTTTTCTTTCTCTTCCTTTCCGTTTCTCCTTCCTTGCTTTTTCTTTCTTTCTTCTTTTAATTCTTCTTCTTTCTTCTTTCTCTTCTTTTCTCTCTTCTTCTTTTCTCTTTTCTCTCTAAAATTGTCTCATTGTGAACTCGCTTAAGTCTCATATTATTACCATATCGGGGCCTGACGAATAGTTATACAATACAAGATTGTGCATATGTTAACCGTTTGTTACACGCATCGCCGTCCAGAATACTCATATAATCACACATACAGAGCCTATATGAATTGTTATATTATAGATACCACCATACCGTTTAACTTATTATTTTATTATTGGTACACATTTTGACCCTTTTGCAATTTACCCCACTACATTTGACAACAAATGAATTGCCAGAAAAATTTTTATTTTTTGAAAGATTATTTTACCATTCGAAGTAAAAACCAACTTAACAACTCTGATGATTTTTAAATTTTTATTCAGTCTTTGGAGAAAATAATGAATTATGATTGGAAACAAATGATGTTTTATTGTTTGCACTGTTATAATAACTGAAATTTAACGATAGTAAAAAACGAAGTTAATAAAGGCATTATTTTTAAAAAATTTTCTAATGAAAATTTTCATAATGAGTTCCGATTTTCCACAAAGTTTCCCATAAATGTTATCCATGTATGTAAATAATCTAAATAGTTTTTATTTTAAAATATAATCAGGGAAAATAATTTTTTTTAGCGACGGTCTATCCCCCTATTTTCCTTTGTAACAACACTGTTAACGAAGATTTTTTTTTTAAGAGATTTTTTGATAACATAAGTGTGGAAATATCTATTTGCGATTTTAATTCAAGATGGCATAGGTTTGGGTCCTAATATTTTATATGTATATATTGTATATATTATATATATAATATATATATATATTATATATAATATATAAGTGGATGATATCAAGTGTGACTTTGATGAGG
>CM042174.1:42322620-42329590 GCA_023376005.1 Doryteuthis pealeii | reverse complement strand
TATATATAATACTACATACATATATATTACATATATCATATATATGTACATATATGCATATATATATACATATATATATATATACCTTTGTTTATATCTATCAATATTAGTTTTCTATTGATTTATTTATCTATCCCATCAAACTATCCGTTCATATCTATCTCAGTTTTTCACACGTACCCCCTCCCCTCCAGTTCCTCTCTTTCTCTCTCTCTCTTCCCATTCTCTCCCTCCCTCTCATTTTCTCTCCTCCCTCTCTCTCATTCTCTCTCTCTCTCTCTCTCTCTCTCTCTCATTCTTTCTCATTCTCTCTCCCTTCTCAATCTCCCTCTCTCTCATTCTTTTATCTCATTATCTCTGTCATTCTCTCTCTGTGTCATTCTCTCTCTCTCTCTTTTATCTCTATCATTCTCTCTCTCTCTCTCTCTCATTCTCTCTCTCCCATTCTCTTTCCCCCCCCTCTCTCTCATTCTCTATCTCTCTCATTATCTCTCTCTTTTCTCTCATGCTCTCTCTCTCTCTCTCATGCTCTCTCTCTTTTTCTCTCTCTCTCTCATTCTTTCCCCTCTCTCTTTCTCTCTATTACCAATTGTTTATAAGTATCTATCTTTGTCGTTTCTTTTCCACCTTTTCATCTGTTAATCTAAATATATTTTTGTATCTTCTTTATCGATCACCCAACCTGTAAATGTCCAATTTCGTCTGTCACTCCCCAAATTCACTTTATGTTTATTTCTTGTGCACATTGTGCACATTGTGTCATGCAACAACTGCAATTCATTTCCATGTTGCTTCTGTAACAGTTAAGCCGTCCATTCATCTCTAGTTAACAACACCCCTCCACCCACCACCTGTAATCCCCTCAATTCATTTTCAAAAACCTTGCTATATGTCCTGCCAGGAATTCAACATAGGGAACGACACCCTTTAGCTAAACAGCATCCAAGAACTCCTTACCATTCCCTCCCCTCTCTCTCTCTCTGCGTTTCTCTGTCTGTCTGTCTGTCTGTCTGTCTATCTATCTTTCTCTCTCTCTCTCTGCGTGTGTGTGTCTCTGCGTCTCTCTTTCTGTCTGTCTGTCTGTATTTCTCTCTGTCTCTCTGTCTCTCTGTCTCTCTCTCTCTCTCACTCACTGTGTGTGTGTGTCTCTGCGTTTCTGTCTGTCTGTCTGTCTCTGTATCTCTCTCTCTCTCTCTGTGTGTCTGTCTGTCTGTCTGTCTGTCTCTCTCTCTCTATATATATATAATATAATATAATGTATATATATATATTATATATTATATTATACTAGCAAATATATGCTCCGGGTGCAAGTATTTAAGTTTTAATATAATAAAATACCATATTAAATTAGAAAGGCTAATGAAACTGAATGAGAATATACATAAAAAGATTTGGAACAGAGGGGGTATGATTGAATAATAGAACAACTTTGAAACTAACTCTTCCATCATTTTCCGTTAATCCCGTCTTTCATTGGTAAATTTTCATAATTTAACTATTTAGTTAAAATAGGAAGTAAAGAATAATATTACAGTTCTTCTTGTTAATGGATTTCTTTTAAGATTTTTGCTCATATTCAATAAGATAAAACCAAACAATTAGAAATCAATAATACTATGCATACATTTATTAAAATCAAATTTTTTAGATCAATATGCAAATTAGCCTTCCCATTCACACTGTAAACCACTATTTTGTTGTATATATAAATACAATTGCATGTTATTAGTATGTAGATATGGTCAATAGTCTTAATAATGTAAAACAATTTTATTAATAACTGAGGTTTAATAAAAATAAAATCGTGGAGAATGTGATGTAAATAACTAAAGGTAATTGTGACTTGAATAGTCATATAGTTTCGGTTACAGACAGACAAACCCACAATCTCCATTATAATAAGATATATATATATATATAATATAATATATATATATATTATATATTATATCATATATATATATAATATAATATATATATTTTTTTTTGGGGGGGGCAGAATATGTGCTTAATTGAAGTCGTACCTAATTTTGAAAATTAATTAATTAATAATTAATTAATTAGGCGGGAATGCCTATTTAAATGTATGGCTAAACAAATCGAGAAAAATCAATTGGCTATTGGCGCCTGTCAAATTTTAGGAGAATATCTAATTGATACATTTCTAAGCGGAAATGAATTCACGAGAGTCCTCTAACTTTGTAAACAAATTGAGGGTTAGCTATACTCCAGACGGTGAATTTACAATTAAATCCCTATTTAGAGAACTCAACCAATATATATATATATATACATATATATATATATATATATTTATATACATGTAGAACTCAACCAATATATATATATATATATATACATGTAGAATTAAACAAAAGGCACATCTCCTGTTTAACAATTTTATTTTTTATCTTTTCTAATTTTCTGGCCAACTTTTTAATGTTTGGGTGGAATTGGTGGATAAGTCCGCCAAAGTTCAGTTCCCGAGTACTTTCGGCACTTCGAAGTGCCATCATCAGGGGTGATGTATTCCAGTTTTTTTTTTTAATTAAATTAATGTGGAGGCTGGAAGGAGAAGAATTGGTGAGAAAGGTGTTATAGACATTTTAAAATGTGTGTACTGCATTGGAAATTAATTTTGTTTAAGGATGGTTTGTATTGTTTTATGTATAAAGCTTCCAGTATTTGGAGTTTTTGTTTATTTTTTCTTTGTGCAGAATGTGTGAATTTTCCGTTAGAATATTTCGGTTATCAGAGTGGGGACATGAATGTAATTTTAAGTGTTGTGAAATAGAGCTATTGTCTGTTAAATGGAGGATTAGTCTCAACCACATTCTCAAGGCGTCAAGAATGCTGCCCAAATACACACACACACACACACACACACACACACACACACACACACACAGATAAAAAGAGCTAAATATACGTTTTTTTTAAGCGAATGTTATAAAATATTCCAACTGCAGTTTGAATATTTTATTAAAAAAAAAGAATAAAAGAAACTGCAGAATATTTTATTACATTCGCTTTAAAACACACACACACACACACACACACACACACACACACACACACACACACACATATATATATATATATATATATATATATATAAAGCACTTATTTCTCCAAAAATTATCGGCAAAAAGCCATTCTAAACAAACCTTGTTTACAACATATATATATATTTATATATCGTTCCTCTCGGGGGCTGACAATCGGTTCCAAGAGAGCCAGCTAATTGGTTTCTGACTCTGCGGGATTTTTCGCGTTCGACATTGGCAGAACCAGTTCCGCAGATTATCCGCAAAGTTGAGATTTACTGAGATTGTCTCCAAGACATAACCAAAGCTAACTCTCTTTCCGAAATATAAATCCAGATCATCAAAGATAGGATCAGATCATTGTTATCGTGTTGAAATTTGACCACACCATTATCTAGGAATTAATCAATATCACAAGGGAGTCGGGGCCGGATTATCTCAGCCGGTAGAGCGTTCGGCTAGAATACCGGCCCACGCCAACTCAACGTATGAGTTGCACATGGATATGTGCGGTAAAGCGAGGAGCTGATGGTAGGAGTGGAGTTCCGCTTCAGACGCAAAAAACAATCTCCTTGGTCTAGCGCTAGTGAAAAGGGGATAGACTCACTCGCTGATTGGCTGATACCGACTTTAGGCTAAGAGAAAGGAAATGAATCCGAATATATATGAGTATAGATAAAAGTACAGGAAAACACACAATATGCTGTTAAAGTGAAAAGATTTCATATCATATTCATAGCTAATATTGAACAATATTTCGATTTATAAAAATCTTCATCAGAGCTTGTTTTTACTCCGGACTCACCGAGAGAGGAGACGAAAATAATTTGAATTCAAAACGAAAACATTGATGTTCCAAAAACTACCGCATAACGTTTTTTGGAACATCAACATTGTGTGTTTTCATATCTATCTATCTATCTATCTATCTATCTATCTATATATATATATATATATATATATATATATATATGGTGAATTTTAAAAAATTGGAAAAAAGAAATCAGATGGGCCTAGAAATTACACCCCCCACACAAATAAATAAACAATCTACTGCTTAATAATAAAACAAAAAGAGCAGGACAAACCTGGAATGATAATCAGACATTGTTGAACAGACACACACAAGCACACACACATAAACACCCACCCACACGCACATTCTGTCGAAGAGATTTTTATCTCGAAATATCAAGAATAAATAAAGGTTAACATACAATACTATAGTTACCTTATTTTTTTACACTTGCATTGCGATAGCTTTCAAAACCAGCCACCAAACCAATATATATATATATATATATATATATATATATATATATATATATTATAAATGTTACATTTCACATCTATACACACCTGGATTCTTGTCTTCTATAAAAATCTCTGTCTATATATTTTAAGAAACTTATTATCTTTCTAAAAATTGTTTAACATTATATCATTTGCTTCGAGTTTATCTATGCCATATTTAATCAGTTATATTCCGCCAAATTATGATTAACTGAATAATTCATTTCTTGAATAAAATATCAATTTCACTTCTCATTCTGTTAAATTTCAAAATATGGAGATTTTGTTGAAGAGAAGTGTTATTTCTTTATGTTGACATACGGTTACTTAAACTTATTAAATACCCCATAAAAGTTAATTAGTATTAAGTATATATATATATATATATATATATATATATATATATATAATATATATATATATATGTGTGTGTGTGTGTGTGTGTGTGTGTGTTTGTGTATGTTTGTGTGTGCGAAGAGAAAGTGGGAGTGAATCCGACAGTATGTAATATAGTGAAAAAAAACACAAGTTCATAAAACGAGTTATGTTTATTTCGCCAACGCTGCAGTGTTTCGATCTGTTTCAATAGATCTTCATCAGGGCTTTTGTTAATTAGAGGAAAAATAAATTTATCACAGAGAATAAGAAGACTGTGAGAGTCTTTTACTTTGTCGGTCAATTAGTTACCCCCCCCTCCCAAAAACCACAGGAATAACCAACTCGAGTTTCACCATAAGGATCTTCTGGGTTAAATCCACTGAATTGATGAAGATATTGATTAATTCCAGCCGATTGTACGCGTGTATTTAGTGATTATAACCTGAGTATAACCTGTATTCCTGTGTATACCATTATAATAATAAATTTCCTCTACTCACGTATTGAGCACTTTATATTTGTTATATCGCTGTCTTATCATTGTGAAACTTGTATCAACTAACCATTGTGACTAATTTCATCGGTAAGTCACCATTTTCATATATAAAATCCTATATATATATGTGTGTGTGTTTGTGTATGTGTTGTGTGTGTTTGTGTGTGTGTGTTTGTAGGTGTGTGGTGTGTGTGTGTTTGTATTATATATATTTACCAACCCCTCCGCACGAGCAGGATGTGACACAAGGTCAATTTCTTAAGCGGAGTTCAACAGGTTTGAATTCAGAGTTTTTCTTCTCCAAGACCAGTTGCCTAACCAAGGTTAAAGAACCCAGTCTGCCCTACTATTTATCCATAGCTGGAGGGAGAGTAGGATTCATACCTTTCCCAAGAGTATTAGCGCTAAGTGAAATGCAATTACCACGTCCAGGATTTGAACTCGGGGCGACGAGTCCATTTCCCATGACTTTAACCATTACACCACGCGCTTCCTTTATATATATATATTGTATTATATGTTCACAATTAAAGGAGGAGATAAGCATTGGCCAACTCTTGTCGTATTAAATCATAATTCGAAAAAAATAGCACCACTTTTTTAATGATTCTTTCGCATAATTTATGTCTGCGAATGTCTTTGCGATTTCGAGAGGTTCGCGTGCAATATATCCAATTCTGATTATCTAGAGACGACCATACGTTGTCTGTTCCATTTTATCAGGGTACCCTCCCTTACCAACTACCCCCAGCCACCCCTATTGTTAACGATCAAATCAATTTTTTGGCAACAAACTCGCTAAATATAGTTCATATTTATCTAACAGAGTTTTTGCTATATAAATATATTTTTTATGGACTCCCTAAATGGTTGGCTGTTTTGGTTTTATGTTCAGAGTTATTTTATTCAATTCAGACTTTTTGGCAATAACAATGGTGCCTTGACTTACGAATTAAACAATTAAAACAATCCAAACTTAACCCTTTTCTAACTTTTCATATATTGAACCAATTTGTAATTGTATTCTAAAGCACCTGCCAAGTGGAACACAGAACTGTTTACGGTTGAGGCTCCCGTCTTTCATTGATAAATTTTACTAATTTAACTATTTAGTTAAAATAGAAAGTAAAAATACAATTAGTTATCTCTTCTTGTTAATGCATTTCTGTTAAGATTTATCCCCGAGATGTTTCCTCATATTCATCAAGATAAAACAAAATAATTTGATATCAATAATACTAAGCAGATATTAATCAAATTTGTTATATTAATGTACAAATAAGCCTTCCGTTTCATACTGTAAACCGCTATTTGCTGTGAATATAATTACAATTGCATTTTATTAATATGTAGGTATGGTCAACTGTATTAATAATGTAAAACTATATTATTGGTAATTTAGGTTTAATTAAAAATTTGATCATGCTAAGTGTAACGTAAATAACTAAAGGGATTGTGGCTTGAGTAGTAATGTAGTTTCAGTTACAGACAGACAAACAGACAATCAACATTATATATACTAGCAAATATATGCACCCTACGGGTGCAAGTATTTAAGTTTAAATGTAATGAAATATTAAATTAAATCAGAAAGGCAAATGAAACTAATTAAGAATTCAAATAAAAAGATTTGAAACGGAGGGGGTATAATCGGAAAATAGAACAACTGAAACTTACTCTTTCATCACTTCCGTTTTTCAATGCTAAATTTTCCTAATTTAACTATTTTGTTAAAATAGGAAGTAAAGAATAA
>CM042174.1:42290120-42317620 GCA_023376005.1 Doryteuthis pealeii | reverse complement strand
ATTTTATTTCAAATAAGGATTTACTCTGATGAAAGTCGAATTTTCTTTGTAAAAATTTTTATCACAGAATAACGCTTGCTTTTCTCGTTATTCTGTGATAAATTTTTTTATCACCTTCCTCATACCAACAAATGCCCTGAAGATGATCTAATTAGTAGATCGAAACACTCCAGCGTTGGCCAATAAACCTTTCTTAATATACTACACACACACACACACACACACACACACACACACACACACACACACACATATATATATATATATATATATATATATATTATATATATTTATCTATTTATTTGTCTATTTATTTATAGTCATCCACAGAGACCGTGTTTCAGCGTGATTTAGCCTAACTTTAGCAATAAAAACAAGACAATAATTCAAACAAATAACAAACAGCCTTGATACTGGTTCAGAAAAGAACTAAAAGTACTTCGTTTACTAATGAAAACTCTTTCGAACAACTCATAAACACATTTTTTTTTTGAAAACTTGAAAGAAAAAGTAAAAACATCAAAGCAATAAGGATTTCATTATTTTTAACCAAATTTGTTTGAATATATATATATATATATATATATTATTTGGGAGAATATGTGCTTAATTGGAGTCGTACCTAATTTTGAAAATTAATTAATTAATAATGAATTAGGCGGGAATGCCTATTTAAATGTATGGCTAAACAAATCAGCCATACATTTAAATAGGCATTCCCGCCTAATTCATTATCAATTAATTAATTTTCAAAATTAGGTACGACTCCAATTAAGCACATATTCTCCCAAAAATTTGTCGGCAAAAAGCCATTCCAAATACACCGTGTTTACAACTATATATATATATATATATATATATATATATATATATATATATATAATATATATATATATATATATAAGGTGTGTCATAAAGGTATCAAGATTTACCAAGATAGAAACTGTGAGCAATTTAAAAAAACATTTGGGTTAAAACCTGAAATTTTTGATTAACAAGTTTTAATTACTGAGATAAATATATATTTAGTATTAATATTATTTTTAGTATATTGTTGTTTGTTGGGGGAGTGGCCTATTGTCAGTATCAACCAGACAGCGAGGGAGTCTATTCCCTTTTCGCTAGCGCTAGACCTGAGGAAGTACTTTTGCTGAGGCGTAGCGCCACACCTACCGCCAGCTCCCCACTTTACCGCGCAGATCAAATTGTACAATCTGTGCTACTCATACGCTGAGTTGGCGGGGACTGGTATCGAACTCAGAACCTTGGGATTCCGAGGCGAGTACTCTATCGACTGAGCTAAACCGGTCCTCATTTTTAGTATATAGTGCATTTATTTGTTAATATGTATAAACTGAGTATTTGCATACTCGCAAAAATATGCATTCTCAGAAACGCTGCAGCATAAGCTTATTAAACATTCGTTAATGAAACTTATAATATAAAACTTATAATTATAACTTATTGAATATATATATATATGTATATATATATATTCAATAAGTTATAATTATAAGTTTTATATTATAAGTTTCATTAACGAATGTTTAATAAGCTTATGCTGCAGTGTTTCTGAGAATGCATATTTTTGCGAGTATGTGTGGTTATGAGTCTAATGAGATAAAATTAAATATTTTATAAAATAAGAAAGTCCGCAAAATTGATTATGCTTCAAATTTTAATATATTATAACATACTTAACAATGCTTCAAGCAAATTACCAATTACCAATTAATTATATATATATATATATATATATATATATATATATATATATATATATATATATATATATATATAAGACAGGACACTTTTTGAATCTATTAATAATGGAGATTCGCTTCCGGTTTTTCTCTGTAACAAAAATTACGTTACTGCTTACGTCACATTACCCAAAATCGTCATAACATAGAATAAATACACTCAAAATTTGAACATGCAACATTAGACAGTCCTCATTGGGTTTTTTTAAAACAAGTTTTAATAAATACATGACTGGTATTATATATCTATATATAGTTTGTTTTATTTTAATACATATTTAAAGTTTATATTTCAAATTGTTTTATTTTTTTTAATCCTTTAATGAATTTGATGATTTTACTTACTTAGGGTACAAACTCGCTGACATTGAATTTTTTACTCCCACCCCTCCGGAAATATGTTTCAAAAATCTATTTTTACATCGCTCGCTGTGCGTTTTTTATTTTGCTAGTATGAATAATTATCGTAACCTTTAATAAAAGCGACTGTGCATTCTTTTATCTTTCATATTACAGATAACCCACAGAATTATTGAAACATTTGAAAAAATTATTTCGAACTCATCAACTATGATGTCGTAGTCCAACACGTTATCAACTACGCCAAGGAGACGCACAAGGAGTTGATATTCCATTAAATAAAGTAAACGCAAACTAAAGCATCGCACTTGCTTCGGTGCCAGACCGTGTCTATTGTATATATCAAATTACATATTACTTTCGGACAAGACAGAAATTTCGGCCAAATGTTTATTAACATCGAAAAAAAAAAAAAAGAAAAGAAAAGAGGGGAGAATTGAATAGAGTCAATGCAAGGGGGGCACGAGAGGGAGGTGTCTGGGGGATTTTGTTTTAGGTTTGTTTTTATTTTGTTTTTATTTTATTTTTCGGTATTTTTGGCTCCACAAGCGTGGTAACCTAATAAAGGCCGGTTTGGCCACGTCTCAAAAAGATGTGTACAAATGGGAAGAAAGAAAGGAAGGAAGGAAGGGGGAAGGAAAGAAGGAAGAAAAGGAGAGAGAGGAAGGAATGAAAGGGGAGGAGGGGGGAATGAAGAATGAAAACAGAAAGGAAGGAACAAAGGAAGAAAGAAAGAAAGAAGAAAAAAAGGAGTGAATGAAAGGAGAAAGAAAGAAAGGGAGGAAAAAAGAAGGAAAAAAGGGATGAAGAAACAAAGAAAGAAAGAAATAAGGGTAGGAAGGAAAAAAAGGAAGAAAAGACGTAAAGAAAGGCTAAAATTATGAATAAATGAAGAAAGAAAGAAAGAAAAAAGAAAGAAAGAATGAAAATAAAGAATAACACTAAAAGAAGAGAAAGAAAATTATAAGAAAGAAAAAGTATAACTATGAATAAATGAATGAAAATACAACTATGAATGAATGAAAAAAGAAAAAAGAAAAACAGAAAAAAGAAATAAATAAAAAAAAAGAATTAAACCAGAGAATAGCACTAGAAGAAGAAAAAGAAAAAAATTATAAGGAAGAAACAGTATAACTATGTATGAATAAATGAAAATAAAACTATGAATGAATGAAGAAAGAAAAAACAAAAACAGAAGAAAGAGAGAAAGAAAGAAAGAATAAAACTATAAGACAGAAAGAAAGAAAGACAGAACACCAAATGAATGAAAAAATAAAAAATAAAACCAGTAGAAATAAAGAAATAAAAGTAAGGATAAAACTATAAGAAAAAAAAGGAAGGAAAGAAAGAAAATTCAACTATAAGAAAGAAAGAAATTAAAAAAGAAAGAAAGAAAGACAAAGACACCGAAGGAATGAAAAAACAAAATAAGACCATAAGACAGAAAGGATGAAGAAAAGAAAGAAAGAAAGAAAGAAAGAAAGAATGCAGGGATAAAACTATTAGAAAGAAAGAAAGAAAGAACATATAACTATAATAAAGAAAGAAATTCAAAAGCAAAATGAGAGAAATAAAGGAAGAAAGAAAGAAGGAAAGAAAGAATGAAATATAAAACTATTAGAAAGAAAGAAAGAAAGCAAGCAAGAAAGAAAGGATGAAAGAAAGAAAGAAAGAAATTTAAAAAGAAATAAATTAAAAAAGAAATAAATTAAAAAGAAAGAAATTAAAAAAAAGAAAAAGAAAGCAAGAAGAAAGAAAGGAGAAAGAAAGAAAGAAGAAATTTTAAAAGAAGAAATTAAAAAAAGAAAGAAATTAAAAAAGAAAAAAAGAAAGCAAGCAAGAAAGAAAGGATGAAAGAAAAAGGAAATTAAAAAATGAAAGAAATTAAAAAAAGAAAGAAATTAAAAAAAGAAAAGAAAAAAAGAAAGAAAGAAATTTAAAAAAGAAAGAAATTAAAAACAAAAGAAATTTTTATAAAAAGAAAAGAAAGAAAGAAAGGAAGGGTGAAAGAAAGAAAGATATTAAAAAAGAAAGAAATTATAAAAAGAAAGAAATTTAAAAAATTAAGAAGGAAAGAAAGAAAGAAAGAAAGAAAGCAAGAAAGAAAGGAAGAAAGAAAGGAAGAAATTATAAAAGAAAGAAATTATAAAAAGAAAGAAATTATAATTAGAAAGAAATTAAAAAAAGAAAAGAAAAGAAAGAAAGAAAGGAAGAAAGGAAGGGTGAAGGAAAGAAAGAAAGAAATTAAAAAAGGAAGAAAAAAAAAGAAATAGAAGAGGTGAGACCCCCCACCCCCCAAACTATTAGATTCCATTTATCTTTCTATTGCATCGTCATTTTATGCCGTCCATCATTAATAAGTAAAGTGTTTACATCAGACTATTTTAATGGCCAACCTCAAGTCGATCTTTCGAGGAGGGACACACAAGGCAAAAACGAGGCAAACCGAATTGAAAGCCAACAAACTGTATCTTTCTCCCCCCCCCCCGCCATTTCTCTTTCTTTCTTTTTTTTTGTTGAATGTCAGCTGTGCTAAATCGCTTTTATTGAGCGACTAGCACATCCCAAGCCATAAAATCAGGAGCTATAACCCTCGATAGGCTATGCTAATCTTTTTCAATTACCTTTTCCAAAAGATCTACTAACCTTTTCTTAGGTGCAATGAGTGAACTGACTAAAAACCTCGTTTAGTCTATGCTAAGTATTAATTTATGCAAAATCATTCAGGTATTTTATGGTATAACGAGAACTTAGAAAGAAGAAAAAAGTCTCCTGTTTTAATGTCATTACTACAAGGTTCATTCTTAACTACCATTCTCAGATATTTTAGGGCGTCCCATTATATTGTAATGGTTAACAATCAAATTGGTTGGTTGGTTGGCTGGTTGGTTGGTTGGTTGGTTGGTTGGCTGGTTGGTTGGTTGGATTTTACGGCATGTCAACCCTTGTTGGGTTATTTTATGCCAAAGTTTTGTTATATTCGTTCTTGATGGGCACTCAATTTATTTTTAAACTCAATTTTACATTTTTTCAGGTCAGTTAACTTTGAACAACGTATCTTTGAGGTGTAACACAGATTCTCAAAGATACGTGGTTCAAAGTTAACTGACCTGAAAAAAATGTAAAAGATTTTAAATAAAATAAATAAGCATTATATCTTTTATTCATTAATATATCAACACTGAAAATTTCATTAAATTTGGTTAATTCCTTGATTTTTGGTATTTTTTCTTTTGGCGGGGTAACATACGATGATGGAATTTAGGTCCGTTAATTTCGATTTAACCAAAAACATTTTTAAGTTGGTGCTGTCTATCTCCTAAATTACACGTGACAGATTGCACTGGGTTAGTTGGTTAGTTAGTTGGTGAGTTGGTTGGATTTTACGGCATGTCAACCCTTGTTGGGTTATTTTATGATATAACGAGGCCGGCTTAGCTCAGTCGGTAGAGCGTTCTGCTAGAAACCACAAGGTTCCGTGTTCGATACCGGCCCTCGCCAACTCAGCGTATGAGTAGCACAGGGATCTGTGCGGTAAGGTAAGGAGCTGATGGTAGGTGTGGTGCTTCAACTCAGACGCTAAAATAATCTCATTGGTCTAGCGTTAGTGAAAAGGGGATAGACTCCCTCGCTGTATGGCTCATACCGACATTTGGCTGCCCCGACGAAGAAGTCGATGAAGAAAAAATCCCCTGTTTAATGCCATTACTGCTAGGTTCATTATTAACTACCATTCCAGATATTTTAGGACGGTCACATCTTATTGTAATGGTTAACAATCTATTGGTTGGTTGGTTGGATTTTACGGCATCTCAACCCTTGTTGGGTTATTTTATGATATATGATATCATGAGAACATTTAATGAGCTCTAAGTCAATGAAGAATAAGTCCCCTTAACGTTCATTCCTAGGTATTTTAGGGCGTCCCATCGTATTGTAATGGTTAACTATCTGGTTGGTGGACTGGTTGGTTGATTGGTCACATGGTTGGATTTTACGGTATGTCAAACCTTGTTGGGTTATTTATGCCGAAGACGTTTTGTTTCATTCCTTCTTGGGGTACTCAATTTATTTTAATCTCAACATTTAAACTTTTTAAACTTTTTAAAAATTGCCCAACTGTTTAAATATTCGGACCTTTAAGCACCCAGGGGTGACCTGGAATCAGAGGGACATGTTTCGCTTGCACCGTCAACGTACGGTTGTTTGTTACCAGACGATTTTTAGACGCATTTTAAAAATTATAAAACTAACTGCTAACCCTAACTCTAACCCCTAACCCTAACCCCAACCCATAACCCCTAACCCTAACAAACAACCGGAAGTTGACGGTGCAAAGTGAAACATGTCCTTCTGTATCCAGGTCGCCCCTGGGTTGTTTAAAGGTAACTTGGTCCAAATATTCTAAAATCATCTACACTTCCTCTTCAATAGAGCTATTCTATTATTATGGAAGAGATGTTGAACCCTGTCAACTCACGTCCCGGTAGTCATTTGCTTATAATGCCACAGAATTTTCACCGAGATTTCTAAGCATCGCATTGAAACCATTTCTACAGATCAAAGAATTCCTTTTAATCTACAAAGTCTTTGGCAGATAATTCCATATAACGATTTTAAATATCCATACAAATAATATTCAGACAGTTTTAATGCAAAAAATGAAAAATAAGAATAAAAAGAATGTAAAATAGAAATAAAATAATTCAATATTGTCAGAAAGATGCGAGATATTAATCAGGAGAATAAAATTCCTGTCAAATATTCTGGAATCTTTTCCCGGAAAAGAGAATCTTCAGTCAGAATTTTTCTTTTCTTTTTTTCTTTTTTTTCTTTTTTATCTTGAGAGAAAATAGACAAATCACGGGATATGACACAAAACGATTTTCTTCTTCTTCTTCTTCTTCTTCTTCTTCTTCTTCTTCTTCTTCTTCTTCTTCAATATTATGAATCTTCTTCTTCTTCTTCTTCTTCTTCTTCTTCTTCTTCTTCTTCAATATTATGAATTCTTCTTCTTCTTCTTCTTCTTCTTCTTCTTCTTCTTCAATATTATGAATTTCTTCTTCTTCTTCTTCTTCTTCTTCTTCTTCTTCTTCTTCTTCTTCTTCTTCTTCTTCTTCTTCAATATTATGAATTTCTTCTTTCTTCTTCTTCTTCTTCTTCTTCTTCTTCTTCTTTCTTCTTTCTTCTTCTTCTTCTTCTTCTTCTTTCTTCTTCTTCTTCTTCTTCTTCTTCTTCTTCTTCTTCTTCTTCTTCTTCTTCTTCTTCTTCTTCTTCTTCTTCTTCTTCTTCTTCTTCTTCTTCTTCTTCTTCTTCTTCTTCTTCAATATTATGAATTTCTTCTTCTTCTTCTTCTTCTTCTTCTTCTTCAATATTATGAATCTTCTTCTTCTTCTTCTTCTTCTTCTTCTTCTTCTTCTTTTCAATATTATGAATCTTCTTCTTCTTCTTCTTCTTCTTCTTCTTCTTCTTCTTCTTCTTCTTCTTCTTCTTCTTCTCTTCTTCTTCTTCTTCTTCTTCTTCTTCTTCTTCAATATTATGAATTTCTTCTTCTTCTTCTTCTTCTTCTTCTTCTTCTTCTTCTTCTTCTTCTTCTTCTTCTTCAATATTATGAATCTTCTTCTTCTTCTTCTTCTTCTTCTTCTTCTTCTTCTTCTTCTTCTTCTTCTTCTTCAATATTATGAATTCTTCTTCTTCTTCTTCTTCTTCTTCTTCTTCTTCTTCTTCTTCTTCTTCTTCTTCTTCTTCTTCTTCTTCTTCTTCTTCTTCTTCTTCTTCTTCTTCTTCTTCTTCAATATTATGAATTTCTTCTTCTTCTTTCTTCTTCTTTCTTCTCTTCTTCTTCAATATTATGAATTCTTCTTCTTCTTCTTCTTCTTCTTCTTCTTCTTCTTCTTCTTCTTCTTCTTCTTCAATATTATGAATTTCTTCTTCTTCTTCTTCTTCTTCTTCTTCTTCTTTACCTAACATTACAATTTAAATTAAATGTCTTTCCTTCTTTCTTTCTTTCTTTCTTTCTTCTTCTTCTTCTGCGTCCAATATTACAAGATATTTTCTCTTTCTTTTTCTGTCTTTTTCTTTTATGTTTGATCTAAAATTAATAATTACCCCCACCCATCTATATCCCCCACGATTCTTCTTCTTCTCGCTTCTTCTTCTTCTTTCTTCTTCTTCTTCTTCTTCTTCAATATATGAATTTCTTCTTCTTCTTCTTCTTCTTCTTGGCCTAATAGTACAGTTTTCTTTGCTCTTTTTTACTTCTATTTTTCTTCTTCAATATTATGAATTTCTTATTGTTGTTGTTTTTCTTCTTACATTTCCCCTTCCTCCTCCCCTCCTCCTCCCCATCCTTTTCTTTTTTCTTCTTTTTCTTCTTCTTCTAATACTATAGCTTAATTTAAAACTAACCCGAGCCGTAACCCTTTCTTGTTGTTTTCTTTTTCTTTTTCTTCTTCGTTTTTATTTCTCATATTTTCTTCTTCTTCTTCTTCTTCTTCTTCTTCTTCTTCTTCTTCTCTTCTTACACTTCTTCTTCTTCTCTTCTTCTTCTTCTAAAATGGCGGAACATTTAACCTTCATGAAATATAACGTCAAACAAATTAGATCAAATGTTTTAAATTAATGGTATCTTTTTCCATTTCCAAAGGTCGATGTAGCGGGTGTGTGTGTGTGTGGGGGGCTGTGTTGGAATGGCGTGTGGTGTAACCATTCATATTGTAAGAAATGGGGTTAAAATCCTAAACGTCAGGGATCAAATCCCGGATACCTATGCTTGTGCTGCACTAAATATATATATATATATATATATATATATTATATATATATTTCAAAGAAAGAAAAAAATAAACAAACCGTCATTCTGTAATAAATTTATTTCGACCAAAAGCTCAAAAGGCTTTTAAAAATTTTTACAAAATTTTGAAATATCCTTAAGAGACTGGCCTCTTCAGATGGAGATTAGCTTTTGGTCGAAATGAATTTATTACGGAATGACGGTTTATTAAGTTATTTCTTTGTTTGAATATTTTGAATATTTTTAAATATTACTCTGTATTTAATCTAATCTATTGATTATTATACATTGAGCTCTCTTTAGGGATTTATAAAAATCCTTGTATGAATATATGTTTGTACCTACAAGAGCATACAGTATTATAGTGAGATTTTGAGGAATCATTTTGAGGTGGAATCCTTCCTTACTACCAGTCATTTGGATACCTTATATATATATATATATATATATATATATATATGTCATCCAGAGACACGTGTTTCGGCGTTTCACGCCTCTTCAGTGTGGCTAGACACAACTATCCTTGGCTAGGGTCGAACTCAGACTGACCGCATGATAGTCCGATATCTTATCTCCTCGTCCACTGACAACTGATGCGGGGACTGGTGTTTTTAAACTATATTAAGTACATAGGAATATTTATGTATTTTACGGTCACTGAGTTATCAAATTTCCGGGGAAATGATCATTGCTTATTTGCTTAGTAGTGAGAGTTAATTTAAATAACCAATTAGAGAGCTCATTACCAAATTTATGGGAGCATATATATATATATATATATATATATATATATAAACACGGTTTGTTTAGAATGGCTTTTTGCCGATAATTTTTGGGAGAATAAGTTCTTAATTGGAGTCGTACCTAATTTTGAAAATTAATTAATTAATAATGAATTAGGCGGGAATACCTATTAAATGTATGACTAAACAAATCGAGAAAAATCAATCTCTGTATGTACATTTCGGCCTATTAGGCCTCATCAGCAGAGCTATAGATCGGAAGACCGCCCTGTGCGTGATTTGAAACCGGACTGCCAAGCTGACAGGCCGATCCCATAACCTCTACACCAAACGGACTTCTTAGATTTTACGACTTGTTTAGAGTAGGTTAATATTCCTCTTCCAGTGACTTTTATTACACGACGATATGATAAGTTGTAAACACGGTTTTTTTAGAATGGCTTTTTGCCGATAATTATGGGATCGGCCTGTCAGCTTGGCAGTCCGGTTTCAAATTACGCACAGGGCGGTCTTCCGATCTATAGCTCTGCTGATGAGGCCTAATAGGCCGAAATGTACATACAGAGATTGATTTTTCTCGATTTGTTTAGCCATACATTTAATAGGTATTCCCACCTAATTCATTATTAATTAATTAATTTTCAAAATTAGGTACGACTCCAATTAAGAACATATATATATATATATATATATATATATATATATATTAACCCCTCCGCACAAGATCAATTGCTTAAGCGGAGTTTAACAGGTTTGAATTCAATTTTCCTTCTCCTACACTAGTTGCCCAACGAAGGTTAAAGAGCTTAATCTATTCTACTATTTACCCATAGCTGGATGGAGGATTGATGGATTTATATAATTCCTACGGGTATTATTGCTGTGTGAAATTTAAACAGCCATGTCCACCACCCGCCTCCTCTCTCTCTCTCTCTCTCTCTCTCTCACACACACACACACACACACACACACACACATATATATATATATATATATTCAAAAACATTTTCTTTGGGGATGGTTTAACATTAACCCAAACATTTAAACGTAGTCATCAACATCTTATTATAATGGAGATTGTGTGTTTTTCTGTCTGTAACCGAAACTATATTACTACTCAAGTCCAAATTCCCTTAGTTATTTACGTTACATTCACGTGACTTTATTTTTATCTAAAGCTCAATTACTAATAAAATTGTTTTACGTTAATACTGTTGGTCTTATCTACGTAGTAATACCATGCAATTGTATTTATATATACAATAAAATAGCAGTTTACAGTGTTAACGGGAAGGCTAATTTGCATATTGACATCAAAAATTTTATTTTATTAAATATGTGCTTAGTATTATTGATTTCTAATTGTTTGGTTTTATCTTAATGAATATGACTAAAAATCTCGGGTATAAATCTTAAACGAAATGTAATTGTAATTTTGTTCTTTACATTCTATTTTAGCTAAATAGTTAAATTAAGAAAATTTAGTAATGAAAGACGGGAGTGATAGAAGAGTAAGTTTCAGCTGTTCTATTTTTCGATTATACCCCCCTCTGTTTCAACTTTTTAAATCTGCATTCTTATTTAGTTTCATTAGTATTTCTAATTTAATCTAATATTTTATTACATTAAAACTTGAATACTTGCACCCGGAGGGTGCATATATTTGCTAGTTAAAGTAAATTCATCTGTTTTTGAGAACACTTTGTTTTTCTGATTTCTATATATTGTCGGATTAGTTTCCATACTTCACTCCCATATATATATATATATATATATATATATATATATATATATATATAGGCTTCAAATGAAGACGATTTTTCTTAGTATGCTTAAATATTTCATAATTTCCTATTATTATTATTTTATTTTATATCTGAAATAATAATAAATAGAATACAATGTGTACGTGAACAAACTCTTGGCCGAAACATGTGATGGTAACTCAAATTAAATCAATCTTATCCATTCAACATTTTTTCCTTTATTTATTTATCCTTTCAACATATATATATATATATATATATTGGAATGAATCCGACAGAATGAGGTAAAATAAGGAATGAAAGAACAAAATTCCGATAAAAATGTGTAGTATATTTCGCTGGAACGTTAAGTTTCGCTTCCTCAAGCCTTTATTGATAAATAATAAAGGCTTGAGGAAGCGGAATTTAATGTTCCAGCGAAATATACTACACATTTTTGTCGGAGTTTTGTTCTTTCCTTCCTTAATTTACCTCATATATATATATATATATATATATATATATATATATATATATATATATATATATGAGAATGTTTATATTTTTCTTGGTTCCTGCCAACGCGAACAACATCTTTTACTAATTTTTATTTTGTTTGGTCCCTTCGTTGCAAGTTTTTAATGACAAAGGACGTGAGGGCCACGAGATTCACAGGGCGATTTTCTCTTCTTGCAAAGAAATCCCTCCTGCAGAGACACATGCTGAAGAGAATTTATTATTTCTTTTTTTTTTTCTATTCCTAATATAATTCCCTTTCTTTTTTATTATTTTTTGTATTATTTCGCTATTCGAAGATAGAATATCACTTTATTATTTTCACACAGGTGTTTTTCAGTGGCTCAGTCTTCGAGATTTTATTCCTATTCTCAACACGAAAGGCCACTCAGTCACATCTTATATACAAGGGACTGACCTGCACCTGGCACATTGACTTCTCTATAATGGTCAGAGTCTTATGAAATACATCTTCATCGTTTGAAATCTATATCACTAATTTAAAGACATTTGCTGCATTATTCTCTATTGCCGGTCAAAAGTATTCAGACACATCATTTAACGCCGAATAGGTTCAATTTGATAAACAGAACATTCGGGTTGCTTACAGTACCTGCCATTGCTTAAGTTGTCACCCAATTAAGTATTGAACAGGTTGATTGCTGCTTAACTTTGATGGTCAAGCAGGAACGGCTTCTTTCAATGTGACTCGACTGTAATTATTCATGTTGGGAGTCAGTACTTCAGAAAAAGAAAATAGGAGGCAATCATAAAGTGAGGGTTCTATTTTCTATTCTAAAAAGGTATAAACTGATCCCCCAATATTTAGCCATTGTAGTGATAATGAATCTTTTTGCAATTGACTTTTAAAAAAAAACCCTGAAAGTAAAGAAAATTGATATTAAAGTAAAATGATCATAAACTGGGGGTTCTATTTTCTTTTCTAAAAAGGTATAAACTGATCCCCCTTTATTTGGCCCTTTCTTTTGCCAAATAAAGATGAAAGTAACAGTGAGAAACATTTTTTTCATTGGTTGTTTTGTTTTACGGCATATAAACCCTTTTCGAGTCATTTAATGCCGAATCAAGTCTTTTTATAAACAAAAGACTCCGGTTGCTTACAGTACCAGCCGTTGCTTAGGTGGTCACCCAATTAAGTATTGAACAGGTTCATTGCTGCTTAACTTTGATGATCAAGTTGTAACGGGTTCTTTCAATGTGACTTGACTGTAATTATTCTTGTTGGGAATCAAAAACAGAAAATATGGTGTAATCATAAAGTGGGGGCTCTATTTTCTTTTTTAACAAGTTATAAACTGATCCCCCATTATTTGTCCAATCTTTTATTTCCAATCAAAGATGAAGGCAATTGTAAAAAACATTCTTTTTGTTGGGTTGTTTTGTTTCATGGCATACCAAGCCTTTTCGAGCCATTTGATTTAGAATCAATTCATTTTGAGAAACAAAGGACCCTAATTGCTTACAGTACCTGATGTTGCTTAATTCAATTAAGTATTGAATAGGTTCATTACTGCTTAACATCGCTGATCTACCAGGGACCACTAATAGTTACTTGAAGCTATAATTGTTTACTCAGGATTATTATTATTGTTAATTACTTGAGACCACATAACTGTGTACAAACAAACGACTTTCATTACAGAGAAATAATTACTTGAGACTATATAATTGTACAGGAATTATTAGTTATCTGTTCTTTAGAAAAAGTAGGGGTTCAATTTTCTATTGTAACAAGTTATAAACTGATATCCCATTATTTGGCAGTTATCTTTTTCTATTACATTATCCTACTGTGGCATATCCACAGGTCCTGCTAGTCTATATAATAATACTGGTGTTCCTACAAAATACGACCGTTATCAACTTGCAACACACTCTGGTTATGTTAAAGTTAGACAATCCCCAAAATTTGAACTTCCAATTCCAAAAATTGGTGAAGTTATGTCGATTTTTAGCTTTAGAAATTTGAAGAGGGTCACGAAAAATGGCGACTTTTTAAAACCTATTTTTGTCTGTAAAAGGAATTCTATAGCTTTTCTACTCCTAGATATTGGTTTATAGAAGCATTTCTGACCAAGGAATCCAACAAATCCAGTGGGTAAATAGTAGGGCAGATTAGATTCTTTAACCTTGGCATGGCAAACAGTGTAGGAGAATGAAACTCTGAATTCAAACCAATGAGGCACACTTCTCATTAAAGAATACTTTAAGTGTTCCTCCCCCTCCTCCTCCTATCCTATCATTATATATATTTACCAAACCCCTCCGCATGAGGAGGATGCGACACAAGGTCAATTTCTTAAGCGGAATTTAACAGGTTTCAATTCAGAGTTTTCCTTTTCCTAGACTGGTTACCTAGCCATGATTAAAGAGACCAGTCTACTCCGCTATTTACCCATAGCTGGAGGGAGAATTGGATTCATACCTTTCCCAACGGTATTAGCGACATGTGAAATGCAAACAGCTTCGTCCATGAATTGAACTCGGGTCGACGAGTCCATTTCACACGACTCTAACCATTAGACCACGCGCCTCCAATCCTGTTCATTCAATCCTATCATTATAAGCCACTAAAGGTTGATTGAATAAGCGGGAACCGGTCCACTCATTAAGTAATGTACCAACTTTGTGTTTTTTTTATATTCTTTAAATAAGTGAATGGCCATTAATGGTCTCTTCTTCTGGAACCCTCAAACACAAAATAGAGGAGAATGTAACCTTGACGACATTCAGAAGGTTTCGAACCATTCGGTATGTAAATCTAGCAGGAACCTGTGCCTTCATTAAGTAATGTAACTGTCAAGTATCTGGCCGCCATCCTTGGCCAGTTGTAAAGAACTTAAAGTAAATAAGTAAGTGAGTCCTGAATTATAGAATCCTTTGGTAAATGAATCAGTCCTAAGTTTTGGAATCCTACGTAATGTCAAAAAGGTCCAGCGATATAATCCTATGATCCGTCGTCCATGAAGATCGAGTAGCTAAGATTAGAATCAGCCAGTATAAATAATTATATCAGCAGCAGCGCACTGCCAGTGATTGGACAATAGGTTGGTCACATGTTTCTCGGCGAGTCTATAAGTACAAGTAGCCATCTGGCACACACATAATATCCACAAAAAAACGACAATAACAATTTTATTTTTTTGTTTGTTTGTTTAAATAAACCTCAGAACTGAATGGCCATTAATGGTCTCTTTTGGTGGCCTAAACCACAAAATAGAGAAGAATGCGACCTTGAAGATTTTCAAAAGTGTTGTAAAGTAGCTAGCGCCCCTTCAGCACTTGACCAGATGGCCTGACTCATAGCCTTAAAGAGTCTACGATTAAGGACTTCAATAGTTGATTAACAAGCTGATTAATATTCGGACTGACCTTACTGCGTTTGGCTATACCGTATTTGACCCTCTTGTAATAGTTAATTGTTTTGTGACTTATTTTTCTGTGTTTTTTTATGTATCCGTTTGCACCGGATACTGGTGCTGAATAAATATATTTATCACTCATTTTCCTCTATGTATCATTTCACCTCTACGATACAACAAGAAGGTTTTTAATTATCGAACCATTCCGTATATAAAGCGTTACCCTAGCAGAAAAATGGATATAGTCTTGTTTCACTACGTGAAGGATAATGTTCATACCCTGCACGTCGAAGGTTTGTAAAGCTCACAAGACGCAGAGTTTTTTTTATAAAAAAAAGCAATATAGATGAGAAAATATTTCATCATAGCTCATCTAATAAAGTGTTGGGTTGTCTTCCCTTTGCCTGGAAGAGTTTTCTTCCCTCTGGGTTCCCGTTTTTGACCACTAGGTGTTGTTGGTATTTAAGCGCCTGATTTGAACTATAGGCCTCTCTTTCTTCTACGGGACCTCTCACCCATGGGTTAGACACTTGTTTACACCCTCCCTGTGTGGGGTGAGATCCCCCACACAGGCATTAGTAAATGACTTTCTTGTGGTCTCTCTATAACCCTTCATTACTGCTATATTCTAGATATATCTACTTTGTACCCTTCTTTTTATTTGTCATTCACATGTACATTATGTATCTTTGTCACGTAAAAAAATAATCTTCATACAATGACTGCTATTTACACAGTAGCATTGTAACCAACAAAGCCTTTATCAGATGATAACTTTGGGTTCAGGCATGGTTTCGGGGCCGAAGCATCATTACCACTAACCCAGAGCGCCCCAGCAGTATCTCACGATACCGCCAAACTTTGTCGGTTTGCTGTCACAATATAGGACTGCCATATCCACGCTGATGCGGTTAGAGCTTTCTCCTGGATCTTTTTTATGTATTTCCCCTTGTCTGGTGGAGAAAGTCCAAGTTTAGACAAAAATGCCGAGGTTGAGTCGGTAATAAATCTCCGGAATCCGACTTCGATGGGAAATACATTTGTTATCCATCCGTTCCTGACGCATTGTTCACGTAGGTCTTCATATTTTTCCAACTTACGCTGATGGGCCCAATCAAGATTTTTTTCAAATGGAACTGTCAATTCAACGATATTTCATGTCTTATATGTTTCTCCATGTCTTGTACTTATATTAAAGTCCATGTTATGTTTAGCACCCTTGGTCGGAGTTGTTTGTTCAACTAATTATAATTTATATTATAACTATGAACCCAACAAAGACGTTATTTAAAAAAAATCCTATTTGTAGGCAATAGAATATAATGACAAACAAGGGGTCAGTAGTATTTACAAAACGAAACCTTTATCAACCAACAGAGACCTGTACTGGCAATGACTTCGGTGACACATAAAAATATTCGTCTGATACAATGGAAAAATGGCGGGGGTTCCGTAAATTCCAATCTAGACGTCCAGAATGTCAACCATTGTCACACAGAAGAAAACGAAATCGACAACGACTCGAAAGAGACTCGTCTTACTTTAATGGAGGAATTAAAATTGGTTTGTTTAAAAGATTAAGAAGTAATCAAATACCAACAAAAATGAGACCCAGTCTTTACTGTATATCTATTAATAATGGAGATTCGCTTCCGGTTTTGTCTGTAACAAACATTACGTCACTGCTTACGTCACATTATCCAAAATCGTCATAACATAGAATAAATACACTCAAAATTTGAACATGCAACATTAGACAGTCCTCATTGTTTTTTTTAAACAATTTAAAAAAATACATGACTGGTATTATATATCTATATATAGTTTGTTTTATTTTAATACATAACTAAAGTTTACATTTCAAATTGTTTTATTTTTGAATCCTTTAATGAATTTGATGATTTTACTTACTTAGGGTACAAACTCGCTGACATTGAATTTTTAACTCCCACACCTCAGGAAATATGTTTCAAAAATCTATTTTTACATCGCCCAGAGGGTGTTTTTTTATTTTGTAGTAGTTTAGAATTAATAAACTTTGTTCTTCTTTAAAGAAATACTTATATCTGTTTAAATATTTTAAACCTATTTAAACCTGAGAACCTATGAAATAGCGTAGGTGGTCACTACTAGAATAGGCTCGATCCTAATTAGTGATCATTCTCCGCACATTATTCATTTGTTGGTTTTTGTAAAAAAAAATTAATGTGTGAAAATAAACATCTTTCGTTCTTTCTTTCTTTCTTAAAAACACACAGGTGGTCTTCAGTTGATTAAAAAAAAGGAAACTACTTGTGATACACTTCCAATCATTCTTTAGACTCGTTTAGATTTATGGCATCAATCTCGATTAGTTACGTCTATCAAGTTGCTTTTAAAATAAAAAATAGGCAACATTTAAGTACCTGTCTGATATGAAGATGAAATTAATTTCACACTCGAAACTTCTAGAAGTGCCAGCCGCATCGAATCAGACCATATGTTGAACGTTAAATAGAAGTGCTCGTTGTGCAATGGTTGTCGTCGTAGGAAATGCCCACAGCGACACGAGTTCGAATCCTGGAGGAGACTGGTTGTATTTCTCAAAGCGCTAATATCCCTGGGAAAAGATATGAATCAATTTATTCTCCCTGTAGCTATGGGTAGGACTGCTGAGCTCTTTAACCTATGTATGGAAACAAGTCTATTTTGATTGGTTTCGTTTATTTTATTTTGCGGCATATCAACCACGGTGGGTCATTTAATGCCGATGAAGTTTTGAAATAAATTCATTCTTAATGGATACTCAATTCTTTTTATGAACCCATTTTTTCTATTTAACCGATAGATGGAAATTTACGGCATGTCAATCCTTATTGGGTTATCTTATGCCGGAGACCTTTTTATTCATTGGGCACCTTATGTGGTTTAATGGTTAGCAAGCTAGACTCGCAAGCCATTGTTAGTGAGTTCGATTCTCATTTGGCGCCCCATACTTCTGGTCTTGTGCCACATCTAACCTAAGCTTAGTAATAATGATTTTACTTACTTAGGGTACACACTCGCTGACATTGAATATTCTGCTCCCACCCCTCAGGCAATATGTTTCAAAAATCCATTTTTACATCGCCCGGAGGGTGTTTTTTTATTTGTACTAGTAAATTTAACAATCGAAACTTCTACAAGTGCTAGGCAAATAGAATGATTCCATATGTTGAACATTAAGTTGAAGAGCTCTTCGTGCAATGGTTATCGTCTTAGGAAATGGTGTGTATCTGTATCTAGTGGCGACGTTCAAACTCTCAAACTCTGGGGAATGTGGAGTACCACTCTATCACTGTTACTACCACGCCCATCCTGACCCGAAATGGTAGTACCTGTTAGAGACTCATCTATGGGTTAAATAGATAAGAAATGAGTATTACGAAATTGAATTAGAAAAAATTGGATATCCATCACGTAGGAATAAAATAAAATGTCTTCGGTAAAAAAATAACCTAACAAGGGTTGACGTGCCGTAAAATCCAAGCAATTAATGGATACGGTGAAACGAGTTCAAATCCTGGACGGGACTGGTTACATTTTACATTTTTTCCTGTATTTGCTAGAAGGCAGTGGATGAGGGTCTTATTGTCCTGGGTATGATACTAAACTCTATCTAGTGTTGAGGTTTCAATTCTGGAGCTCTGGGGATTGTGGAGTACCAGTTCATTGTCATTATTCCCAGATTCACTGTGACTCGGTTTGGTAGTACCTGTTAGTGTTCTATCTATAGGTTAGATAGATGAAAAAGACACCGGTTGAGATCTAAAAAAGAGTTAGGGATTAGTTTTAAAGTTTTGATTTGGGATTCTTCCAATAAATAGGTTATCGAAACTCAAGCGTATCTATTGCATTTAACCAAGACTCGACATGCCGTAAAATCCAACCAACGAACCAATCGTTGGAAATGGACACGGTGAACGAGTTCAAATCCTGGACGAGACTGGATACATAGCTCTAATGTCCTTGAGAAGAGGTAGGAATCCATCTATTCTCCCTGCGGCTATGGGTAATTAGTAGCCCAGACTGAACTCTTTAACCTTGGTATGGAAATCAGTCTATGAGAAAAAGAAAACTCTGAATTCAAACCTGTTAAACTCAGCTTAAGAAATTGACCTTGTGTCACATCCTACTCATATGGAGGGGTTGGTAAATATATAGAAGGAAAACTCTGAATTTAAACCTGTTAAACTCAGCTTAAGAAATTGACCTTGTGTCACATCCTACTCATGAGAGGGGTTGGTAAATATATAGAAGGAAAACTCTGAATTCAAACCTGTTAAACTCAGCTTAAGAAATTGACCTTGTGTCACATCCTACTCATATGGAGGGGTTGGTAAATATATAGAAGGAAAACTCTGAATTTAAACCTATTAAACTCAGCTTAAGCCTAGAAATTGATCTTGTGTCACATCCTGCTCGTGATAAATACATTTATTCTTCCAATAAATGGATTATCATAACTCAGGCGTATCTTATGTGTTCAACCAAGCTTCCCCAACGCAAGGAGGACACGAGTTCGAAACTCATCAAGAGTTTTTGCTTTGTTCTTTCTTGTCTCTGCTGTTGCCTTACTGTCGTCAAAAGGCGGAGCAAATTAATTTTGACTTTAAAGAAAATGCAACAGAAAATGAAATTAAAAAAAAATCCGAGTAAAAATTAATAATTATTAATTATAGGAAGTTTGTGTCCATCTATTTTTTTGGGGGGTTAGGGGGTAGGGGGTAGGGAGTAGGTGGGTTTCGAATATTTGCCAGTTCAGACTTTGGTTTTATTTCCTGTGGAGAGGTTGGTTTAAACAAACAGTCATTGACGCAGAATTCATTGGTGAAATGAAAAATGATCGAAAAACCTCAGTTAGAATCTCTCACGGGAAGTATGGATGTATTCATTTGAAACATTACAATATTCATTTTTATTTTTTGCAAGAAAAAAAAAAAAAAAAGAAAAAGAAAAAAACTGTAAAAAGCTTTCGTTTAAACTAAACGAAGACAAAAAGAAATAACAATATGGAAGCCTGTACGAGCCATAAATTCTATGGCATCATATTAATATTCTTTTTGAACTAGTTAACTATTTATTAAGTTAAAGTTTTTAATTAAAATTTATCAGTTCTTTTAAATAATTGAAAATAATCCAATTTATTATATAAAATTATAACTGACGCTCAAGCAACTCCACTGTTCCGAGAAATGCAGGAACTAAAGTCACTCGGTATGACACATGGACAATCGAATGGGTCATAGGAAACTTCCGGATTATATGGAATATAAAAGTGATATTTTAAATGCGGGATTGGAGTTATGGTTAATGTTTTATTTGGTCACAATGATGTTAGTAAATTAAAAAATTAAATACTGTAGAGTGGGCTATTGTCTGTATCAGCCGAGCAGTGAGGGAGTCTATCCCTTTTTGATTGCGATAAACCAGGTAGATTGTTTTGTTGATTGTTTTTATCGGTAGATCTTAGATACTGCTTTAGAGAGAGAGAGAGAGAGAGAGAGAGAGAGAGAGAGAGAGAGAGAGAGAGAGAAAAGATTAGTTGGTTTGTTGGTTGACTAGATTTTACGGCATGTCAGTTCTTATTGGGAGAAAGTAGAGAGACATCAGCAGAGAGACAGACAGACAGACAGACAGACAAGGTAGAGAGAAATATAAAGAGCGGCAGCAAAAGGGAGAGGAGAGAGAGAGAGAGAGAGAAAAAAAAAATAGAATCAAAGAGAGAGAGAGAGAGAGAGAGAGAGAGAGAGAGAGAGAGAGAGAGAGAGAGAGATAGAAGAGGGGAGGAGAGAAAGAAAGAAAATATACGGCGAATTATAAAGAGGTAGCAAATGGGAGAAGGTAAAAAAGGGTGGAGGGAGAGAGGAATGAGTAAGAGAGAGGGAGGGTGGGGAGACATACAGACAGAGAGAGAGGGAGTGAGAGAGAGAGAGTGAGGGAGATAATAGTTCTTGCTTTGTACAATGCTTCCTCTGATTCTTCGTCTAGTGTTTCTAACTCATCTAGTTCGTCGACCGCCATGTTCCCTGGTTGACTTCTATTAACGGCTGGTTTTCTTCTTCTTCGTCGATTCTTCTTGCTGGGCTGGACATTACCTTTAATATCTAATTAACAAACACAACAACTTGTTGTTTCTTGATCAAGTTTTATTTCTTAGCACATGATTTCGTCGCGGAGGGAGTCGACCCACAAGCTGCAAAACAACGTCTACGCTCCTTGAAAGCCGGGTCGAATCTGCTCTAAACTAGAAACTTATTATCACGTGTCTGTATCGGAGGTCAGTTGGGGTCATCTAAAATATGTGCAGACACAAGATGTCATGCTGAGGACTGGCAAGGAGGCATTACATATAGGGACGGATGGTGAGAGAGAGTGGTGGGGATTCGTAGGAAAAGGGACGTTCACATTCTGGACGAGACGGTTTGCATTTCACATAGCACTAATATCCTATGGAAAGATATGAATTGAACTATTCAACCTCTAGCTATGTGTAAATAGTATGGCAGGCTGTGCTCTTTAACTTTGGTATGGCAACTTGGAGATGAATTCAAACCTTTTAAACTCCGCTTAAAAATTGACCTTGTGTCACATCCTACTCGTGAGGAGTGGTTAGATGAATGCATAAACTGCACTTTCTTGCCGGCTGGAATGCCGAAGAATTAAGATAAATAAATCAATAGATAAATATGGTCGTCATGGTGATGGTATACTCCTTGTGGAGTCACACCCAGTCTGTGATGGTACTGTGTTTTCAGTAAGTTGAATTTGCATACAATTGTTAGTGAGTTCGATTCTCATTAGGCGCCCAATTCACTAGTAAATAATTATTTTAATAAACTTTGGCGCACCTAGACATGGTGTAATATTGAACAAGCTAAATTTGTAGACAATTGTCAGTGAGTTCGATTTTGGCAGTGTGTCGCATCTAAAATGTCAATCATAATCCCCAACGGTTATGGAAAATTACCCACCTCCGCTTTTAATTCTAACGAAGTTTATTTAAAATTCTAACATACAGATACGTTCACAATTTATAACTTCTGATATATTGTAACACCAGGTTCTGTTGTTGTTATTCTAAGAAAAAGATACGACTTTGAGTAATCGATGATCAATGATTGATCAATGGAGATTGGTGACTAAGATAATCGATATTAATGATTTGAAGATAATTAAGAAAGATCCAACAAATTGTCAGTTCGATTAAGTGATTCAAATCAGATCGAATCATTTAAAACTGAAAGATGAACAAACATTTTACTTACATAGATGGTTGTATCGATCTTTATTCAAAGTTATCTGATTGATTGCTTTGCTTGTTTTGAGATGAATGTAAAAAATGGATTTTATATAATAATAAATATATAATAATCTAAAAAAGAAAAAGATCAACATATATGTATATGTATATATTATATATATATATATATATATATATATATGAGTGTGTGTGATATATATATATATATATACACACACACACTCATATATATATATATATATATATATATATATACACACACACTCATATATATATATATATATATATATATATATATATATATATATATATATATACATGTAGAATTAAACGAAAGACACATCTCCTGTTTAACAATTTTATTTTGGGGACTTGAACTTCAGCCTCTACATTAATATAATAAAAAAAAAACAGGAACACATCACCCCTGATGATGGCACTTTGAAGTGCCGAAAGTACTTGGGACTTGAACTTTGGTGGACTTATCCACGAATTCCACCCAAACATTAAAAAGTTGGCCAGAAAACTCGAAAAGATCAAAAATAAAATTGTTAAACAGGAGACGTGTCTTTTGTTTAATTCAACATGTATAAATGAAAGAATGCTGCTCAAATACACACACACACACACACACACACACACACATATATATATATATATTATATATATATATATTATATTATATGTGTGTGTGTGTGTGTGTGTGTGTTCGAAAAAAGAACTTGTTTGAAATCGCTTGAAGAAAGTATTTTACAGCGATGGAGAAACAGTTATGTTGACGTCATCGTCACATGCGACGGATTTTCTTTTTTTGAACATTTTCCATGTTTTAACCGATTTGATTTAAAACACCAAAGGGTTTATTCTGACGAAGGCCGTTATTCCTTGTATACAAAAAAAAAAAAATTGTTTTCTATTATTGTTATTTTATTTTATATTTAAAATAATAATATATATAATACATGTGTACATGGATAAACTCTAGGCCTAAACACATATCAATCTAATAATATAAAATAAAATAAATTCTATTTTATCCATTCAACATTTTCTTTCCTTTATTTTTCATTTGAACATATATGTATATGGGAGATATATGAGGAGATTAATCCGACAGTATGTGGAGAAAGGTAGACAAACACGGGATGTTGTAGAAAATGGATGTTTATTGTAGGTACTGATGTCGACGATTCAACGTTTCGGTCTGTTAGACCTTCATCTTCACACCTAACACCTGTGTCACTATCAGAATCCACTATGATACACTCCCTATTAGAGAAAATGAAAATCCACCTCCAACCTCTTCTGACACCATCAACCGACCACCCCTTCCCTTATTCACGACCTCCTCAATTCTTTAGAAAGAAAATGTTCACCACTGAAGCAAGAAATCGTCGACATCACTACCTACAATAAACATCCATTTTCTACAATATCACGTGTTTGTCTACCTCTCTCTCTCTCCCTCTCTCTCTCTCTCTCTCTCTCTCTCTCTCTCTCTCTCAAGGCAATCTCAAACCGTCCTTCGGGTCGGGGGTCCGGTGAGCTTCGGCCACTGGACCGGTGAGTGGTGTTAAATTATTAGCGTAGATCCCAGGGGGCTGTCCCCCAGGCAATACCTACCCCCTTGGGGCAGGGCTGGGTTTATTGCCCAGCGCCTGAGGCGCCCCCTTGAGGGGAATGCCAAAGGGATCGCAGCAATTTTTGTTCTTTCTCACCCATGAGCTTCGGCTTGTGGGTGGGCCCACGTTAAAACGAGGCCTTGTGCCCAGTCCATACAAGTGGGGTATGAGGCAAATACTCTCTCTCTCTCTCTCTCTCTCTCTATATATATATATATATATATATATATATATATATATATGTATATATATGTATATATATATATATATATATATATGTATATATATATGTATATATATATATATATATATATATATATATATATATATATATATATATAATCAGTTTATAGCAATCCATGCATTTCCTATGCGTATACAAACATCGATAGATTTATGTTTAAATTTTGTAGGCAATCTTTCGTTGAAAATAAGGGAGACGTTTTATGTTGGCATAATGTACACTTTGTGATTGCTTTTAACCTTTAAAGAAAATTCATCTTTGACCATCTTTTTTAGGAACTTGAAATAACTTAATCTATCCATGGCCTTGTGCCAGACTAAGATGAATTTTAGTAAGTAGGTAAAAGTCTTATATACCTGTGATTTGTATCTGGAGGTAAACATTGGATGCTACAAAGTTTTATTTCGGAGAAACTTCCAAAACGATTTTGCTTGCAGGCCTACACTGGTGTATGCATATATAATATATATATATATATATTATATATATATATATATATATATATATATATAGATAGATAGATAGATAGATAGATAGACGTATATATACATAGATAGATGTATATATAGATAGATAGGTATATATATATATATATATAGAGAGAGAGATAGATATAGATGTATATATAGATAGATAGGTATATATATATATATATATATATATATATATATATATATATATATATATATATATATATATATATAGATAGATAGATAAATAGATAGACGTATATATATAGATAGATAGGTATATATATATATATATATATGTATATATATATATATATATATATATATATATATATATATAGATAGATAGATAGATAGATAGATGTATATATAGATAGATAGGTATATATATATATATATATATATATATATATAATATATATATATATATATATATATAGATAGATAGATAGATAGATAGATAGAGAGATGTTTTAAATTTTGTAGTCTATCTTTCATTGAAGACAACGTAGACCTTTTATGTTGGCATAATGTACACTTTCTAACTGCTTTTAACCAATAAAGAAAATTCATCATTGACCGTCTATTTTTAGGAACATGAAATAACGTAATCAATCCATGGCCTTGTGCCAGACTATGATGGATTTTACTAAATAGGTAAAAGACTTATATACCTGTGATTTGTATCTGGAGGTAAACATGGGATGCAACCAAGTTTTATTTTGCAGAAACTTCCAAAACGATTTTGCTTCAAGGCCTACACTGGTGTACCCATATATATATATATATATATATATATATATATATATATATATAGATAGATAGATAGATAGATAGGTATATATATATATATATATATATATATATATGTGTGTGTGTGTGTGTGTGTGTGTGTATATGTATATGCATATATAGATAGATAGGTATATATATGTATATATATATATATGTATGTATGTATGTATATATTGATAGATGGATGGATAGATAGATAGATAGATTGATAGAAAGAGAGTTTTTTAAATTTTGTAGGCTATCTTTCGTTGAAGACAGCGTAGACGTTTTATATTGGCATAATGAACACTTTGTAACTGATTTTAACCAATAAAGAAAATTCATTTTTGACCGTCTATTTTAGAAACTTAAAATAACGTAATCAACCCATGGCCTTGTACCAGACTATAATGAATTTTACAGACATATATAAAGACTTATATATCTGTGATTTGTATCTGGAGGTAGACATTGGAAAAAACAAAGTTTTTTTTTGATGACACTTCCAAAACGATTTTGCTTCTAGGCCTACACAGGTGTACCCATATATATATATATATATATATATATATATATATATATATATATATATATATATATATATATATATATATATAAGTGTATTTTGGCAGCATTTTTTCTTTTAAACATGTTGTGTTAAACTCCCCTTCTCACAACTCGTGCCCCCCTCCCACAAAATCACTACTGCATCGTTCGTTCGAACTACTACCAATTCCTACAACCTCCCCCTACCAATTGTTACTACCTCCCACTTCCAATTCCTACGCTACTGCTCGTTTTCCTTAAAATCGAGACACGGAACATACCATCAGTTTCCTACCTGAAGATGGCAAACTGTATTGACGAAAGCGCTCGTAATGAAACCTTTGGTGGACTGTTACACCAGTTCCACCCTGACACCAAAACGATGGCCAGAAAATTAGAAAGGATGGAACAAAAACTCGTCCGACAAGAATTGTCTGTACAGTTTAACACAACACACACACACACACACATATATATATATATATATATATATATATGTGTGTAAGTTAATTCCTAAGTTCCTTAATTCCTTAACCGGTAAGTTAATACTTATACATATACAAATATATATATATATAGATAGTTAGATAGATAGATAAATAGATAGATAGATAGATGAATTATGCAGGCTCTCTTTTGTTGAAAACAACGTAGACGTAATGTAAAGAAAAATCATCTTTGATGATCTACTTTAGAAACGTGAAATAACTTAATCAATCCATGGCCTTGTGCCACACTATGATGAATTTTAGCAAATAGGTAAAAGACTTATATATCTGTGATTTGTATCTGCAGGTAAACATTGGATGCAACAAAGTTTTGTTTTGCTGAAACTTCCAAAACGATTTTGATGCGCACAGGAAATTTTGAGATCAGATCAGACATGTTTGTTTGAAATGAAGAAGAAAGTTTCTCAGGCGATGAAGACGCGCATGCGCGTGCTGTTTAAAGGAAGGAAATGAAAAGTTATTTCCCGCTTGAAAAATATTTTCAATCGACGAAGCAAAATGGTGAAATGATTTGAAAGTTTGTGTCAGTGAAATCTTTACAACCAATCATAAACATGTCAATCAGGAGGGAATAATTTTTGACATTTGGTTGGAGTAAATAATTCCTTTCTCATTTACATTTAAATTGCAAACTTTATAAAAGCAGGAAATTAATACCGAATAATCTTATATATATATATATATATATATATATATATATATATATATATTATATTGTTGTGTGTGTGTGGGTATATATATATATATATA
>CM042174.1:42285120-42287620 GCA_023376005.1 Doryteuthis pealeii | reverse complement strand
TCTGTGTGTGTGTATCTATGTGTCTATCTGTGTGTGTATCTATGTGTGTATCTGCGTGTGTGTGTGTGTGGTCTATCTGTGTGTGTGTATCTATGTGTGTGTGTGTATCTATGTGTCTGTGTGTGTGTATCTATGTGTGTATGTGTGTGTGTGTCTATCTGTGTGTGTGTATCTATGTGTTATCTATGTGTGTGTATGTGTCTATGTGTCTATTGTGTCTGTGTCTGTGTGTGTGTGTGTATCTATGTGTCTATCTGCGTGTGTGTGTATCTATGTGTCTTTCTGTGTGTGTGTGTGTGTGTGTGTGTCTATTTGTCTATCTGTGTGTGTGTCTGTGTGCGTGTATATATATATTTACCAAATCCTCCGCACGAGCAGGATACGACACAAGGTCAATTTCTTAAGCGGAGTTTAACAGGTTTGAATTCAGAGTTTTCCTTCTCCTAGACTGGTTACCTAGCAAAGGTTAAAGAACCCAGTCTGCCCTGCTATTTACCCATGGCTGGAGGGAGAGTAGGATTCATACCTTTCCCAAGGGTATTAGCGCTAAATGAAATGCAATTGCCACGTCCAGATTTGAACTCGGGGCGACGAGTCCATTTCCCATGACTTTAACCATTACACCACGCGCTTCCTGTGTGCGTGTATATATGTGTCTATATGTGTGTGTGTGTGTGTGTAACTATCTATCTATGTGTGTGTATCTATGTGTCTATCTCTCTGTGTGTGTATGTCTCTATCTGTGTGTCTGTGTGTGTGTCTCTCTCTCACTCCATCTATGTGTATGTGTGTGTATCTATGTGTCTATCTGTGTGTGCGTGTGTGTATCTATCTGTGTGTTTGTATCTATGTGTCTATGTGTGTGTATGTATATCTATGTGTATATCTGTGTGTGTGTATCTATGTGTCTGTCTGTGTGTGTGTATGTGTGTGTATCTATGTGTCTATCTATATGTGCATGTGTCTATCTATATGTGTGTGTATCTGTCTATCTGTGTGTGTGTCTACGTGTCTATGTGTGTGTGTGTATCTCTCTATCTGTGTGTGTATGTGCGTGTATCTATGTGTTTATCTGTGTGCGCGTGATGTATCTATCTGTGTGTGTATGTGTATCTATCTATCTGTGTGTGCGTATCTATGTGTCTATGTGTGTGTGTGTATGTATATATATGTGTCTCTATGTGTGTGGGTTTGTCTGTATCTATGTGTCTATATAAAAAAATAGAAACCTTATAGAATTTTTTGATGGCACGTGTAAAATTTTATCATCAAATGAAAGTAAAAAAAAAATTACCATTTAAATGAAAATTAATTTGATAATTATAAGTTTTTCAATTTAGAGAAAATTTTCGAATCTAATGAGTTTATTTGAGAGTTATTCTCTACAAGAGATATTAAACTAATTTTAATTTTCCACTAAATTTAAGTTCAAGTGTCATTTATCTGATGAGATTCCTCAATGAGAGATCAAAATATATTTATCAGGAATCTCATTTGATAAATAAATTCAATCATTTATAATATTTATAATATATATTCATAATAGATAAAAGTTTTATTCCATCGTTTTTTAAATCCACTAAATGTTTTAATTTCCCGCGTTTTTGATGTCTTAGCCCAAAAGAAAAGCTAAAATGATAGACATCAACATTTCTATAGTGACTAAAGAGAGTATGAATAATTTTGATTTTTCGGACTGTTGTCCTCATCTTCATTGTGGTATGTATAAAATTGGTCAATTGGGTTGGTCAATTTTTCACTTTTTTAAATACCAAATTGTCTATCTATGCGAAAGTTGGGTGTTAGTATACTGAATACTGATACCTAAAATTAGATCTTTTACTTCTACCATTGTTAAAATTGTGAGAATGGTTAGTTTTAAAGTGGGGGCTCGTTATACAATTTAGACAAATTGGATCCTTCTTTTATGACTGTAATTTTGTTTTTTCGTCGACGATGGTTAAAATCTGACGTTTTTATTTTAGAGTACCAAAGCTAAAAAAAAAAAGAAAAAAAAAAAGAAAAGAAATAACAACAACAAAAAGGTAATCTTCAACTTTTACTCGTAAATTCCTACTATAAAATTAGGCTTGGGCATTATTTGAGCCAAACCTAATTTTATGGTAGGAAAAGTTGAAGTGTAAAACGAACCAAAATAAAAACTTTAGAATATACACATAGAAGTGAATATTAAAACAAATAAATAAAATATATTTAGTATTGTAAAATAACGGGTGCAAGAAAAATAAAACATTTATTGCAAAAACACGGACATAAAATGAGGGTTCAGTTTATCTTATGGTAGGAATTTACAAGGAACAAGTTAAGGATTACCCTCGAACGTTCCCTTTGTTTTGGAATCAACTGCTCAAAGAAGGGTTGCCTTCAGCACGGTTTTGTCATTAGACTAGATCTCCCTCAAGCCATGGGAATCCAGTAGGCTATAACATTTCCCCACCCTTGTCGACTTGACTCCTCACAAGTCAGCTGGGGTCTGATG
>CM042174.1:42272620-42277620 GCA_023376005.1 Doryteuthis pealeii | reverse complement strand
ACTGAAAATATTATTGTTTTAGGTGGGTCATATATATTTTGATCCAGGACAAGAAAATTGCTACTAATACACCAATAGTCAAATAAACAGCAATATATATATATATATATATATATATATTATATATATATATTATATATATATATATATATATACTGTTGGGACGGTACCAAGTTTCTTGGACAAGGTGATTCTAGGCTGGTCCTATTCTCTACCAGTAGTTTATTTGTAGAGTTCAGGTTGCGTATGAGAGCTCAATGTTTAATTTTTTATAAACTGAGCAAATTTATTTGTGATAAAAAGGCCTTAAATACCAGGGGTATCGTGATTATGGACCATTTCCACTTGTGGTTATATGGGCCCACCGAGCTTCGTCAATAAAAATAAAATAAAAACGTAGTTTGACGAAGCTCGGTGGGCTCCAGATACCACGAGTGGAAATTGGCTTTTTATTCACACACACACACACACAATATATATATATATATATATATATTATATATATATAGTAGTAGAGAGAGAGAGAGAGAGAGAGAGAGAGAGAGAGAGAAAGAGAGAGAGAGAGAAAAAAAAAAAGACAGACGAGAGAAGAGAGAGACAAGAGGGAGGGAGACAGAGATAGAGACAGAGAGATAGAGAGATAATGTACAGACTAAGATAGATAGAACAGAATAAAAAAGATAGCAGATACGATCAGTCTCAGATAGATAGATAAATAGAGAGATTGAGTAGATATTGATAAATTGGGAAAGCCTGATAGATAGATAGATATATAGATAGATAATGCACAGGACTAAGATAGAAGAGAATGAGATACGTAGGAACAGTCTCAGATAGATAGATAAATAGATATATTGATAGATATTAATAATTTGGAAATCTTGATAGATAGATAGATAAATAGGATAGATACAGATTAAGATAGACACAGAATGAAATAGGTACGAACAGTCTTGGATAGATAGATGAATAAGTAGACATTTTGATAGATATTAATACATTGGGAAAGCTTGATAGATAGATAGCATAAGGTACAGACTAAGATAGAATCAGAATAAGATGGTCACGAACAGTCTTGAACAGATAGATAAAAGTAGATAAATTGATAGATATGAACAAATGGGAAAGCTTGATAGCTAGATTAAATAGCATTGAAAGATATGAACAGACTTTGAAATAATATAATATATATATATTATATATATATATATATATATAATTATAATATATTATTATTTATAAAAGGATATGAAACAACCCAATATGCTGTTAAAGTGAAAATATTTTATATCATATTCATAGCTAATATTAAACACTATTTCGATATATAAAAATCATCTTCAGAGCTTGTTTATACTCCAGACTTATCAATAGCGGAGACGAAAATAATATGAATTTAAAACGAAACATTGAAAAGAGAATTTATCTATCATCGAGTTTGGAATATGTCTTCTTTATCAAAACTGTTACAATAAGAGATACAATACTGTCGCTGACCGAGAAAAGCGTTGGCGGTTTGCTTATATTTGAAACTTCCGCATAACTTTTTGCAACATCAATGTTTTTGTTTTAAATTCATATTATTCGTTCTCCGCTATTGATATCTGGAGTTAAACAAGCTCTGGAGATGATTTTTATATATCGAAATAGTGTTCAATATTAGCTATGAATATGATATAAAATGTTTTTCACTTAACAGCATATTGTATTGTTTTCATATCCTTTTATCTATCATCATACCGTCGGATTAATTTCCTTTCTCTTAACTTATATATATATATATATATATATATATATATATATATAGTATATATGTCATCCACAGAAACCGTGTTTCGACGTTTATGGTCTCATCAGTGTGGGTAGACTTAACAGCTACTTCTACCCAGTACAAAACCTGACTGACATTTCATCAGTTCGATCCCATTCCTGTCGGCCGTTCGTAGCTGCCGGTAAGAGGTGAACATTTTAACTGATAAATACATACATCGTAGATGTATGTACAATCAACAGAGAACTCCAGTCTGTAAATAACAGATGAGTACGGCCTTATGAATTATATGAATAAAACAAAAACTTTTTCGGCATAAAATGACCCAACAAGGGTTGACATACTAAAATCCAACCAACCAACCAACCATACAAACAAAAATATTAACCTGTTCATATTACTAGAGTTTGTTGGGATTTAAATAAATCAAAAATTTAAATTTAAATAAATAAAAAGTTCTGAGCGTTGCGACTCTAGCGTCCAGAGTTAACGGTCTTATCAATAAAGTCTCCATCTATACTCGAAACAGTTGTGTTTTGTTATTCTCTCTTCATTTCATTTCACTACCGTAATACACCAAATCCCTATAAGTTCCTTTTAAAAGTCCGTCGCAGAAGACGATGATGTCACTCCATATCTGCAACATTACAAATAATAGCTAGTGAAAATAATAGAATAGATGGTGAGGAGATCCAGGAGATCCTGCTGTCAACACCAACCTTTGATGATAATGATGATGATGATGGTGATGCTTTCTGAATTTGATTACTCTTGTAGAAGCTTCTTTTTTTTTTTTGAATCTCTTAAATTATTTGAATGTTATGCCTGGAGGCTAATAATTATAAGGCACACAATTCTTTTTATTTAAATGTTAAATTGATAAAGATGATGGTGGCTAGTTAATCCATTTCTTGACTTGCAGATGTGGTCACACACATTGCAAGGAAATTCTCATCTGCATTTGGTGGTTCATGGTGATGAAGACGTGCGCCGTTGTGCGGCTGTATTGATCTTCATATTGATCCGCTTACGCTCCTGTGCGGCACCGCGTTTCTCCAACTTGTTTGTTGGAGACGCAGACTTCCACATCTGCTGAAAAGGTTGTAATGGTGAAGTATCCTCAGCGTTGTCCTAAACGGTCTTTTGACGCTGTAGGCGAGATCGAACGCCGAAAACCCACAAACCTTTGATTGAGCGCAATACGTCCGTCGGTGTCGAAGCAGACAGCGGTGTGGCATGTTGAGTGTGTGGGCAGGAGCTAAAAGAAGGTGAAATTGTGAACGAGTTCGAGGCGGGCACGGAGACAAGTTGTGATGAAGCAGGTGAAACGCCGTGAGGTCCTGTGAGGCCGCGATTTTGTAGGTTGCGCGATTCTCGTGGGCTGGCGAACGGAGAGTTGTGGCGTATTGAATTCGCAGACCTAGTATAAAAGGGATGTTGGACAGAGCGAGGAAACGTCGTGGAGAGGGAACACAGACAAGATTAGGTTTGTTCAGAATTCTCTTCTCAAGGTTTGCGACGAAAGTAAATTGGCCTGTGGATACGTGTTTCTTGTAGAATACAGTTTGAGAATTATTTTAATTCTCCCATCTTTCTATAACGCTGGAGCGAGTTGGTGAGTGCGTCGCCGACTGGGTTGTTTCATTCCCTTTCTTGAAAGCTGAACACCCTCCTTGTTTGTGGTTTATACAAAGGCCTTTTAAGTCGCTAGAATACCTGAAGAGACATATCGAGAAAAGACATAAGCAAGATAGAACAAGCTCAGGACTGATACATGAGTGTAAGAGATTGTATTATCGTTACACTACTCCATATTATTTCGCTCAATAATGACTTGATAGTAACATAGTTAAACAATATAATCATAAACTTTCAACCCTAACTTAACTAGATTGACCCAGTTCGAGTATGCAGTGGGTCGCGTCTTGAAGTGGCTAGCTGCACAGGCCCACTAAATTTCGCACCCACTTTTTTTTTACCTAGTCTTGGTGACTACACTCACTGAAACTCGCTACTGCCCTCAACCTTGCCGTGCAGGATAAGTGTCTCTTATATTTCCCGACAACAGAGTGAAGCTTGGGCGTTGGCATCAGAGCAAAGGCCCAGTGTTCGTTGTCATTGGCAGAATCAAAACGCACTTTTGGGGACCCCTGTTCCTCCCGCCGTGCCTCTGCGAGTTCAATAGACTGCATGTACCTTTCAACTTTCAAATGTATATAACTAGATTTCATGGCAAATGTTTAAACGGCTTAGAACGGCAGATGTTTAAATAAACTCACTAACACATGACTACAAATTGGTATAACAATACGTACCACTCTGTCATATTTACTGATGTGGCATCGTGGTACAATATATGTAGTAAAAGTAATCGTCGGGGTGGCCTAGATGTCGGTACTAGCCTGGAAGTGAAGGGTGTTTATCCCTTTCACATAGCGCTATGAGCCAAGAAGCATGTTTTTAAGCGCTCTGAGGTGGAGGCGGCCAGCACACCTATCATCAGCTCCTACTTACGCACAGATCCTATGCTACTCATACGCGTGTGTTGGCGAGGGCGGTTTCGAACTAGGAACCCTTGTGGCTTCTAGCGAACGACTCTAACCAACTGAGGCTAAATTGCACATTTTCACTTCCTTATTTAAAACAATATTTAGAATAAAAGACTTTCATAACAATCATTAGCGTTCTTTGTATACAACTTAAGAAGGTGAAAAGAATGAAAACTTATATTATAAATCTGGATGGGCTATTTGCATTCATACAGTGTTAATACGCCTGGGAAAGGTATATAATCCAACTACTGCTCCCTCCAGCCTATCGATAAATAGTTAGGGTGGATTGGACTCTTTAACTTTGTAGGTAATACCAGTCTAAGAAGAAAGGAAAACTCTGAAATTCAACTGTTAAACTCTGGCTTAAAACATTTACCTTGTACCACATAGGTATGACTGGGGTTCGGGAAGGTTAATCCATGTGAAATGAATGCAGAAAATTAATTATTTTGACCATACAACAAGATTGGTAAGCATAAACCAGAATCTGTTCTTGAGAAGTGAAAGCACCACAAAATTATTTTGGGACTCCGAGGAGAAAAGACAGATGACGTTATCCAGCCAGGAAGTTAGCTCCTGATAAAAAGAATTAAAAGAGAACTTGTCACTGGTAAGATTTTTGCATTCAGCAGATTACAGGATGAGATTGAACGAAACGAAAGAAGAAAAAAAAATAC
>CM042174.1:42260120-42265120 GCA_023376005.1 Doryteuthis pealeii | reverse complement strand
CGTGATTATAGACCATTTCCTCTCATGGGTATCTGGGACTCACCGAGCTTCGTCAATAAAAAATAAAATAAAAACGTGGTCTGACGAAGCTTGGTGGGTCCCAGATACCCACGAGTGGAAATGGCCTTTTTATTCACAAATATATAGAGAAAGATAGATAGATAGTGTACAGACTAAGATAGATCGAAACAGAATAAGATAGCTAGATACGAACAGTCTCAGATAGATAGATAAATAGATATATTGATAGATATTAATAAATTGGGAAATCTTGATAGATAGAAAGATTGATGGATGGATGGATGGATGGATGGATGGATCGATCGATAGATAGATAGATAGAAAATAATATGAATTTAAAACGAAAACATTGAAAAGAGAATTTGTCTATCATCGAGTTTGGAATATGTCTTCTTTTTTCAAAAACTTTTACAATAAGAGATACATGACTGTCGCTGACCGAGAAAAGCATTGGCAGTTGCTTATATTTGAAACTTCCGCATGACTTTTTTTGCAACATTAATGTTTTCGTTTTAAATTCATATTATTTTCGTCTCCGCTATTGATAAGTCTGGAGTATAAACAAGCTCTGAAGATGATTTTTATAAATCGAAATATTGTTCAATATTAGCTATGAATATGATATAAAATCTTTTCACTTTAACAGCATATTGTGTTGTTTTCATATCCTTTTATCTATCATCATACCGTCGGATTAATTTCCTTTCTCTTAACTTATATATATATATATATATATATATATATATATATATATATATATATATGTCATCCACAGAAACCGTGTTTCGACGTTTATATCTCATCAGTGTGGGTAGACTTAACAGCTACTTCTACCCAGTACAAAACCTGACTGACATTTCATCAGTTCGACCCATTTCCTGTCGGCCGTTCGTATCTGCCAGTAAGAGGTGAACATTTTAACTGATAAATACATACATCGGTAGATGTATGTTACAATCAACAGAGAACTCCAGTCTGTAAATAACAGATGAGTACGGCCTTATAAATTATACGAATAAAACAAAAACTTTTTCGGCATAAAATGACCCAACAAGGTTTGACATGCCATAAAACCCAACCAACCAACCAGTACAACCAAAAATATTAACCTTTTCATATGACTAGAGTTCCTTTTAAAAGTTCGTCGCAGACGACGATGACGTCACTCCATATCTTCAACAATTGTGGACACCCTGGTGGCTAGTTGATCCAATTCTTGACTTGCAGATATGGTCACACACATTGCAAGGGAGATTCCCATCTGCATTTGGTGGTTCATGACGATGTAGGCGTCGCGGTTGTGCGACCCTATTGATCTCGATATTAATCTGCTTAGCTCCTGTGTGGCACGCGTCTCGCCAACCTTGTCTGTTGGAGGCCAGATCTTCTACACTTGAAGGTGTGATGGTGCATATCCTCAGCGTTGTCTTAATACGGTCTTTGAACCGTGTAGCGAGATCGAACGGCGAAAACCAACAAACCTTTGATGAGCCAACAACGGTCCGTCGGTCGAAGAGACAGCGTGTGGCATGTTGAGTGTGTGGGCAGGAGCAAAGAAGGTGAAATGTGACGAATTCGAGGCGGGTACGAGACGAGTTGTGAAGCAGGTGAAAGCGTGAGTGTTCTTGAGGCCGCGATCTGTAGGTTGCGAGTCTCGTGGCTGGCGAAACGAGAGTTGTGACGTATGAAAATTTCGGCCAGACCTAGTATAAAAGGAGATGGTTGGACAGAGCGAGGAACGTCGGTGGAGAGGGAACACGACAAGATTAGTTTGTCAGAATTCGTCTTCTCAAGGTTGCGAAAAGTAAATTTGCCTGTGGTACGTGTTTCTTGTAGAATACAGTGTGAGAATTATTTTTCTTCTCCCCATCTTTCTATAACCTGGTAGCGAGTTGGTGGAGTGGTCGCCGACTGGGTTGTTCTATTTTCTTTCTTGAAGCTGACACCCCGTCGTTGTGGTTTATACCAAGTCCTTTTAAGTCCTGCTGCTTTCTGGGCAACAGAAAAGGCGAACAAGCATCAGAACAAGCTGAATCTAAGTGGAAGAGAGTTGTTTATACGTTCAACTCCTCATTACTTCGTTCCTTCTAGAAATGAGTTGTTTATACGTTCAACTCCTTCTTTCACCATAACTTAACTAATTGACCCAGCTCGAGTATCAGTGGGTCGCGTCTTTGAAGTGGTTAGCTGCAAAGCCCACTAAATTTCGCACCCACTTTTTTTTACCTAGTCTGGTGACTACACTCACTGAAACTCGCTACTGGCCCCTCAACCCTGCGTCAGGATAAGTGTCTCTTATATTTTTCCCGTCAACAGAGGTGAAGCTTGGGCGTTGGCATCAGAGCAAAAGGCCAAGTGTCACGTTGTCATTGGCAGAATCAAACCACTTTTGGGGACCCCCTGTCCTCCGTGTGCCATTTGCGAGTTCAATGACTGCATGTTACCTTCAACTTTCAATATATAACTAGATTCATGCTAATGTTTAACGCTTAAAAACGCAGATGTTAAATAAACTCGCTTAACACGTTGATTACAAATTGGTATACATACGTACCACTATGTATATTACTGATGTGCATAGTGGTACATATATGTAAGTAAAGTAAAGTCATCGGGCGGCCTAATGTCGGTATCAGCCTGACAGTGAGGGAGTCTATCCCTTTGCCACTAGCGCTAGACCAAGGAGATTGTTTTTAGCGTCTGAAGTGGATCGCCACACCTACCATCAGCTCCTTACTCTACCGCACAGATCCCTGTGCTACTCATACACTGAGTTGGCGAGGGCCGGTATTGAACTAGGAACCTTGTGGCTCTAGCCGAACGCTCTACCGACTGAGCTAAATTGCACATATTTCACTTCCTTATTTTAAAACAATATTTAGAATAAAGACTTTCATAACAATCATAGCAGTATCTTTGTATACAACTTAAAGAAGGTGAAAAGAATGAAAACTTATATTATAAATCCTGGATGAGGCTATTTGCATTTCATACAGTGTTAATACCCCTGGGAAAGGTATAAATCCAACTACTCTCCCTCCAGCTATCGATAAATAGTAGGGTGGATTGGACTCTTTAACTTTGTATAGGTAACCAGTCTAAGGAGAAGGAAAACTCTGAAATTCAAACCTGTTAAACTCTGCTTAAAAAATTTACCTTGTACCACATAGGTATGACTGGGTTGGGAAGGTAATCCATTGGAAATGATGCAGAAAAATTAAATTTTGACCATACAACAAAATGTTATATGCATAAACCAGAATCTGTTCTTGAGAATGAAAGGCACAAAATTATTTTGGACTCCGAGAGAAAGACGGATAATATTATCCCAGCCAGGAGTTAGTCCGGATAAAAAAGAATAAAAGAGAACTTGTCAACTGGTAGATTTTGCAGTTCCAGCAGATCACAGGATGAAGATGAAGGAAAACGAAAAGAAAAAAAATATACACATATATATATATAAATCGTATAACTATACTGATGAGAGGTGATACCTCGAAACACGAGTCTATAGTTTACCCTATTATACGCTCCCAATTTCGGTAGAGCACTCTATTTAGAATTGCAGATTCACCGTATTCGGCTCAGCCAAATCTCACTTTGTTTACAAAGTTTGAGAACTCTAGGTGAAGGTCATTTCCGCTTAGAAATATAGCGATTAAATAGCCTGCTATACTTGGCGACTGACTGTGGATGTGTGGGTAAGAGGCTTGGCGGGCGTAAGTTCGTTCGGGTCTCAAACCCAGCCAGAGTCAGCTGCTAAAAATCGTATAACTATACTGATGAGAGGTGATACCTCGAAACACGTGTCTATAGTTTACCCTATATATATATATATATATATATATATATATATATATATATATATATATATATATATATATATTGATAGATAGATACATACATACATACATAGACACATAGATACATAGACTATGACAGTTTGATATATAGAGATATGAACAGACTATGATGAATAGATATTAACGGATTGAGTAATTACGAACCGTCAGATGAAGAAGTAAATGTGAGATGGTATACTGGATCATACAGTATTCAGTATACTAGTACATTCAAACTACAAGTGCGCCAGACATAGAGTAACTCGCAACAGAGTGCTGAAACACCGTGGTAGATGGTTCGCGTAATGGTTCCGTAATCCTTGCAGTCTTAGTTATATTTACCTCTCATCCAACTTATGGGGCGTGACACAAGGACATTTTATATGGGCCCACTCACAAGCCGAAGCTCATAGGTGGTAAGCACAAAAATCCGTCGATACCGTCGGCATTCTCCCTCGAGGGGGCACCTCAGGCGCTGGGTAATAAACCCAGCCCTGTCCCTTTAAATCAAGGGGGCAGGTATTGTCTGGGGGGATAGTCCCCTGGGATCAACGTTGTTAATTTTATTACCGAGCCACTCCAGAGGCCGAAGAGCTCTGGAGCAGGCCCCAAGGGGCCTTTGACGGCTCAGTAATTACCTCGATGTTCTCAGACAGCCGTGTTTAAATAGTCCTGGACCAGTGCATTCACCAGCAGGCATATAACGAGTACTTTTATTTAAAAAAAAAAGGATGCAAAAATAAGGCAAAAACAGGAATCCATTCACAGCCAACATATATATATATATATATATATATATATATATATATATATATGCTATTTCATTTGTTTATTTTATCATTAAACAGTTTAAAATATTAATAGCACGACTTAGTAGTAGTAGTAGTAGTAGTAGTAATAGTAGTAATAATGATAATAACCATAATAATAATGATAATAATAATAACTATAATAATAACTATAACAATAAATATGATTATAACAATAATAATAATAATAACTATGACAACAACAATAATGATAATAATTGTCTACTTCCACTTATATATATTAGATTTCGATTCATTTACTTCGGCTAACAATGTTCAGAAATACATATATTGATAAACAATCTGAAACGGAAAATTTACTACACTA
>CM042174.1:42242620-42250120 GCA_023376005.1 Doryteuthis pealeii | reverse complement strand
ACAGGCACATCAACATCTTCAGGGACAGCCTTCAAATGCGACATCTGTGGTCGAGAATGTTTCTCAAACATCGGACTTTATAGTCACAGGAGGCGCTGTAACTTCAGGGGCACAAAAACTTTTTTATAGTCTTCCGAGACTGAAATGCCAATAATAATAATAATAATAATAATAATAATATATGCAAAAAATTAAATTTTGACCACACAACAAAATGGTATATGCATAAACCAGAATCTGTTCTTGAGAACGAAACTCACAAAATTCTCTGGGACTTTGAGATAAAAACGGATCACCTTATCCCGGCAAGAAGGCCAGACCTTGTGTTGATAAACAAAAAAGAAAGAACTTGTCAACTGGTGGATTTTGCAGTGCCAGCAGATCACAGGGTGAAGCTAAAGGAAAATGAAAAAATAGACAAATATCTGGACCTTGCCAGAGAACTGAAAAAGTTGTGGAATATGAAAGTCAAAGTGATACCAATTGTAGTTGGTGCACTTGGAACAGTCCCAAAATGATTAGAAAAGGGCTTGGAAAGTTTGGATATCAGAGGAAGGATTGAAACCATTCAGAACACTGCACTGCTGCAATCTGCCAGAATACTCAGAAGAGTCCTGGAGACCTGAGGAGACTTGCTGTCACTCAGACTCCAGTGAAAGACCATCAGCTAACACTGATGTGAAAACTCAAAAGGGGTAAATAATAATATATATGTGTGGGTGTGTGTATGTGTATGTGTATTCAATTATCATTATGAGAAAGTATTTCGTAGCAAATATATTTTAGATAACAATTCACTACGTTTATCAATAAATATAAATGTTTTCCCATATAGCAATATCTATTCAAATGAAAGAATCTTGTTAGACTTGCAAGGTGCTTGATGTAGAAAACCCATTTCCTTCTTTCGTCATTGATAAATATTCCTAGATGAAAATCAACTGGAAGATTTGGCCGCACACAATCTCCCTCTCCCCCTCAGCTTCTCATTTTTCCCGCCTTGGGCCATATTAAGCAAATACTCACATTGTTATGCATTGGATATTATCATAAATACTTACAGGGCTTATATATGATGCTGTAAGTATGGCAATGGTTATCGTCGTAAACATTGAACACTGGACGGATCTGGTTGAATTTCACATGCGGAGGGTGTGTCCTGTCCGTTAATACCAACTAGCAGCGATTACCCGGCGTCGCCTGGGTAGAGTTTTTTTTTTAAGTTAGTCCAATAGTCCACAGATCTATTATTACTGAATCGTGAGATATCCTCGTGGGATATCCCATTTATATATGGCTGTGCCCGTGGTATAATGGTTATCATCGTAGGAAATGGACACGGCGATACGAGTTCAAATTCTGGTTGGATTTCACATAGATCTTTTTTTAAAATATTAAATAAAAAAAATTGGACACATGGCCTAGTAGATAAGTTAGTTAGGTTAAGACAGTTCTAAGTGACAGTTATCTCTGGATTCCAGATTCAATCCTGACCGGCGGCAGTAACATAGAAAAATAATTAATACAGCTCCTACCCCAGCTATGGTTAGCGCAATGAGAACAGGATACCCCCGTGGACTAAATAAAGGATTAAGTTCGAAGTTCCGTGATGGCTCCCGATTACGACAAGAAGGTTCCCGACTACGACAAGAAAGTTCATGACTTCGAAAAGAAGGTTCCCGAGTCCGACAAGAAATACCTGAAGAAGGCCTATATCGGCCGAAACGTTGTACAGATAACAATGAGGATGAGGACAATAGTCCGAATAACGCAGATAATAATAAATAAAATATAATAAATCAAGTAAAAGACAAAGAAAAGAAAAATACAAACAAGAATAATAATAAAAAATAAACAATTTAGAAACAAGATAAAACAATAATTTAAAAATAATTATATAAATAATAATTATTATTTAATATAATATATAAATGATATATAAATATTATATATAAAAGTCATATATATGTTATATATAAAAGCTTATACATATATTTAAAAAAAAAATGTTGAAGTCATATATATATATGTACATATGTTATATATAAAAGCATATATATATATATATATATATATATATATATATATATATATATATATACATATATATATATATATATATATATATATATATATATATATATATAATAAATATGTTATATAATTTGTATATATGTCATATATAAAAGTCAATATTTGTTTCTATATATTATATATAAATAATATATAAATAATTATATCAATAATTATAAAAATAATTAAACAAATATATAGAAAAGGAAATTTATAAATACTAGCAAATATATGCACCCTCCGGGTGCAAGTTTTTAAGATTTAAAATAATAAAATATCATGTTAAATTAGAAAGGCTAATAAAACTAAATAAGAATGCAGATAAACGATTTGGAACAGAAGGGGTATGATTGAAAAATAGAACAGCTTTGAAACTAACTCTTCCATCATTTTCCATTTCTCCCGTCTTTCATTGGTAAATTTTCCTAATTTAACTCTTTACTTCAAATAGGAAGTAAAGGATAATATTACAGTTATTTCTTCTTCTTAATGAATTTCTTTTAAGATTTATTGAAGAGATTTTTGCTCATATTCAATACGATAAAACCAAACAATTAGAAATCAATAATACTTAGCATATATTTATTAAAATCAATTTTTTAAGATCAATATGCAAATTAGCCTTCCCATTCACACTGTAAACCACTATTTTGTTGTATATATAAATACAATTGCGTATTATTAGTATGTAGATATGGTCAACAGTCTTAATAATGTAAAACAATTTTATCATTCATTGAGGTTAAAATAAAAATAAAATCATGGAGAATGTGATGTAAATAACTAAGGGAACTGTGAATTGAGTAGTAATATACTTTCGGTTACAGACAGACAAACACACAATCTCCATTATAATAAGATACAAGGTAGTCCAAAAAAGAACTGCTATATAATCATGACTAATAATTTTGAACTTTTTTTCTAGGCACTATTCAAAATCCAACACCTGTAAAAGTTATGTTATATAGAAAAAGAAATTTATTAATATATATATATATAACTATACATAAGAGATTTACTTTTAACGTTTTTAAATCCCGGGCAACGTCGGATAGCTCTGATATAATTACATAAGATCTGAGAAGTCTATAAAACTTCTGATATATATATTTATCAAGAAGTCTTACTCCCGGCAGCTGGCTTAAAAAAAAGAAAAGAAAAAAAAACTTATCTCTTCATTCCCCAGTAAATATCCTAAATAGATATCCTAAATATCTCATTCAAAAATAGAGATATTCTACGTAATTTATCCAAACATATAGATATCCAAATTAACGTATTTAAAAACATGGATTTCTTAGAAATCCGATTTGAAAACATGGATATCTTTTAAAAGATGTATGTGGGTGGTAAGTTAATTGAAAGCTTAGGGTACCTTGCGTTGGAAGGAAATTTAAGAACTAGGGTGGCAGGCTCAAAAACACTTCAATATTCAAATGTTACGGCTTGCCCTTATAATATCTGGTCGACTATAAAATTAAGCTATGCTTCGTATATGTCGAATAAAAATAAAAAGCTTAGAATTCCTTAAATGTCTATGGTTATATATATATATATATATATATATATATATATATATATAATATTTATGTTATTATGGGGAGTGAAGGATGTGAAATAAACCCGACAAAATATGGCTGGAATAGAGGAAAATGTGGATATGACAACAACAAACAGTTAAATTCAATTGAGATTTCACTCATATTGGCTGAAGCTTTTTCAAAATTTTATTGACTTAGGTGCTTGTACATTCTGCTTTTATAGTGAAAAGGTAAATGGGTGAAGGGTGAGAGAAAAAGTCGGGAGTGTTTGGTGTGTGGGGAATGGTATTTTTATTTTTATGAGGTTAGTCGGTTGGCTTTGAAGAGAAGTTGATATTTAGAGTGTGGGTCAAATGTGTGATGTCTAATGTCTACCAGGGAACCGGGGATATTTTTGTTTGAAAATGTTTTAGAGAAAGTCTTAAAAATTTTGTTGAGATAAATGCATTTACTATATACTTTTTTATGTTTAAAAGTTAATTGGAAAAGGAAAGGACAGAGGGAGAATAAGACTGGGAATTTTGTATGTGGGAAGTTTGTTGCCTTTGAAGAAATTTTTTGGCGGGTTGGGTCAGTGTATGATGATGTAGGTCAGGTCATCTGGATGATGGTTGTCCACAGTTAGTTTTTGGGGATTTTCGGGTGGGATATTTCTGTTTGGATTTTGCTAAGTTTTTATGGACCATCATCTTTGGTCTCAAGCAAGAGCGCTTGTCCAGTGGAATTGGATCTTTGATAAAGAGTCCTCCGATTACGAATTCTTTGATAATCCTCTCGGGTAAAGAATCCTAAGTTCCTTCGTCAATGGTCACAAGTATACTGTGAAAGAATCAGTGCATAAGCAATGTATCAGCTTCACAATATGGTCAGTGATTGGGTAAGGAATAGCCCACATGACCTCGCCTAGTCTATAAATCCTGCTGGGGAATTAGAGCACACCTTATATATAAAAAATCCAACAGATTTTTTTTAGGGTTGGGACAATCATATAGGCCCTAAGGCTTGACGTGACCAGCTGATCGATCGGAGGGGTCTCTCCGACCACCCGTCTAGCCCAAGTAAGGATCAAAGTGGAGTATTGCGTGTCATGGACAGCTCCACCACCTGTGTTCTATCCTTAAGCATCACGGGTCGCCACCCACGAACCAACAGGTGATCCCATTGGGGGAGTCTCAACCCTCTGCAGAGGTGCAGTCGGTGTATTCTAACGTTCCAGCTGAAAGGGCTGAATTCTATTTGGGATCATCAATATCCCTCTTATCATCCACAGTGCTTATCACTGCAACAGAATTGTCCTCTAATCTAAAAAGTTATTTGCTTTCTTTTTTTATTTGTATAATGTATTTGATTGTTTGTCTTTTATTATTATTATTATTATTATTATTAATTATTATTATTATTATTTACTCCTTTTGAGTTTTCACATCAGTGTTAGCTGATGGTCTTCACTGGAGTCTGAGTGACAGCAAGTCTCCTCAGGTCTCCAGGACTCTTCGAGTATTCTGGCAGATTGCACAGTGCAGTGTTCTGAATGGTTTCAATCCTTCCTCTGATATCCAAACTTTCCAAGCCCTTTTCTAATCCTTTGGGACCGGTTCCAAGTGCACAACTACAATTGGTATCACTTCACTTTCATATTCCATAACTTTCAGTTCTCTGGCAAGTCCAGATATTTGTCTATTTTTTCATTTCCTTTAACTTCACCCTGTGATCTGCTGGCACTGCAAAATCCACCAGTTGACAAGATTATTATTATTATTATTATTATTATTATTATTATTAATTATTTCCCTCCATCGAGTTTTTCACACCCGCCTTAGCCGTTGGTTCACTGGAGGCTGAGTGACAGCAAGTATCCTCAGGTCTAGGATTTTTCTAACTATTCTAACCGCTCTCCATAAGGCTGTATTCTGGATTGTCTTGATTCTTCCTCTGATTTCCAGTCCTATCGACTCTTTTCCAGACCCTTGACGACCGTTCTAAGGGGACCAATTACAATTGGCACAACTTCCACTTTCATGTTCCACAGTTTTCTCAGCTCTCCGGCAAGGTTCAAGTATTTGTCTATCCTTTTGCTTTTCTTCACTTTCACTCGGTTATTGGCCGGGATGATGTTAGTCCAAAGTAAAAAGAAGTAGTCGAGATGGATAAAAGACAAGTTATTTACACATGTAGACTAGCTTGTCGTTAACGGAACAGTCCTCCTTTCCACTCGGTGAGTGAGAACGGTGCATGCTGTAGGACGCCGGTACCAACGGCAAAATCCAAAAAGATGATAAATTTTATTCTTGTTAATTAACACTAGGTCTGGTCTCCTGGACGGGATTAGGTGATCGGTGTGTAACTCAAAGTTGCAGAGAATTTTGTGCTTCTCATTCTCCAGGACAAATTCCGGTTTGTGCTATACCATTTACTTGAATGATGAAAAGAGAATTTATTGCCCAATTATTGAGTTCCAGTTGAAATAAATACCTAATAGCCAAATGACGGTTTACGTTTTTCTTTCTTATACAAAGAATATATATATATATATAGTTGTAGAAAAAATTCCCTCTACCATAAATTCGGTGTTCAAGGTACACCTTCTTCAGGAGAACTAACAATTTATAGGTATCTACATTTTATATACATTTGTCAGCATAGAAATTAGTCTGGTTTGAAATTATTTTTATTTCTCTTCCTTAATTAGTTTCATAAACTTTAGTTTATAAGTCTAGACATTTTTTTCTTTGAAGTCAAAAATGTTGTTTTTCTGTGAATTTACATATCTCGTTTATTGAGACAAAAGTAATTTCTAATTCTATCTGTAATCTCCAATTCCCTCCTATTTTTTCTTTGTTTATTTCGTTTTTATCTTATTTGGGTAGACTACTGGAATGAATAAGTGATTCCAGTGGAAATTCTTCTTCTAATTCATAGTTCTTCTTTTCTTCTCTTCTTCTTCTTCTTCTTCTTCTTTCTCTTCTTCTTCTTCTTCTCTTCTTCTCTTCTTCTTCTTCTTCCTTCTCCTCTTCCCTCTAAATTCTTCTTCTTCTTCTTCTTCTTCTTTTCCCTTCCTTCTTCTTCTCTTTTCCTTCCTTTCTTCTTCTTCTTCTTCTCTTCTTCTTTCTCTCAATCCTTCTCTTCTTGCTTCTGTCTTCCTACTTCTTCTTGGCTCTTCTGTCGCTCTTCTTGTCTTCTTCTTCTTCGCTTCCTCCTGCTTCCTCCTAGTTCTCTTCTTCTTCTTCTGTCTCTTCTTTCTTCCCTTCCTTCCTTTTCTTCTTCTCTTCTTCTTCTTCTTCTTCTTCTTCTTTCATTCCTTCCTTCATCATACCTCTTCTGTCTTCTCTTTCTTCTTCTTCTTTCTGTCTTTTCACTGCAGCGTGTGTCGTGTTTCTGGGGTCGCTCTTCTGTCTTCTTTCTGCTTCTTGCTTCTTCTTCTTCTTCTGTTCTTGCCGGACCGAATCCGACTTTCGGGGCATAAAGATAACCAAAAGGATTGAACAGATATGCCGGTAAAAAATCAAAGAACTAAGGAGATGTAATGCGAGATTATAATCACCAATTTTCTCCATTTCGTATTTTTTTGTTATAAACCAAAAATATTTTGAATAATTATAAAACAAAGTAATTCATCAGCGTGATTACGGCCCGAAAAAATGTTATAGAATTTTTGAGAATGAAAAAAAAGAAAAAATGTTTTCTAAAGCAATTAGAATAGGAAAATGTATCAAATTATCAATATTATTGAAAATTGTAGGGAAGGAGAAGACAGTTTGAGGAGAAGTTTGTGGTGGTGGTGGTGGGTGTGGTGATAGAGACATGTTCGACTACACACAGCGACTCACAAAGAGCACAAGACGGCATACACAGAGACACACCATACACAACACCCAGACACATCACA
>CM042174.1:42231696-42234600 GCA_023376005.1 Doryteuthis pealeii | reverse complement strand
CGGAGACGATTGCTTAGTAACTTTATGTATGCATGTATCTATCAGTAAATTCTCTTCTTTAATGGGGATTGTGTTGATGGCCGGTCGGTAGGGACTGACTGACGAATAATCGATCGAGTTTTGATCTTGGCCTGAGGCAGCCTGTAAGTCTAGTCACACTGAAGAGCTGTGACGTAGAGAAGCAGTACTCTATGTGATGGTTATATATATATATTATATTATATATATATAATATACACGCACACACCATATTTATATAATATGTGTTATTGGCAGAATGTTTTCTTTTAAACATGTTTCGTTAAACTGTACTGACGATTCTTGTCGGACGAGTTTTTGTTCGATCCTTTCTAATTTTCTGGCCATCTTTTTAATGTCAGGGTGGAACTGGTGTAGCAATCCACCAAAGGTTTAAAAACGAGCGCTTTCGGCATGTCCATTTGCCATCTTCAAGTATGAAACTGATGGGATGTTTCAAGTGTCTCGTTTTTAAAACAACGAGCAGTAATGTAGGAATTGGTAGTGGGAGGTAGTAAGAATTGGTAGTGAGAGGTAGTAGGATTTGGTAGTGGGAGGTAGTAGGAATTGGTAGTAGGTTCAAACAATGATAGCAGAAAAACAAAAACTTCAAATAATCAAAGCTCTATATATCAAACAAAAAAACCCCACCTTAAACAAAATAAACTTCGAAACAAGTCAACATGTTCTCAAATTTCCCGCCTATTCTCCTTCCACTATTCCCCTTTCATTCTCACAAACTCGTGACCACCCCTCGTCCGACGTGAATCGTCAGTACAGTTTAACGAAATATATATATATATATATATCGATGGGACGGTTAGCTCAGTCGGCAGAACGTCTGCCTTGCAATCTCAAGGTTCCGGGTTCGATAGTAATCTTCACCAACTGAGCCTATGAGTAGCACTGGAATATGTGAAGAAAAGTGAGCAGCTGATGGTTGGCGTGGCGCCCCACCTCAGACACTAAATATAGTCTCCTTGGTCTAGCGCTAGTGAAAAGGGGATAGACTTCTTCGCTGTTTGGCTGATACCGGCATTAGTCACTACTGCCTAATTTTACTACTTTATATATATATATATATATATATATATATATATATATATATATAATTTTTTAAACTACGTAGCCTGGCCGGGTTGATATGGAGGACGTGCAGTTGTCTAAGCAGCAGATTTCCCCTCTACTCTGCCGCTGTGTTCCAAAGGAAAGTTAATCTTAATGTTTCTTCAAATCATTCCATTGTCACTAAGAGTGTTCTAATGGAATATTCCTCTCTCTCTCTCTCTCTCTCTCTCTCTCTCTCTCTCTCTCTCTCTCTCACCCATCTGGTCTGACTATATATATAGTTAGCACGGCATTATGCTAAGCTGGCTTCGAGGATAAGTAGTGTACCTCACTATTCCTTGTCTGTCTTATTGTATCTCTCTGCACTAAAACCCTCTATCTTAAATCTACGAACGTATTGACAGGTCTTTCCACTTTATTACAACCTTGTCTGATTGTATCCTTTTTTAAAGACACAACAAAGATGATGAAGGCTCAATTAAATAATCAAAGGGAGCTTGCTACATCATGTAGCAACGCGTTTTGCATAGACTAATCTTAATGCTACTTCAAATCACTCCATTATTATTAAGTGTTGAGAAATTTTAAAGATACAAGGTGTGTGTTAGATCCCCGCCCATACTTATAGATTAGGCGAGATCATGTGATCTATTCCTTGGCCAATCACTGACAGTACTCTGAGGCTGATACAATACTTAACCCACTCTACTGGTCATAATTACTGTGGCATATCTTCTACTTACAACTTACAATCGATTCACTGAGAATATGATTCATATTTCGTGGACCGTTGCAACAGAAGATTCTGGCCTTGTGCCATACTTGCACAACTTATCCTTTAATTTGCTAAGAAGCCTTGATGGATTGATATGGAGGATGTGCTGTTGTCTAAGCAACATATACCCCCTCTCAACATCGCCGGTGTGGTCCAAAGAAAAGTTAATCTTAATGCTTCTTCAAATCATTCCATTGTTATTAAGAACAATTAAACAAAGAGAAAGCTTGTTCGTGCGGATCGACAACAGAACAAAACATTTAACAAAAACGCAGAAATTATGAAAAGAACGCTGTCAATTAATCGAACGACTAATTATTGTTTTATTGATTAATGATCTTGAAATTTGTTCCCGGCTTTCAAAATCGATATTTTTGAAATAAAAATCAGAAACTGAAAGTGATATGAACGTCTCCATCAGATTGTGATATTATTTCTTGTCTTGAACATTTTGATTGGTATTCGATCTGTGATCTCAAACGAGATACAATAGAAAACAAGGAATGGGGAAGAAATGTCGCTACTTAAAATAGTGGAACGAACTTACAAAAGACGAAGTAAATTAAATGCGAACTGTTTAGAGTGAAATTGAAAAGCCAAGAATTAAAAGGAATAAAATTGTAAAATAAATAAAAGTAAAAAAAAAAAAGGTAAAATAGATAAATGTAAAATAATAGATAAAATATAATATAAAATAAAATGATCAAGCATAAAATAAAATAATTGAAATAAATAAAATGTAAAAAAATAAAGATAATAAAATTAAAATGAATACAATGTAAAATAAATGAAATATAATAATAGAATATGAGATAATAAACTGAAAATAAATGAAATGTAAAGTAGATAAATATAGAATAAGTAATAGAATAAAAAATAAAATAAAAATGGTAAAGTATAAAATAAAAGAATTGAAATAAACAAAATATATAAAAAAATAAAATAATAAAATATAAAATGAATGAAATTAGGGTTAAATCCTACTTAACGGAACTAAATTCCATCATTGTATGTCACCCCGCCGAAAGAAAAAAAAAAGAAAA
>CM042174.1:42199196-42226696 GCA_023376005.1 Doryteuthis pealeii | reverse complement strand
TATATATATATGGGAGATTATGTGCTTAATTAATTAATTATAACTAAATGAATTAGGCGTGCATATCGGTTTAAATGTAAAGCGTAAACAAATCGAGAAAAAGTCATCTCTGTATATACATTTCAGCCTATTAGGCCTCATCAGCAGAGCTACAGACAGGGCAGTGCTTTGTGCGTGATTCGAACCCTACATGTCAGGCTGACAGACGAACATTCTAACCACTACACTAGCTGTCTATAGCTCTGCTGATTAGGCCTAATGGGCTGAAATGTACATACAGAGATCGACTTTTTCTCGATTTGTTTACGCTTTACATTTAAACTGATATGCACGCCTAATTCATTTAGATATATTAATTAATTGACAAAATTAGGTATGACTTTAATTAAGCACATAATCTCCCACAAATTGTCGGCCTTTGCCATTTCAAACACATTGTTTGACTACTATATATATATATATATATATATATATATATATATATATATATATATATGTGTGTGTGTGTGTGTGTGTGTGTGTGTGTGTGAAAAATGGAAGTGAATCCGACGTATGTAGTATATTAAGAAAATTGAAAAAACACAGGTTTAAATAAGTTGAATGGTAAGTTTTACATACATTCACGTTCGCACACACACACACACACACACACACACACACACACACACACACAACCTTGAGGTTTGTTTCGATGTCGTTTATCGCAAAAGATTTATACACACACGCGCAACCACACCCACAAAACACCTAAAAATGCACAATGCCTTTTTTCTATACACACACTCACACACTCTCATACTCACACCGTAAAAGAGAATATTTGACGTCATATTTCAAACCGTCCATTTTTCAGCGTCTTTTCTTCAAATTTCAAAAAGCTTTTGAACAGATTGATAAACAAGGACTATCGCTTGCTTTTCTCGTTATTTTGGATAAAATTTTTTATCACCTTCCTTATACCAACAAATGCCCTGAAGATGATCTAATTAATAGATCGAAACACTGCAACATTGGCTAATAAACTTACCACTCAACTTATTTAAACCTTGTTTTTTTTCAATTTTCTTAATATACTACACACACACACACACACACACACACACACACACATATATATATATATATATATATATATATATAATTTATATTACGAAGTCAATTACAATGCGTATAAAAAATAAAATGATGTCCAGTGTCTAATCAATTTCGAAGAAACTTCATCTTCAGTGACTGTTTTTGAAATGGATGCGGTCTTGTGTGTTTTTTGTTTTCGACGTTATAAACATGCAGTCTTGAGAGTGTTGTTCAATTAATTTCAATTTCATTCCTTTTATTTATTTATTATATATTTATTTCATTTCAATTTCAATTTCACGTCCATTTCAAAAACAGTCTCTGAAGAAGAAGTTTCTTCGAAATTTATTAGACACTGGACATTATTTTTTTTTTTTATAGCATTGTAATTTCCTTCTTAATATAAATAGATAATAATATACTTAACAATGCTTCAAGCAAATTATCAAATACTAAGAAAACGTCATCTTCAGAGGCTGTTTTTGAAATGGACGCAGTCTTGTGTGTTTTTTTGTTTTGGCGTTATAAACACGCGTCTCGTTGGTTGATATAACGCCACACAGAAGGGTCGTTATATCCGTTGTTCAATCAATTTTAATTTCATTCCTTTTATTTATTTTTTTAATTTTGTTTATATATATGTGTGTATTAATGGAATGTGTATGTTAACTAATTATATATTCAGTGTTTAATTCTAACCAACTGTTTATGCGAGGGTGTAACTTAGCTATTAATAAACATTCTCTAATTCTGAGATTACCAACGTTGCGTATTATTGTCTCTATTTTAATGGAGAAATTATTGTCCCTATTTTTGCATTTGATTAAATGTTTATAGAATGAGGATGCACGTGTATGGATATGTTCTTTAATTCTAATGTAGGGGTCTGACTGTACTTCCTATATAGAAATTAACATTTAGAGCAAGTTAAACGAGAAATGGTGTAAGTTTTGACTTACACCATTCATCGTTTAACTTGCTCTAAGTGTCTTAATTTAATTTAGTTAAACAATATATATGATACATATATAGTTAAACAATGATATATATATATATATATATATATATATATATATATATATTATATATATATATATATGATTTGTACTTCAATTTTCAAACATCACTTGAAAATAGATATCTGTATTCTGATATAAACATGAAGAGATTTACGAATTACATACGAAGAGAATATAGCTAGATAGACTGATATATATATATATATATATATTATATATATATATATATATATATATATATATATAATATATTATTATTATTATTATTATTATTATACTAAAGCTGAGCGAATCAACTTTTGGTTCCCTAAGGCTTTTTTCCTGTTAAGTTTAATGTCTAAAATTAAATATTGAAATATTCCTTATTTTGGGGATTGAATTATGTTTGAAAAAAAATTAATTGTCATCGTTTTAATTAGCAGTAATTTGCAATTAAATTATAAAGTCACCAAACTCTCACTAATCTATTTCATCCCCCTCTATTATCTATTAGTCTCTCTTGGGAGAGTCATTCTCTCAAAGCCAGATTAAGTGCTACCACTGCTACCACAACCAAATCAGCAATCAAGAGAAATCTTTTACCACCCCCTTTCCCTTCTGTCATGGTAAAATTATCAATAGTGTTTTTTTAGTATTATCTGCGTTATTCGGACTATTGTCCTCATTTTATTGTTATTTGTACAACGTTTCGGCCGATATGCCCCCCGACCTTCTTCAGGTATTTCTTGTCGGACTCGGGAACCTTATTTTCGGACTCGGGAACCTTCTTTTCGAACTCGGGAACTTTCTTGTCGTAATCGGGAGCCATCACAGAACTTTGAACCTAACCCTTTATTTAGTCCACGGGGGTATCCTGTTCTCATTCCGCTAACTATAGCTGGGTAGGAGTTGTATTATTATTTTTCTATGTTACATCCGCCACTCAGGATTGAACTCGAATGCCAGAGATAACTGTCACTTAGAACTGTCTAACCTAACTACCTTATCCACTAGGCCATGTGTCCAATTCACTGTGAATTTTGGGAACTTATAAACCTAATGTCTTGTTTTGGCTAGAATATCTACCTATTTATTTTATGTGTGATTTTTTACCTAGACTCATATTGTTTTTTTCTTTTTTTTTTTTAGTCTGATCTCGCCTTCTTAATCATGGGTTCCCATATTGTATTCATTTCTATGCTCGGTTTACTTAACAACCCACTACAGCTCATATCATATGAGCTGATTCTTTTATTTTTGTTGTTAATTTAACTACAAAAGAATTATAAAAAGATTTTACTTTATCTTAAAAACTTTTTTCACTACAGTTTTGTTTGTCAATTAAAATCATGGTGATTTAGATTATTTTTGATATTACATAAAAAAAAAGGATTTTCTCTCATCTCCAGAACTTCTCAACACTTTAGCTATTAATAGGTATACCCAATTTGTCGAAAAATCCTTGTTTTTACAATACAAATACCCCCCCCCTCTCGATTGAAAGATTTTTTTACCAAAAATCAGGGAATTATCCGATTTTATTGAAATTTTCAGTATTGATTTATCAATGTATGAATTTTATAATGCATCACTTATTTTGTTTTTAGAACATTCTGATTTTTTTCAGGTCACTTAATTTTGACCCCCCTTATTTTTGGGGGGGCGCAGATACTGTGAAGGTGTGAATAGAAGGAAAAAATAAGGAATCTACTCTGGTAGTAAATACGAAAATAGAATGAAAATAAAAACTGAAAAAAAAGATTTGGAGATTTTTTTACTTATTTCGATAATTATTTAATTGGTTATTATCTTATAAAAGAAAAAGTATACATCAATATTTGTTCCATTTAAAAGGAGATCCAATACAGTTTTCGACAAAAAATTATTAAGTAAAGTAGTTATTAAAAATGTTTTTAGAATCTAATAATATGACATTTTAAATTTAACATCATACTGCTCATATTTTAAATGAATTTCGTATATTCATCCTAGCAAAAATACCTAATTGAATTATTACCTAATTAATAAAATTCATTCGTTGATAAATTTCATTAAAATCAGATATTTGCCTGATATTTGGGTTTTTTTTTCAATCAAGAGTGTAAAATTTATTTTGTAAACACAGATTTTACGGCAACCCACGGTGGCCATCTTAATATATATTTGATCAAAATTGACCGAAAAAATAGTTTTAAATGTATTAAAAATAAATTACGTGTGTAATATTATTTTGCTTCTTTTTTTTTTAATTTTTTTTTTTTACTGATGCTCATTATGTTACTCCTTTGCTCTTATAATCTCTCCTCCCCCTCTCTCTCTCTCTCTCTCTCTCTCAATATATATAAAAGCACCAGCAGAAGAAGTGGATATATAACAATATTTTACATTGTTTTATTTTCATTGTTTTACCCGGAAGTACATACATACATACATACATACATACATACACACCGACTGGCCATTTTGTGTGTAGAGATGGATAATCTGCCGAGTGCAGTCCATGTCTTTTCTATGCTTATATTAACATAACTTTCTGTCGATGAGATATTACTACCTAGGTAGGTGAACTGGTGTACTAATTTGAGTGACTGTCCATCTTGTTTAAGGCTAAGTCTACTGCAATAAGAAGGAAGAAGTGATCTAGATAGATAGATAGATAGATAGATAGATAGATATGAAGAACTGACATAGATAGATAGATAGATAGATAGATAGATATGAAGAACTGACAACGATAGATAGATAGATAGATAGATATGAAGAACTGACAAAGATAGATAGATAGATAGATAGATAGATAGATAATATATCTTTCCTATGCTTATATTGACACCGCTTTCTGCCGATGTGATACTACCTAGATGTGTGAACTGGACTACTAATTTGAGAGGTTTACCATCTAGTGTGGAGATGTATCCGTCTTGTTTAAGGCGAATCCTACTGCGATCAGAAAGAAGGAGGGATCTAGATAGATAGATAGATAGATAGATAGATTGATTGATTGATAATCCGCCTTTAGCAGTCCATGCCCTTCCTATGCTAATATTGACACCGCTTTCTACCGATGAGATATTACTACCTAGATATCTGAACTTGACTACAAACTTGAGAGGCTGTCCATCTTGTTTAAGGTTAATTCTGCAGCGATAAGAAAGAAGGAGTGGTCTAATACATCTATAAGGTCTCCTTCCGAATATCTTATAAGTGCGAGAACAATCTAGAATGTACATAATAAGTATCAGATCTAAATCTTTATAAAAGCCAAATCAATAAAACGAAACGAAACAGATGAGACGGTAGATGCCGATTATATACAGAGGACTGCAATTAACGTTTTTCGCAATTATTTATTGTACATGTCGACCCCAGTTTTATGCGCTAATTCAATAAATTCAATAAATCACCCCATATCTGTGGAAAGTGCGTTTGATGAGGCTAAACCCACAAAGCAAACTCATTTACCATTTATTGGAATGTTCTGCACTTAAAGGCGCCGAAGTTCAACAAAAATATTCAAATGCTCTCTTTAAATATCTATTGAAATAATTGGCGAAAGAATATGGCAAAAAAACATCTTATTATAATGGAGATTCGGTGTCTGTTTTCACTGCTTATATTCAAATACTGTAGGAAGCGCGTGGTGTAATGGTTAAAGTCTTCGGAAATGGACTTGTCGCCCCGAGTTCAAATCCTGGACGTGGTAATTGCATTTCACTTAGCGCTAATACCCTTTGGAAAGGTATGAATCCTACTCTGCTCCAGCTATGGGTAAATAGTAGGGCAGACTGGGCTCTTTAACCTTGGTTAGGCAACCGGTCTAGGAGAAGGAAAACTCTGAATTCAAACCTGTTAAACTCCGCTTAAGAAATTGGCCTTGTGTCACATCCTGCTCGTACGGAGGGGTTGGTAAATATATATATTCAAATGCTCTTGTTCACCGATAGGTGGCTAGAGTATTTAGGCAATTTCCCGGGAATTCTGAGCTCTCTTTCTCTTGAGCCAGCAACGACTTCACAATGTTTAGGTGCTTGGAGACTCTGCCTCTTAACAGTAAGTGACATTCCTTATAATGGAGATTCGGTGTCTGTTTGTCTGTAACTGAAACTACGTCACTGCTTACGTAAAGTTTTTAAATGCCATCCTTGGCCAGTTGAAAAGGGCTTAAAGTAAGTAAGTCCTGAGTTATGGAATCCTTTGGAAAACGAATAAGTCCTATCCTGCGTATAAGTCCTATCCTGTGTATTGTTAAAGATCCAGTGATTTAATCCTATGTCCGTTGTCCACGAAAGGCAAAGTAGTTATGGCCAGTACTGTCGGTTTAAGTACTGTATCAGCAGCAAAGTACTGCCAGTGATTGGCCAAGAGCTTGGTCATATGGTTGTGGTCGAGTCTATAAGTAGGAGTGGGGCACCTCTCGTAGTGTAATGGTTAGCAAGCTAGATTAGCAGACCATTGTTAGTGAGTTCGATTCTCACTGGGTGCCTCTTACATTCGGCCTTGTGCCATATCTAAGCGAAGCTTAGTAAATAACTATAAGTAGGAGTGGGCTTTTAACACACACCTTATATATACAAATGGTTAAAACAAATACCCTCAGGAATTGCGTAAGTTTATCGATGAGTATCTAATTCATACTTACAATAATTAATTAATAGATAGAATAAATCTTATTTATTAACGGTGTCTATGAAAATCTGAGTTGGTTTTGTCTCAAGGCCCATGTAATTAGGGTATTTACCGCGTATACGGATGTGTCACAAGGTCTTTTTAATGTGAAACCACCCACGAGCCGAAGTTCATGGGACGGTGGGGGCAAAAGAATGCGTAGATTCCGTCGGTATTCCCCGTCAAGGGGCCGCCTGAGGCACTGGGCAATAAATCCAGCCCTGCCTTGCCACTTTAAATCCAGGGGGCAGGTGTTGTCTGTGGGGATAGCCCCTTGGGATCACGCCCTTAATATAACAGTAATAGTCCAGTGGTGGAAGCCACCGGAGCCCAGACCCGAAGGTCGGGTTATTAGTGCCTTTAAAATCCTGCAGTGTGTCTTATATATCACTAACTAATAAAGGCTTATATATTATATGCTGTTCAAATCCTGGACGCGGTAATTGCATTTTCACTTAGCGCTAATACCCTTGGGAAAGGTATGAATTTTACTCTCCTCCAACTATGGGTAAATAGCAGGGCAGACTGGGGTCTTTAACCTTGGTTAGGCAACCGGTCTAGGAGAAGGAAAACTCTTTCAAACCTGTTAAACTCCACTTAAGAAATTGACCTTGTGACACATTCTGCTCGTGCGTAGGGGTTGGTAAAGTCATAGGAAATGGACTCGTCAACACGAGTTCAAATCCTGGATGTGTTAACTGCATTTCACCTAGCGCTAATACCCTTGGGAAAGGTATGAATTCTACTCTTCCTCCAGCTATGGGGAAATAGCAGGGCAGACTGGGCTCTTTAACCTTGGTTAGGCAACCGGTCTAGGAAAAGGAAAATTCTGAATTCAAACCTGTTAAACTCCGCTTAAGAAATTGACCTTGTGTCACATCCTGCTCATGCGGAGGGGTTGGTATATATATATATATATATATATATATATATATATATACACACGTTTTGCGTTGTTCCTTTTTCTCGTTCCTGAATGATTCATTATGTGAGTAGAACCTTTGTTTGAAATCTGTAGACACTTCTCTTACTCTTGTTGTTTATGTTTCAGGCATTGTTGGGTGGTCACCGTTCGTCTGATTGATCTCACAATTTGTCTGTTCTTCAAATTCCACATGGCGCTGCAGAGTGAGGACACGTGGACCAAATTCTTTTCCGATGCTCGGATCCCACAAGACATCGCTGCTCAGTACCTCAGCTCGTTCCACCAGAATCGTATCACCATATCAGTATTATCAGAACTTGACAAGGATGCACTGACTGAACTTGGTGTGAACACCCTTGGCGACAGACTTGCAATCCTCAAACTGGCACGGTCACTTTCATCTCAACCCACTACTCATGTTGTCCCTTCGGTCAAAGATACATCAGCAAAAGTCACTGTCTATGGAGATGACCAAGCCTTGGAACATTCCCTTATATTCTTAAACCTGCGCGTGGTGTAATGGTTAAACTCATGGGAAATGGACTCGTCGCCCCGAGTTCAAATCCTGGACGCGGTAATTGTATTTCATTTAGCACTAATATCCTTGGGAAAGGTATGAATCCTACTCTCCCTCCAGCTATGGATAAATAGTAGGGCAGACTGGGCTCTTTAACCTTGGTAAGGCAACCGGTCTAGGAGAAGGAAAACTCTGAATTCAAATCTGTTAAACTCCGCTTAAGAAATTGACCTTGTGTCACATTCTGCTCGTGCAGAGGGGTTGGTAAATATATATATATATTCTTAAACCTACACCAAGGAAGAGGGGCCAATATTTTTACTGGGATTTATCAGAGGTAAGATAACGTCGGGTTGCCTTGTTCTTTGATAATAGACAATAGAATGAGAACGTGTCCGTAAAGGAAATACGGAAATCATTGCTGCTTTCGGCTCTTTACGATGTTCTGAAAGACTTTCGGAGAAAAAAGCCACCCTCCACAAAAAAAAAAAAAATAAATAAATAAATGAAATAAAATAATAAAAGGTACCCAGTGCCTTTCCTTAAAAAAAATGTTTATTTTTCCCCTTGATCTACAATAACACAACAATAAGAAAAATCCCTGTTTTTGTTTTATCAGCAACCAAACCTTCCATCTCTAGAGGATTCGCACCACGTACCGAAAACAATTATCCATCAAACGTTTACAACAGCTTTCAGGCTCAACACATTAAGCAAGTCTTTTTTTTTTCTTCGTCTTCTTTTACAACAAAAGTAAGCGTAAATGTAAACAAACACATTTTATCTCAATCTTTGTCTCCAGGGGAATAAGGGAGTTGCGGTACCACGGGAATATTTTTTAAACCAAAAACGCGTTCACATATGAAGTTTTCTTTAAGGTATTTTCATTGAAGCCAGAATGTTCAACTATTGAAGAAAAAACTATTTTACGTCTTACCTGTTATTAGTCTATTTACTGCTAAATAAAAAATAAGTAGATAGGTTTTCGCTAAAAATGGCGAGATAAGAGTCCATGTATGTAAATCCTAATTCATTCAGCCGATTTCTTACACTTTCGTCAAAAACATTGAGTCCTATTTTGACCCATTTTGGTCTTCAGTTGCTTTGTTGTACAAGATCAAAAACTAAACACAATATTCACTATTTTGTTTCTGATCTTCATTTTTCCATGCTTCTAAAACTACAAAACTTTTTCCTAATAAATATCACACACACGCATACACACACGCACACACACACACACACACACACGTATATATATATATATATATATATATATATATATATATATATATATATATGTGAAAATAAAATGGAAATTAATCCGACAGTATGAATAAGATATAATGAAAAAACAAACGATGTTTACAACTGAAATAGGCTCATCAGAAGAGAAAGTGTGCAAACCGTTTCGGGGCCAATCTCTTGACGGTTTAAAAAGCAACACTCGGCCCATCCTCAACTAATATGAGGACCCTATTGCATTATAATGTATCAACCGCACGTGGGTCGGTCATCAACAAAAATAAGACGGGAAAATGACCGTTAGTAAAAACAGAACGCTGCTAGTCAAACGTTGGAATTAATCAATATATATATATATATATATATTATATATATATATATATATATATATATATATAAGTAAGAAATAACAAAAGACTTAGCTTTATAGTCTATTTGAGGGAGGTTAGACAAAGTGTCTAACTCTCCCGACTCGTCAGACCTAAATCTAGACTATAATGCTAAATCTCTAAGTCTTTTGTTATTTCTTTACTTATATATTTGCCCTGTGACTCTTACATTAATAGCACACATTGAGCTCTCAAACTGCGACAGGTTTTTTAAATAAATCTCTTGTGTCGTAAGGAAGATTTATTTTCTGGACTTTTGGATTATATATATATATATATATATATATATATATATATATATATATAACAAAATCTTTGGTACAGCTGAATTTATAAAGGATTTTAAAAATAATGACATAATTTTATTGATCAGCAATTTTCGAAAGAGAAAGAGAAAATGAAAACTTAAGGGCCCTTTCGACCGGGGGTTTGTCAAACGTAACGACCGGTAGATCGTTTAAAAGTCATAATGTAAATTAAATGGGTAAAAGAGAGATTCAATCATATCATACGAAATGCTGGGGTAATATGAAGGCAAATAGGGGGAGGGAAAATAAAATGAAAAATTTATATATATATTGATAAAAACTTCAAGTAATTCCCACCTCAGCAATTACATCCCCGGCAAAAATTACCAGGGAGTGTTTCGGATGTCTTTGTCTACAAAGGGACGGGCAGTAAAGGAAAATGGAGACTGTCTCAAGGACATTGAAATGGTGACTATATATATATATATATATATATATATATATATATATATATATATATATATATAATATAATATACCAAGCGTGTTGGTAGATCCTTGCGGAGAGAAAAAACCCGGCAGAGAGTTTGATTGTAAAAATATACTACCAAACATCAACCAGGAAAGAAAAATTTTTTTGAAAAAAGAAAAGACCAAGATATTCGTACCAACAAAAAATAATCTATTGGTATAGTATTTGGCCAAAAGAAAAAACAATTTATATGTATATATATGTATATAAGATATATATATATATTCATATAACCGCTAGGAGAAGCTAATTTGTAAAAAGTGCTCGATACCTAAGTAGAGCCAAGAATAAAGATAATCTACTGAGTCAGACGAACCTACTATTAGTTTCGCATAAAGCTCTTCAGGGCTAAAATCTGACTCTAGCCCTGAAGAGCTTTATGCGAAACTAATAGTAGGTTCGTCTGACTAAGTAGATTATCTTATATATATATATATATATATATATATATATATGCTCTCAAAACGCGTTAGAGCTCTCTAGGGACGACATAAATTAACCTTCACTGCCAGCATAAAGCAATGATCGTCAGTTGTTTACAGAATGGATCTGTCTGGGGATCGTAAAATATATAAACAAATGTACGTATTTAATAGTTTAAACACAGCCCCTTAACGCAGCTGTCAAATGGTGGAGAGGTTAACGAATCGGATTGAGGAAAAGTTAGCTGGGTTTTGCTCCTGATCAGAGGTAGTTGCTGTGTCTAGCCTAACTGAAGAGACATGAGACGTCGAAACACAGTGTCTGTGGATGACTTTATATATATATATATATATATATATATATATATGTGTGTGTGTGTGTGTGTTAGTTTATCTTATATCATTCCTTAGTATGACGCCCACCATTAATGGTAGATTATAGGAAATAGATAGTTACAGCATATATATATATATATATATATATATATATATATATATATATAGAGAGAGAGAGAGAGAGAGAGAGAGAGAGCGTGGGAGGGCGCGTGGGGGGGGCGTGGGCTAGTGGTTAGAGTCGTGGAAAATGGACTCGTCGATTCGAGTTCAATTCCTAGACGAAGCTGTTGGCATTTCACATAGCGCTAATACCCTTGGGAAAGGTATGAATCCATATATTCTCCCTCCAGATATGGGTTAAATAGTGGGCAGACTGGGCCCTTCAGCCTTGGGTAGGTAACCAGTCTAGGAGAGGGATAACTCTGAATTCGAAATTCCCTCCAGCTATGAGTTAAATAGTAGGGCAGACTGGGTCCTTCAGCCTCGGGTAGGTAACCAGTCTACGAAAGAGATAACTCTGAATTTAAAATTCCCTCCAGCTATTGGTTAAATAGTAGGGCAGACTGGGCCCTTCAGCTTTGGGTAGGTAACCAGTCTAGGAAAGGGATAACTCTGAATTCAAAATTCCTTCCAGCTATGGGTTAAATAGTAGGACAGACTGGGCCCTTCAGCCTTGGATAGGTAACCAGTCTAGGAGAGGGATAACTCTGAATTCAAAATTCCTGAGGTCGGTCGTTGATTGGGTTAGTGGCAACCCTTGATGCACCAATTCTTTCCTATCAACTGTGCCAAAAAGTGTGGATGGTCCAACATAAGCCTTCACCACTATAAACAAATCACTGTGTGGATGTTCATTGTGTGTGTGAACCCTCATGCGTCGAAAATCGACGAGAGAGTCCATAATATATATATATATATATATATATATAGAGAGAGAGAGAGAGAGAGAGAGAGAGAGAGAGAGAGGGGGAGTGGTGGGGGAGAAAGTGAGTGAGTAGAGATGACGTCATTGTGTCTCAAAATTTGAATCGTTTCACAAGTGGAATATTTGTTTTCTCTCTTGGAGAATGAGTGTGTGACTTGTTTAATCTCGCGCCAGAAATGACCACCCTCCCCCCATCCGTGGGTTGGGCCCTAGTCTCAAATTTCCCAATTATCTTTTGACAAATGCATGGGAGTTACCCACGCAACGGATCTCATCTTTCTGGCTTTACGGACAATCTGTTAACGGCGGATTGGGCTAGACAAACACCGGACGGGGTCGAACAGCTTGTATACAAGGCTGAAGTGCAGGCGTCACTCACACACACACACACACACACACACATATATATATATATATATATATATATGTGTGTGTGTATATACTATACTATACTATACTAATCCTATTTGTAAACAATAGCGGGAAAAAAAAAAAATGATAATAATTTATGAGAAAAAATATACTACAACACCTTGGCTGGGAAAATAAATAAAAAAAAAGAAAAGACCAAGAGAGTTGCACCAACCGAAAATAATCAATTAACAATAACACTTGGCAAAAAGAAATATATATATATATATATAGTCGGATCTTAGCCCTGAAGAGCACCAAGCGAAACTTTTAGTAGGTTTATCTGACTCACTAGGTTTATCTTTATTATTTGCTCTACTTAAGTATTGAGCACTTTTTACTTATTAGCTTTAGTTTCCTGGCGGTTTTGTATGAATATATATATATATATATATATATATATATATATATATATATATATGTTTTTTCTCTTTGGCCAAATATTGTACCAATAGATTATTTTTGGTTGGTACGATTATCTTGGTCTTTTCTTTTTTTTCCAAGATTATTTCCAAGTTTGGTATATTAAATTATATATATATATATATATATATATATATATATATATATATATATATATATATAAGCCGTTATGTAAAGAGTGCTCGATACCTAAGTAGAGCAAATAGTAATATTAATCCTAATGAGTCAGATATACCAACTATTTCGCTTACTAGTTCATCAGTGCAATAATTTAACTCAGCCTCTGGCCCTGATATATATATATATATATTATATATATTATATGTGTGTGTGTGTGTGTGTGTGTGTTTGTATGTGTGTGTGTGTGTGTGTGTGTGATGGACCCTCCCGTTGATTTCGACGTATGAGTGTCTAAAAGCAAAATCAATTCGAATGTTTATGGCGATTGTGAGATTTCAGTCCATCCATCGATTTGAAGATGAGGCCACAAGTGCAACAAGAGTGAGGGTTGCCGGAAAGAATTGGTGGTTGGGTCGAACGCCCCCTTTGTCCTTGATCTTGCCTCCTTTAATCTCTCAATGCGATTCACTTCAAAATCCTTTATTCCATTCCGAATCGTGGCTCTCCATTTGTTTCTGTCCCGTATATATATATATATATATATATATATATATATATATATATATATATATATAGTGGTTAGAGTCGTGGAAAATGGACTCGTCGATTCGAGTTAAATTCCTAGACGAAGCTGTTGGCATTTCGCATAGCGCTAATACTCTTGGGAAAGGTATGAATCCATATATTCTCTCTCCAGCTATGGGTTAAATAGTAGGGCAGACTGGGCCCTTCAGCCTTGGGTAGGTAACCAGTCTAGGAGAGGGATAATTCTGAATTCAAAATTCCTGAGGTTGGTCGTTGATTGGGTTTGTGGCAACCCTTGATGCACCAATTCTTTCCAATCGACTGTGCCAAAAAGTGTGGATGGTCCAACACAAGCCTTCACCACTATAAACAAATCTCTGTGTGGGTGTTCAATGTGTGTATGAAACCTCATACGTCGATAATCGACGGGAGAGTCCATTATATATATATATATATATATATATATATATATATATGTGTGTGTGTGTGTGTGTGTGTGTGTGTGTGGAGAAAGGTAGACAAACACGGGATGTTGTACAAAATGGAAGTGATGTCGACGTTATAACGTTTCGGTCTGTTAGACCTTCTTCAGGATGTTGGATTGAGTTCTTGCTTCAACGGTGAACATTTTCATACTGGTGAATTAGGAGGTTGTGAATAAGGGAGGGCAGGTAAATTTGGTGGTGTTAGCAGGAGTGTTTTATTTGGTAGTAGGAGTTCAATTTATTTATTTATTTATTCATTTTTCTCCAGATGGGGCGTGTAGCTACTAAGGTTCTGTTTATGATGGCATAGGTGTTAGGTTTTGAAAGAGGTCATAGGTGGGTCATATGCATTGGGTGGAGATATTGTAAGTCATTTACAAATGGTAAATGGTAGTAGCATGTTGGAGTGTCCGCACACATTTCCCAGTCTGCCCTACTATTTACCCATAGCTGGAGGGAGATTAGTTGAACGCATACCTTTTCCAAGGATATTGACATTATGCGAAATAAAAACAGCCTCAACCCGGATTTTAACTTGAGTAACCACGTCTATTTCCTACAGCGATAACCATTACCCAACGAGCATCCTTCTTCTTGACTTATTGGCTATACCCTGTGAAATGCAAACAGTCTCGTCCAGGATTTGAACTCGAATCGTCCAGTCCATTTCCTTTGATAATAAGGGTTACGCTACGGACGCCTCTTTTTGATAAGTAAGATATCCGTCTGAATTTTTTAGATCAGGCTTGATAATTTGTATTATCTGAATTATTAGGACTATTGGCCTCATCTTTATTACTATTTGCACAACGTTTCATTATCAACATCAATTATAACAATATTTTTCTGAATTTTTCAGATGAGATTTGGTAATTTAGATTATTTGGATTAGTCAGACTATTGTCCTCATCTTTATTGTTATCTATATAACGTTTCTGACGAAGTGATCTCCGGTCCTTCTTGAGGCATTTCTTGGCTGAATGAGACAGGATACCCCCGTGGATTGAATAAAGGTTTGGGTTTAAAGTCCTGTGATGGCTCTCGATAACGACAAGAAGGTTCCAAAGTTAGAAACGAAAGGTTCCCGAGTTCGAGAAGACTCCTGAGTCCGAAAAAAACTACCTGAAGAACGTTGTACAAATCTTATTATAATGGAGATTGTGTGTTTTTCTGTCTGTAACCGAAACTATATAACTATACAAGTCACAATCCCCTTTGTTATTTACATCACATTCTCCATGATTTTATTTATATTTAAACCTCAATTATTAATAAAATTGTTTTACATCATTAAGACTGTTGACCATATCTACATACTAATAACATGCAATAGTATTTATATATACAACAAAATAGTGGTTTACAGTGTGAACGGGAAGGCTGATTTGCATATTGATCATAAAAATTTGATTTTGATAAATATATGCTTAGTATTATTGATTTCTAATTGTTTGGTTTTATCTTAATGAATATAAACAAAATTCTCGGGGATAAATTTTAAAAGAAATCCATTAACAAGAAGAAATAACTGTAATTTTATTCTTTACTTCCTGTTTTAACTAAATAGTTAAATTAGGAAGATTTACCAATGAAAGACGGGAGTAATGGAAAATGATGGAAGAGTTAGTTCCACAGTTGTTCTATTTTTCAATCATACCCCTCTGTTCCAAATCTTTTTATTTGCATTCTTATTCAGTTTCATTAGCCTTTCTAATTTAATATAATATTTTATTATAAAATTTAACTAAAATACTTGCACCCGGAGGGTGCATATATTTGCTAGTTAAATACAATAAGGGAATTTTCGATGATCTTAACAGAGGTAGGTCCCCGAGTTCAACAAGAAATACCCGAAGAAGACCGGAGAGCACATAGTCCGAAATATTTTTTGTTATCATTATATTTTCAGCCAATCTGAAAGAGAATAACATAACCCCGTGGATTGAAAGATGAGAACAATAGACCGAATAATCCAAATAATACAATTTTTAAAAAATTTCAAAACCGTCGAATTTGTCAGCTAAGGTATCTTCATAAATTAAATACATTAAGATCATTTTCGATGATTTTAACAGAGGTAGGCTTCCGAGTCCGACAATAAAATACCTGAAGAAGGCCGGAGGGCACGTCGGCCGAAACGTTTTACAGATAACAATAAAGACGAGGACAATAGTACGAATAATCCAAATAATACAGTTAGATATCTGTCTGACTTTTTGTTATGATTCCATTTACAGCCGATCTGAACTACGACCTTCCACTGAAATTGCAACAATTTGGAAGAGAAGAAAAAAGGCCTCTTTGGACACAAACTTTGTGACACAAACTCTCATCTTCTCCAAGAGAAATAGACTAATGGCTGAGGCACGTACATTGCTTTCCATTTGTGTTAAGAGATTCTTATTGTTCTTCTTTGGTTTGTCTCGTTCTATCTCGTTCTTTCTCGCTCGTTCTCGCTCGCTCTCTCTCGCGTTACTCTTTGTTGTCTGTCTTGGAGACGATTCGTCTGACTCGATTTCTTTGTTCTGATTTTCTGCGATTCAATTTCAATTCAGAAGAATAGAGCGGCTGAAAATGTTTGGAGATAATAACAAAAAAAAACAAAACAAAAACAAAAAAAAAAAAACAAGTGAAATAACGATACACGTTAAAAAGTTTGAAGACAAGTAGCTGGGTGGGGTGGTTTGGAGTGTGTTATTGGAAAGAATATCACAATTTCTTTCTTTATTTCTTTCTAGCCTGTCGGCGGGTCTTAGAATATGCTGTCTGTATCCCCTCTTCAAAGGGTTATAGCTCCTCACCACTCGAAAAAATGGTATGGCACTAAACTTCATCTGAGAAAGGGTGAATGAATCCGAGATTATACCTTCTTTTTTCTTTCTTTCTTTCTGCCGTGTCGGTGGGCTTAGACTACGCTGTAAGTATTTAATCTCGAAAGCGTTATATATATTTACCAACCCCTCCGCACGAGCAGGATGTGACACAAGGTCAATTTCTTAAGTGGAGTTCAACAGGTTTGAATTCAGAGTTTTCCTTCTGATAGACCCGTTGCCTAACTAAGGTTAAAGAGCCCAGTCTGCCCTGTTATTTACTCATATCTGGAAGGGAGAATTGGATTCATTCCTTTCCCACGGGTATTAGCGCTAAGTGAAATGCAATTACTACATCCAGGAATTGAACTCGGGGTGACGAGTCCATTTCCCATGACTTTAACCATTACACCACGGGCGTCCTACTAAGGGTTATTGGCTCCACCACCACCCCAAAAAATGGTATGATAGTAAACTTTATCTGAGAGAAGGCGAATGAATACGAAATTACACTTTTTCTTTCCTTCTTTCTTTCCTTTTTTTCTTTCTTTCTTTCCTTTTTTCTTTCCGCTGTGTCGTTGGGGCTTAGAATATTCTGACTGCATCATCTGCTGGAAGGGTAATAGATATCTACCCGCTAAAAAAAGGAGTGGCCTGAGTAGGACAATAAGTAAAAAAGTAAAGTCGCCGGGGCGGCCTAAGGTCAGTATCAGCCAGACAGCGATGGGGTCTATCTCCTTTTCACTAGCGCTAGACCAAGGAGATTATTTGAGCATCTGAGGTGGAGCGCCACACCTACCATCAGATCCTTACTTTACCGCAGAGATCCCTGTGCTACTCATACGCTGAGTTGGCGGGGGTCAGTATCGAACCAAGCACCTTGTGATTCCTAGCCGAACACTCTACCGACTGAGCTAAACCGGCCCCTTACTGAGCTAAAGAGGACGAATGAATACGAGATTAAACTCTTTCTTTCTTTCTTTCTTTCTTTCTTTTTTTCTTTCCGTCGAGTCGGTGGGGCTTAGAATATGCTGACTGTATCCCCTGCTCCCCACTAAAAACAGTGTGTACTGGGCATGACACTAACATATATCTGAAAGAAGGGGAATGAATATACGATTAAACTTTCTTTCTTTCTTTCTGTTTCTCTTTCTTTCTTTCTTTCTCTCTTTCTTTCTTTTTTTCTGTCTTTCTTTCTGTCTTTCTTTCTTTCTTTCTTTCTTTCTCTCTTTCTTTCTTTCTTTCTGTCTCTCTTTCTTTCTTTCTGTCTTTCTTTCTTTCTCTCTTTCTTTCTTTCTCTCTTTCTTTCTGTCTTTCTTTCTTTCTTTCTTTCTCTCTTTCTGTCTTTCTTTCTTTCTTTCTATCTCTCTTTCTTTCTTTCTTTCTTTCTTTCCACCCTGTTGGTGGGGCTTAGATTATGCTGACTGTATCCCCTCTCGAAAGGGGTATAGACCCCACCCCCAGCCAAAAAAAGGGTATGAGACTAAACTTTAGAGAGGGCGAATGAGTACAAGATTACACCTTCTTTCTTTCTTTCTTTCTTTCTTTCTTCTCACACTGTCGTTGGGGCTTAGAATACGCTGACTGTATCCCCTGGCCTTTCTCAGATTTTTCGTTTTGTTTAGAAGTAGGTTATATTCCAATTATGTGGACTTTACTACAGGACAGCATGAGAAGTAAACAAACAAACAATGTAGTAAAGTCACCATAAGTGGAATATAACCTACAAATCTGGGAAAGGCCAGCTTGACAGTCAGGGTTCGAATCACACACAAAGCGGACTTCCTGTCTATAGCTCTGCTGATGAGGCCTAATAGGCCGAAATGTACATACAGAGATTGATTTTTCTCGATTCGTTTAGCCTTACATTTGAATAAGTATGCCCGCCTAATTCATTAATTATTAATTAATTTTCAAAATTAGGTACGACTTCAATTAAGCACATATTCTCCCAAAAATTGTCGGCTAAAAAGCCATATCAAAACACATTGTTTGTTTGTTTACTTCTCATATATATATATATACATATATAGATCCAATAGATTTTTACATATATATATATTTTTACAGATATATATATATATATCCAATAGAGATTATTATTAACTAGATTCGATCTCTGGTAATCGTCAGAGGAGAATATTTTGTGAAGAACTTTTTTTTAAAGAAATTTAAAAAATAGTTTTAAAAAGAGTTAATATTCCATAAAAGAAGCGATAAAAAGGAAGTAGTAACGTACCGCGTAGACATTAGTCGAATAAAAATAGTTTTTAAATTGACCATTTTATTTTCTCCGTTACCGTCAACACCTGGCAGTGAGATCTACACTTGGAAGATATTTCTTAAGTATAGAAGAGGTGGATTTCAAATTAGACGTAACTTTGTTGGTCAGACGTTTAAGCCAGACATTCTTTTTTCACTTAGGTGCTTATGTGTTAGCCCAAATCTGTCAATTCTATTTCAAAGCGCCGTTTAAAAAAGATTGTTTGATGTTAAAGCGACTTACGTTCAGTGTTTGCAAATAACTTGTACATTTATCTTTGTGTTTGTTCATTATCACCCTGTTATTGTCCAATGTAGATTTTGTTTATCAGTTCTTTCTATGATGGTGAACTCTGAATCCCGGTTTAAATCGTGACCATTTGGGCGGAAATGTTGTTCGAAAAGTTTTACTTTGCTATAATCAATTTATTTGATTCTCTGTCTGTAGATATCTAGTCTAGAATAAAATGGACACTCTGACAATATATATATATATATATATATATATATATATATATATATATATGAGAGTTATCCCAAACTTGGTAGTAAGGATGATTCTATATGTGATATCTAAGACACACGGTATTATTTATTGTATGATCCAGTATGTATAAATACAGTGAATATTTAAATCCCTACAGAGAGCTCAATATATAATAATCTTTTTAGATTATATACAGAGCAATATTTATCTTTGAAAGGAAGGAAAAACTCAACACCGTTATTCCATAATAAATTTATTTCGACCAAAATTGGGGCTATATATATATATATATATATATATATATATATATATATATATATATATATATATATATATATATATAAGTGTTGTTATGTATCCGACGGAGAAAAATTAGATATATAAAAAAGAAATTTTTCAAAAAGGATTATGTTTTTTTAAATTACTATTATCTTACATATGCGACACGTGTTTCTGATCTTCTGTTATCTTCTTCATGCATTAATTAACCATATTTTTGGCAGAATATTAATATGTATATGTAATAAAAATATCAGTGTATATCAAATATCAGAAATCACACATATGCACATTCATATTCTGCCAAAATATGGTTAATTAATGCATGAAGAAGATAACAGAAGATCTGAAACACGTGTCGCATATGTAAGATAATAGTAATTTAAAAAAACATAATCCTTTTTGCAAGCCTTCTTAATATATATATATATATATATATATATATATATATATATCAGCAACTACCTCTGACCAGGAGCGAAACCTGACTGATATTTATATATATATATATATATATATGGTATTTGTGGAAAAAGTGACTTATCGGTGAAACAGGTCACAATGGTTATTATTGCAGTTGATTTTGGATTCCCAAGTTTTGATAACTGCGATTGTTTTCGTTAATTTTTTTTACTTGATTTTTTTTTTGTGTGTGTTTGTGACAAATTATTTTGTACGGTGACAATTTTTCTTACTTATTCAGGAATAACTAGCTTAACTGCCGCCCGATAGAGCGGCTTTTAAGATATTTAAAACGAAATGCCAATTTGCAATAGGTATCGTCGGGCACCCTGTTAGATCGTTCATATCATTTTCCCGATTAATGGAGGTTACTTGGTGTTTAGCATCTTGTTTGCAAGATACGACAAAATGCACCGGATTGCAGTAGCTGCCGCTGCAAGTAATCAGTGATCAGGTTGATCTGGAAATAACAGGTCTTTCTAAGGGGGGGGCAATGCGGAAGGAATTCAAACTGACAACCACTTTGTTGGTGCGGCTTGGAATACACTGATTCCCCCTTAAAACACATTTGATTGCCAGGCTGTAGTTCTGCAGAGCTGGGCAGTATACAGTAGGGTAGGGCGATTTTGGAACTGTAACGTCTCTCATGTGGCAAAAGTTGTAAATTAACATAAAGAATTACCATACAAAATATCTTTTTCAAAACCTTGCCTTCGTTTGAGGAAATAGATTTCAATTATTTTCAGTATTATCTGTGTTATTCGGACTATTGTCCCCATCTTCATTGTTATTTGTACAACGTTTCATAACAATGAAGATGGGGACAATAGTCCGAATAACGCAGATAATACAAATCATCAAGCCTCATCTCAAACATTCAGAGAAACAATTATTTTCAGTCTTATCACTGTTGCAACTTGAATTAGTAGATAAAAAGCAGCATATTGTTGGTGGTGATTGGGGTATATTTTCTATGGCTAAACTTGCAAATTGGTCGGAAAATTAAAACGGAAAGTTTTTTGGTGGTCCCCCATGACAATTTAATTACAGTCTATGAATGAACTTTTTTTGCAAATTAGGGGTACGGTTTAGGGGTTTGGGGATTAAGGTTGATTTTAATTACGTATTGCTTAAAACAACAACAAAAAAAACACATTACTATACATTTAATGTTGAAAAATGATTTTTTTTAAATCAAGTTTAATTGAAATTATACATTGCAATACTAACATAAACAACTGAGACTAATGTGTCTACCGTTGGATTCAATAATTAATTTCAATAGTTAATTAAATGTATAGTAATTTGTTTTTTTTAAGCAATACGTACTTAAAACAACCTTAATCCAACCCCTAAACTGTAACCCAATTCGCAAAAGAATCATTCATAGACTGTAGTCAAACTCTTATAGGGGACCACCAAAAAACTTTCCTTTTTAATTTTCCGATCTATTTGCAAGTTTAGCCTTTTCTATTTTAATTCTAGTTATAATATTTTATTCATTTCGTTTAAAATGACAACCTATTTCTGTTTTAAATATTGAAATCGCTAAATTTTCTAACCAATTTCAAGGGTAAGTTTTGCAAAAACAAGGATTTTAGTAAACGATCTTTGAAGCTATTTCCTCAAACAATCGTGCAGGTCAGAAATCTAGTTTTTGGTATCAGTATTTATTATACCAACTCAAAAATATCGCTGTTTGAGAGAATTTGAAATTTCTTAAGTGTGAAAAATCAACCTACCTTAGTGTACAGTACCCTTGCATGGCCATTACTCCCAGGTCGACCCTGAGGTATTCTGCTGGTGAGGCCGCACTTCTGGAGATCTAGTGTACAGTGCCCATTCATTGCCATTACGAGAATCAAGTGTTGGTAGTGAATTCTCTACGTTCAGAGTTGAGTCTGTGCACTTGAGTCTAGAGGATCAAGGTGTTGCTACTTGACTCTCTGCTTATATAATATTTTGTATTTGGTGATTCCATTCCTTGATTCCTGATTGGCTGCTTGATTTCTGTGATGTTATGATGCCTGATAAATACACTGGCATTTTGTATTGGGTTACGGTTTCCTTGTTGCCTTGTCTTACCAGTTCAACAGTAATTGGAACTATTCGATATTTTTTCTACAAAGCCCAATTACCATCGAATTCGAAGACAAAGGTACCAGGCAAATTATAACCCAATGTGGATCTTATATTGCCACAAGCACGGTATAGAGAGGTGGGTTATTTATCTAAGCACCATAGCTCCACTAAAGTCAGCAGCCAATTAGGACTCGGGAAATGGCATCACGCAAATATGGAATATTCCTGTGTGCCTTATATACTTTCTGCTAGGAAGCGCGTGGTGTAATGGTTAAAGTCATAGGAAATGGACTCGTCGCCCCGAGTTCAAATCCTGGACGTGGTAATTACATTTCACTTAGCGCTAATACCCTTGGGAAAGGTATGGATTCTACTCTCCCTTCAGCTATGGGTAAATAGTAGGGCAGACTGGGCTCTTTAACCGTGGTTAGGCAACCGGTCTAGGAGAAGGAAATCTCTGAATTCAAACCTGTTAAACTCCGCTTAAGAAATTGACCTTGTGTCACATCATGCTCGTGCGGAGGGGTTGGTATATATATATATATACTTTCTGCTTCATGTCAAATTGGCTCAGACTTAGTTGGTCACTATAACACCGTTACGGACTCACTTCGATAAATATTATGAAATAGATTAGAAAGATAAAACAAATTAAATAAGAACGTATATAAAAAAAATTACACCTATTTTTATAATATTTTTATTGGTTTCTATATAAATTCATTCAAACGATTGATCTTAATATGTTGGAGAATATACAAATCAAGTATTATATCAACAATTCCTTTGAAAGGAACTGTATTAGAATATTGTGAGTTTTTGATCTCACAGACATAGATGAATTGTCATTGATGTACAAGAAGTTTATTTGGAATTGATGGGAATACTTGAAACCATATAATTATTTGTATTAGATAGGAAACTTGAAAAATATAACTCTGTGCAAATTATTAGTATTAGTTAGGAATACGTGAAATCATATAACTGTCAAATTATTTGTATTAGATAAAAATTATTGAAACCATTTAAACAATGTGCAAATTATTTGTATTAGATAAGAATACTTGATACCATATAACAATGTGCAAATTATTTGTATCAGATAAGAATAAAACCATTTAACAATGTGCAAATTATTTGTATTAGATAAGAATACTTGATACCATATAAAATGTGCAAATTATTTGTATCAGATAAGAATACTTGAAACCATATAACAATGTGCAAATTATTTGTATCAGATAAGAATACTTGAAACCATGTAACTATGTGCAAATTATTTGTATTAGATAAGAATACTTGAATCAATATAACTGTGTTCAAATTATTTGTATTAGATAAGAATACTTGAATCAATATAACTGTGTTCAAATTATTTGTATTAGATAAGAATACTTGAAACAATATAACTGTGTTCAAATTATTTGTATTAGATAAAAATTATTAAACCTTATAACAATGTGCAAATTATTTGTATTAGATAAGAATACTTGAAACAATATTACTGTGTTAATATTATTTATATTATTTAGGAACACGTAAAACCACATAACCATGTACAAATTATTTGTATTAGATAGGAATACTTGAAACCATGAAACTGTGTGAAATTGTATGAATTAGAAATACTTGAAACCATACGACTGTGTACAAATTATTTATATTAGATAAGAATACTTGAAACCATATAGCTCTTTGCAAACTCAGGGCATAAATAATCCTACACAGTTTGAAATGCCGTTAAAATCAATCAATCAATCGATCTATGAAACTGACAAGGCGAGAAATTTGACCCGGTTGAGTGATTTGCAGGTTGTGTTGTTGAAAGTTATGACAACATTGTTGAATTGGGAAATCGAATCGGACTTATCGATCTTTGTCTTTTAGATTTCGATATTGCTAGACTGATGGGTGGTAGAAATTGGGGTTTGATAAAAGTTCGGCGAGAACAGTGTGTGTCGATACCATTATCAAAGTGATGTCATCTCCATCTGTTTTTGGAGAGAGAGAGAGAGAGAGAGAGAGAGAGAGAGAGAAGAGAGAGAGAGAGAGAGTGTGTGTGTGTGTGTGCATATATATGTATATATATATATATATTAAGAGATTGAGAGATAGAGAGAGATAGAGAGAGAGGGAGAGGGAAAGAGAGAGTGTGTGTGTATGTTTGTCTGTGTGGGTATATATATGTATATATATATACAGAGAGAGAGAGAGAGAGAGAGAGAGAGAAGAGGGGGGAAGACAAAGAGTGAGAGGGAGAGAGAGTAACAGAGTGTGTGTGGGTTTATGTGTGTGCAGAGAGAGAAGAGAGAGAGAGAGAGAAAGAAGAGAAGAGAGAGAGAGTGGGGGAGAGAGAAAGCGTATGTGTTTGTTTCAGTGCAGAGAGACAGAGAGAAAGAAAGAAAGAAAGGGTGAAAGAGAGAGTAAGAGAGAGAGAGAGAGAATATGCGGTGGGGTGAGTTGAGTGACAGGTTGGGGGGGAGTGTAGAAAGTTTCCAAGTTGTGCCTTCTAACCGCTTGACACATAAGTAAACATGAGTTATTTACGCCAAAGCGCGGGGGTGGGGGTGGGGGTGGTAGCGGTTTTGGGCAGTGGAGAGGTGGGGGATGGGGGGGGGGTTCCTGATTGGTTGTGAGATGCATAGAGGACGAGGATCCAATCAGGGCGAGTGGTGTTTTGACACTCTGGACGACGACCACGACGACGACGATGACGCTGACCCAGACCAAAACCTCCTACGACGGGCGAAATCACGTTTACCGTCGGCAATGAATTATTAAACATTTCTTGAGATATACTTATGCTAGGAGGGTGAAGAAGAAGAAGAAGAAGAAAGAAGAAAAAATAATTTGAAGATGAAGAGAGAAAGAAAGTAAAAAAAAGGGGCTATCAACAAATAAAAAGAAAGAAAGAAAGAAGGAAGAAAGAAATTGAGACAAGAAAATAGAAAAATAAGAAAGAAAGGAGAAAAAAGATAAACCGAATGATGTTGAAATATTAAGTGAATGAAAGAAAAGAGAAGAAAGGTGGGGAGAATAAAGGTGTGGAAAAATAATAATAATAATAATAATAATAATAATAATAAGAAGAAGAAGAAGAAGAAGAAGAAGAAGAGAAGAAGAAGAAGAAGAGAAGAAGAAGAAGAAGAAGAAAAGAAGAAAAAAAAGAAACAAGAAGAAAAGAAAAGAAAAAGAAGAAGAAGAACATGAAGAGCAGAAAAGAAAGAAGAAAAGAAAAAGAAAGAAAGAAGAAAAAGAAGAAAAAGAAAGAAAAGAAGAAGAAGAAGAAGAAGAAGAAGAAGAAGAAGAGAAGAGAAAAGAAAGAAAAGAAGAAGAAAAAGAAAGAAGAAAGAAGAAGAAGAAGAAGAAGAAGAAGAAGAAGAAAAAAAAAGAAGAAAGAAAAGAAGAAAAAGAGAAGAAGAAGAAGAAGAAGAAAGAAAAGAAGAAAAGAAGAAGAAGAAGAAAAGAAGAAGAAGAAGAAGAAGAAAGAAAAGAAAAGAGAAGAAGAAGAAGAGAAGAAGAAGAAGAGAAGAAGAAGAAGAAAGAAAGAAAGAAAGAAGAAGAAGAAGAAGAAAGAAGAAAGAAGAAGAAGAAGAAGAAGAAGAAAGAAGAAGAAAAAGAAAAGAAAGAAGAAGAAGAAGAAGAAGAAAGAAGAAAAGAAAGAAAAGAAGAAGAAGAAGAAGAAGAAGAAGAAGAAAGAAAGAAAAAGAAGAAGAAAGAAGAAGAAGAAGAAAGAAGAAGAAGAAGAAGAAGAAGAAAAAGAAGAAAGAAAAGAATGAAGAAAGAAAAAGAAAGAAAGAAGAAAGATGAAGAAAAAGCAGGTAATTCAATGGAATATCAAATCAGAGTATTTCAACTCGGAGAATATTTCCAAATCGTAATACAATAAGACAAGATGTTAATGGATAAATATAACGTGAGTCTTATCGTTTTAGACAAGATGTCGGCCAGCGCGGGGGTGGGGGGTGTGAGGAGGGGAGGGAGGGTTGATGTGTGGCGAGGAGGGAGGGAGGGAGGGGTGGTTGTGTTGCAGGGGCGACCAATAACGTTCGTCGTTGTTGCAATGCTGCATTGAAGGGAAAAATCTTTTGCCGCGGATTTTGCGGGCCACGTCGAGTTATTCCCTCCATTTCGGATTAAGTCACTTCCGTAGAACAAAACAAAACAAAACAAAAAAAAATGGTGGTGCTTCGCCGGAACGCCATTGCCGGAAGGAAGGTAGACATTGGCGCATTTTCATCATCAAGATCTTCTTGGAATTTGACAAGGTTTTGCATCGTCTGCTACGCCCGCTCGAAAAAAATAAAAGCGCTTACGGTAGCCTGCTGTTACGAAGAGGCCGTTTCAACAAATTCTTTCTTTTATTTGCAATTCTTCAAGGAAACGGTACAGAGAGACGTACATAAACGAGCACCTGAAACATCAACAACAACAACAACAATAACAACAACAATAGTGATCATGAAAACTAGTATATATATATATATATATATATATATATATATATATATATATATATATATATATATATATATGAGGTTAAGTAAACAAACAAATGTGTTTATTTTTATATGGCTTTAAGCCCACAAATTTTGGAGGACATGTGCTTAATTGAAGTCATACCTAATTTTGGAAATTAATTAGTTAATAATTAATGAATTTAGGCGGGAATTTATGTTCAAGTGTAAGGCTAAACAAATCGAGAAAATGCCCGCCTAAATTCATTAATTATTAACTAATCAATTTCCAAAATTAGGTATGACTTCAATTAAGCACATATCCTCCATATATATACACTAGTTTTCATTATGACTTATTAATATATGCTCCCATAAATTTGGTATGAGCTCTCTAATTGGTAATTTAAATTAACTCTCGC
>CM042174.1:42191696-42194196 GCA_023376005.1 Doryteuthis pealeii | reverse complement strand
TATTGTGGTATGTATAAACACAATGTTTAGACCACTGTAATCTCGGGCTCAGTTCAGATGTGTTTTTTTAAATTAACTTAAAATAAAACATCTTGTCTATATTTTTAAGATGAGGCTCGATATGAATAATTTTGATATTTCGGACTGTTGTCCTCATCTTTATTGTGTCTAAACACAACATTCAGATCTTAGAAACCTCGAGTCCTTTCAGATGTGTTTTTAAAATCACGTTAAATTAAGTCATCTTGTTTCTCTGAATGTTTGAAATAAGGCTTGATGATTAGCATTATCTGCGTTATTAGACACATAGCCTAGTGGATAAAGAGTTAGAATAAGACAGTTCTAAGTGGCAGTTATCTCTAGACTGCAGGATCAATCCTGGTCAAGGGCAGCAGTAACATGGAATGATAATTAACACAGCGTAAGGCTTCTCCACCAGCTATGGTTAGCGGAATGAGAACAGGATACCCCGGTGCACTAAATGAAGGGTTACGTTCAAAGATCCATGATGGCTCCCGATTACGACAAGAAGGTTTCCGAGTTCGAAAAGAAGGCTCCCGAGACCGAAAAGAAATACCTGAAGAAGGCCGGAGGGTACAACGGCTTAAACGTTGTACAGATAACAATGAATATGAGGATAATACTAAGTCATCTTGTCTGTATTTATAAGATGAGGCTTGATATGAATAATTCTGATATTTCGGACTATTGTCCTCATCTTTTGTATGAATACACTGTTCATGCCACAGTAACCTCGGGCTCTGTTCAGATGTTCTTCTTAATTACTTTAAAATATGTAATCTTTTCTGTATTTATGAGATGAGGCTTGATATGAATAATTTTGATAATTCGAAATGTTCTCATCTTTATTATATATAAACATAATGTTCTATCCAATGTAATCCCGGGCTCTGTTTAGTTTTTTTTTATTTAATCATCTTAAAATAAGTCATCTTCAGATGATTACCTATGAATTCAAACGTGGTCTAGTTCAAAGGAGCCCCAAGAAGCATAAATGCAACCAGACTTATCGACAGAACTAGTGGTAACGATTACAGCTCCGAAACCACGTGTGAAATCATGGGTACTCGTCTGAAGATGACTTATTTTGAGGTAGTTAAAAAACATCTGAACAGAGCCCGATGTTACAGTGGCTAGAAAGTTGTGTTTATACACAATAAAGATGAGGACAACAGGTATGGGAACCGGTGTAGCAGCTGAATTCAAACCGCTTAAAATCCTCCTAAAATTGTTATTTTGGTATATTCGGTTTAATTTTTTTATAAAAGGATTTTAGTGCCAATATATTTTTTGTGTAGTTGGAGGCCGTTGTGCAATGGTTAGAGACGTAGTAAATAGACCAGAGTTCAAACCCCGGACGAAGCTACAGTTCACAAAGCGGTCATGCCTCTGGTAAAGTCCTGAATCTAATTATTCTCCCTCCAGCTATGGGTAAATAGTAGGACAGACAAGGCTCTTTAAACCATGGTATGGCAACCGGGTGTAGCAGAAGGAAAACTCTGAATTCAAACCCCTTAAAATCCTCCCAAAATTGTTATTTTGGTATATTCGGTTTAAATTATTTTTTTATAAAATGGTTTTAGTGCCAACATCTTTGTTGTTATAGAGTTAAAAAATTCTTCACGGTATTTGGTCACCGTCACGCTATGTATTGTTCTTCTCACCAAAATTTGTTTTTTTTGGGGGGGCGGATGGGATAGGGAGTTGTTAATGGAAGATGAAAGAATTTCTAAGTTTCTTTTCGCCATTGAAATACAAGTTTCGTAGATTCAATTTGGGTGCAAGATTCCTTTTATAAGTTGTGTTTCTATTTACTAGACTTGCATTAATCGATTTTAACTCTTTTGACGTGATCACTAATACGTCCTATCTTTCTTTTTTTCATAAAGGTCAGTTGGTGTGATTGGTTTGGTCTGGTTGGCTCGATTTTACGGCATATAAACCTCAGTGGGTCATTTAATGCCGACAATGTTTTGAAATAAATCAAGAGCAACAGCTAAATAGCTTCTACCTCCGCTGCCTTAGACGTATACTGGGCATCAGCTGGAGGAATAAGATCACTAACACAACAACTAACCTGTTTAGTCATTTACATTCATGTACATGGGTCCACCATCACCGACAACCTGTCACTTGATACTGAACTCAGTTGTCGGATCGGAAAAGCTGCCTAAACTTTTGGTAAGCTCACAGCGAGTGTGTAGGACAACATTAGGCTCACTATCTGTACAAAGGTACAAGTGTATAGGGCATGTGTTATCAGCAGCCTCATGTATGGAAGTGAAACATGGACCTTATGCTCCCACCAAGAGCGGCGGCTAAATAACTTTTACCTTCGCTGCCTTAGACGTATACTGGGCATCACCTGGAGGACAGGATCACTAACACAGCAGTTCTAGAGAGAGCTCAACTCCCCAGCTTGTGTTCTCTACTGAGACAGCGTCGTCTCCGATGCCTGGATCATGACCGCCGGATGGAT
>CM042174.1:42181696-42186696 GCA_023376005.1 Doryteuthis pealeii | reverse complement strand
TTTCCCTTATTCTCTTGCTTTTTTTCTTATACTTTTTCTTGTAGCATGTACTTTTTCTTCCCTCTCCTTCTTTCTAATAAAAACGGAATGGTCCATTATTTATCTGAGATGATGACACTAATAAGAAATAAGAATTCGGCAGATAAGCAACACCAAATAATCAGGAAATATAGATATATTTTATCTTGGAGGATTTGGACGATCTCATTTTGAAGCAAAGGGTGTTGCAAGATCATAACGCTATTGATTCGGTATAAGATGAAGAGCAGATAGTAGATTTTGGCTACGAGTCGTAGAATATTTGGCCTCGTCTAAAAAGAAGAATCACATTGTCGCATGTAATCAGATGTTGACTCCATGTCTTCGCTACCTTTACTCAAATATAAACGCTCTATCAATGAACACTATCCGCTTAAAGATATAAGCACTCATATATAATATATATATAATATTATATATATATATATGTGTGTGTGTGTGTTGTGTGTGTGTATAGTGATTGCCACCTCTTCACAAAAAAGTCATTTCTACAAGAAGGCAGTTCGATTGTGAGCACGCAGATGGCTCGGGGGTCTGTGTCTTCTTATACGCACCCTGTTACATATATGGGCCCCCCTCGCCCTCCTCTTATATGGAACCGTACGTGACTGTGAAGCCCAGCCCTCGACGGACAAGCCTTGCCACACACATCACATACATGGTCAAGCTTAAATGTAGGAAATATGTCCAGGAGGTCCGTCATGTGCTGCTTACATAAAAACCGCTTCAGGATGTAGTGCTAGAGCCGTTTTACCTCAAATCCCTTTCAGCCACCATGAACAAGTCTCCTCCATATCACGCGATTCTTAGCTATCCTCTGCCACTCATGAACATTTCTATCGAGAGTTTTAAGTTTGTCTTTGATGGCATCCCCAATATACCAACAATATACGATCAGAATGTGACACAAGGTCAATTTGTTAAGTGAAGTTTAACAGGTTTAAATTCAGAGTATTTCTTATCGTTGACTAGGTATCTAGCCAAGGTTAAAGAGCCCAGTCTGACTTACTATTTACCCATAGTTGGAAGAGAGAGAGAGAGAGAGAGAGAGAGAGAGAGAGAGAGAGAGAGAGAGAGGGGTTGAATGCATACCTTTCCTAAGGGTATTAGCACTATGTGAAATACAAACATTTCACGATGATATTAGCGCTATTGATTCTGTATAAAGTAAAGAGTGGATAGTAATTTTCGCTACGAGACATAATTTACAGTTATTGCTGTACAGTGAGCAGCACTCGAATGTAGAAGACATTTTCAAAATGGTTATTTTATTGTTCTGCGAGTCGTAGAATATTTTTGCCTCGTCTGAAAGAGGAATCATCATTGTCGCTTGTCTTAGCGTTATTAAGCAACACATTCCAAGGAAATATACGAACAGCTTTTACAAGATAAAAAATGGAACCGCATCATGTGTACCGTTATCTTGTACACAAGATCTACAAATGGCGGGAAGAAAAATAAAAAAGGTTTTACTTGAATAATTCCCAACTGCAAAAACTAAAGAAATGTTTCTTTTTCTTTGTTTTTGTTTATTATTTTTTTTGTGTCTTTTGTGTTTGTTTTGTTACTTTTTTATTTCTTTTTTTCGTTTTTATTTTTTCTGTCTTATTTGTGAGGTTTACTTAAATAATTCCCAAAATTCAGAAGCTAAAGAAAGGTTTTTTTTTCTTATGTTTTGTTTCATTTTTGTTATTTTGTTTTCTTACTTTTTTGTTACTTTTTTGTTTTTTTTATTTCTTTTTGTTTTTATGTTTTTCTGCTTTATTTTTGAGGTTTACTAAATAATTCCCAAATTCAAAAGCTAAAAGAATGTTTTTTTGTTTGATTCTTTTTTGTTTCTTTTTGGGTTTTTTTCTCTTATTTATATTTTTCTTTTCTTCTGTTATATTCTTTTTTTGTGTGTGTGTTATTTTGTTTCTTTTTTACTTCTTTTGTATTCATTTCTTTTTCGGTTCCATATTTTTCTTGTTTCTTTTTTTCTGTTTCTTTTTTTCAATTTTTTCAATTTTTTCAATTTTTTGTTTCTCTTTGTACGAAACGTATTTTTCACGTAACTCTTAAAAATGGACTGTAAAAATGAACAAAACAAATGCAGAAATTGCTTTGAGGCTTCTAAATGTTTTCAGCTTTAACACTTATACATTTTGAAAAAAAAGTAAAGAAAAGAAACCTGTGCGTTGCTATGCGTTGCTATGCGTTAGCAATACTTTCTTGTCAGATGTTGAAAATGTTGCGAATTAATTTTCTGAATTCTTTTTAGATGAGGCTTGATAATTTGTATTATTTGGATTTTTCGGACAGTTGACCTCTCTTTATTGTTATATAAACAAGAAAAACCTGAAAACAGGGGATGGGACACAGCTACCGGAAAATTGTGCATATGACAATAAAGATGAGGACAACAGTCCGAAAATCTGAGTAATATAAATTATCAAGAAAGGAAAGAAGAAAAGAAAGAAAGAAAGAAAGAATATGTAATGAAAGGAAAGAAAGAAAGAAAGAAAAAAAAGGAGATTATGGAATAAAAGGAAAGAAAGAAAGAAAGAAAGAAGAATATGGAATAAAAATAAAGAAAGATGGAAAGAAAGAAAAAAGAAAGAAAGAAAGAAAGGGAGAACGCTTAATAGAAAGAATGAAAGAACGAATGAAAAAAAAAAAAAGAAAGAAAAAGAAAGAAAGAAAGAAAGAAAGTAACTAAGAAGGAAAAGAAGGAAGGAAGGAAGGGGGAATGAACAGTGAATATGCAATAAATAATTTAAAAAAAACAAGAAAGAAAGATAAAAGATGGAAGAAAGAAAGAAGAAGGAAAGAAAAAAAGAATGAAAGAAGGAAGAAAGAATATGGAATAAAAGGAAAGAAAGAAAGAAAAAAGAAGAATATGGTATAAAAAGGAAAGAACGAAAGGAAGAAAAAATGAAAGCAAAGAAAGAAAGAAAGAAGAAGAAAGAAAGAAAGAAGGAAGAATATGGAATAAAAATAAAGAAAGATGGAAAGAAAGAAAAAAAGAAGAACGTTGAATAGAAAGAATGAAAGAACGAAAGGAAAAAGAAAAAAAGAAAAAAAGAAAGAAGGAAGAATATGGAATAAATGGAAATGAATAAAGAAAGAAAGTAAGAAAGAAAGGAAAGAAGAAAGTAAGAAGGAAGTAAGGAAGGAAGGGAGGAAGGGAGGGAGGGAGGGAGGAATGAACAGTGAATATGGAATAAAAGGAAATAACAAGAAAAAAAACAAGAAAGAAAGATAAAAAGATGGAAGAAAAAAAGAAGAAGGAAAAAAAAGAATGAAAGAAGGAAGAAAGAATATGGAATAAAGGAAAAAAGAAGAAAGAAAGAAAGAAAGAAAGAAAGAAAGAACCAAATAAATTAAAGAAACCATTTGATTTGCTTTACGTTAACAATACTTTCCCTTCAGAATTTCAAAATGTTGGGAATTATTTCGAAAACACGTTTTATTGGACACCCTGGCAGAGTCCCAAAGAAATTTCCCCCCAGGCAGGTACCTACCGCCTGACTTAGTGGAAACATGAAAAAAATCCGCCCCTGGTAGTAGAAATAATCAACACTCATGTTTTGTTTTTTTGTACACAAGATCTGGATTTATAAGATGAAATTCTGTATGACACGCAAAAACCGAACAATATAATCAAAGGTAGGGACTGAGCTTTTCAGACACAACTTCCATTTCACAATCGTTATATTCCTTACACTGACTTGAAAACCGAAATCAATAAATTCTTCAATACAAAATCGTAACAATGCTGGAATAACAACATCTATCTATACTTATATAAAAGGCAGTTGTGTTTATGTGTACGCTCGTGAACAGAAAAAAATGGGCCAAGATTGAAAGAAGGAAGAAAATAGATTTTTCGATATTTTTCAGAAATTTACTGAAATTTAACTGCAAATTCCTATTTTTCAGATCATTAATATCATAGTATATAATAATTTAGTGGTAAAAATGAGTCCTAAAAAGGTAAGACCGCATCTGGGCGAGGATATGAAAAACCGAATTGCAGGATTAAGGCAGTTTAATATGACTTACAAGCAATTTTTCGATATTTTGAAAAAAGAAAATATGACAACATCTCTCTCTGCTGTGAAGCGACTTGGTCAAAGGTTCGAAATCGAAGGTTCAGTAAAAAGGAAATCTGAATCTGATCGCCCTAGAGCATCCACTGTGAAGGACGACCACAGGCTTAAAATGACTGTTTTGAAGGACCGAAAGAAAAGTTATGTTGACCATAGCAAACACTTCAAACAGCGGATGGAAATTCCATTTCTAGAATGACAATATCTAGACGATTGAAGGAAATGGGATTTTCTTCCAAAAGGTGCGCAAAGAAGTCATTATTATCTAAGAAGAACATCAATGATAGAAAGACATTTGTCTCGTGTTATGGCAAGAAAGATACAGAATGGTTTAGGAATGTTTTCTGGTCCGATGAATCAAGATTTTGTCTTTTTAGTGATGCTCCCGAACGCTGCATTCAAGATCCGGAGAAAGATTATCGCCAAGTTGCATAAAAACGACAGTGAAACACGGGAATGGAGGGATAATGGTATGGGGAACTTTTAATGCCGCAGGAGTTGGGGAACTAGATGTGAGGCGTCAATCAATGCAACGGAATACATTCGAATATTAGAAACAGGACTGTTTCCAAGTATCCAGAAGCTGGGAGTATCCCATAACATTATTTTTCAACAAGATAATGCACCTGCACATACCGCTAAAGTCACTATGAAATGGCTTGCCGATAATTCAATTGATGTGATGTTTTGGCCTGGCCAAAGCCCCGATTTAAACCCAATCGAGAATATTTGGGCCATAATATCTCGTGCATTGGCTGGAAGAACTTTTTCGAACAAAGAAAAACTGGGAAGCTTTGGAAAATGAATGGAATAGCATCCCCTCTTCACAGTGTTCCAAGTTGGTTGAGAGCATGGTTAAAAGGATTAATC
>CM042174.1:42174196-42176696 GCA_023376005.1 Doryteuthis pealeii | reverse complement strand
CACTAACGTTAGACATAGGTGATTATTTTTAGCGTCTAAGGTGGAGTACCACACCTACCATCAGCTCCTCACTTTACCGCACAGATCCATGTGCTAATCATACTCTGAGTTATCTAGAGCCAGTATCGAATCAGGAACCTCTTGGGTCCCAGGCTGACGCTCTACCGACAGAGCTGAAAGTCCTTATATTTAAAGAATTAGGAAGCGCGTGGTGTAATGGTTAAAGTCATGGGAAATGGACTCGTCGCCCCGAGTTCAAATCCTGGACGTGGTAATTGCTCTAATAACCTTAGCTCTAATACCCCTGGGAAAGGTATGAATCCTACTCTCTCTCCAGCTATGGGTAAATAGTAGGGCAGACTGGGTTCTTTAACCTTGGTTAGGCCACCGGTCTAGGAGAAGGAAAACTCTGAATTCAAACCTGCTGAACTCCGCTTAAGAAATTGACCTTGTGTCACATCCTGCTCGTGCGGAGGGGTTGGTAAATATATATATTTAAAGAATTAACATTTCCCTAATTTTTTGAGCGGAATTGTCATTTCTCGGAAAGGTTTAGCCCTAAACGTGTACAGACATCTGAGAACCATTATAAAAATCTTTTTAAAAAGTCATTATTTCTTTTACTTCTCCGTACTTGGCTGACATCTTTTCAAAGACGAAACGAAATAAAATAATAAAAAAAAATTCGAATTTGAAAAAAAAAATGAAATAAAATAAAATTCTTTACTTTTTTTTGTACTTTACTCAGACAAGAACTTTTATAAAATGAGACGGAGATCAAAAAGGCTCCACATATCTTCGGATTCCTTTCTTTCTTGTTTCTTTTTTTTTGTTTTTTTGTTTTTTGTCTTTAACCAGAATGTAGAATCCGTCATTATTTCACTTTATGGAATAGAATAGAAGAAAAATAAATGTAAACACGAAACCTTTTCGAAAATATTTATTTTAAACTTTAGCTTGAGAAGCCATTTTTCAAATTTCCTAGGGTTAAAATTTAATCTTTAATGTTTTACCACTACTACTACTACTACTACTACTACTGCTGCTGCTGTTGCTACTGCTACTGCTACTGCTACTGCTGCTGCTACTGGTTGGCGAACGGACTGGTTAAATATATACTAGACATACCCAATTTATCGAAAAATCCGTGTTTGTACAATACAAATTTACCCGACCGTTAAAAAGATTACCAAAATTCAGGGTATTATCGGATTTTAATGAAATTTTCAGTGTTGATTTATCAATAAATGAATTTTATAATGCATCAGTTATTTCGTTTAAAAACTTTCTGATTAAAATCGGATAATTTCCTGATTTTTAGTATTTTTTTTTTCAATTGGGAGGGTTAAGTCTATTTTGTAAAGACAGATTTTAAGTCATTTTTAGATGGCGTTTACGGCCATATTGGAACAAAATTGATAGAAAAAATCATTTAAAATGTTTTAAAGATAAATTAAATGTGTAATATTATACTGTTTTTTCTAGTGATGCTCATTATGTTACTACTAAATAATCGATTTAATTGGTTTTAATTTGTTTTTAAAATGATAAGCAGACGAAAATTTGAATATACCTAATATCTACTCTGACGTACGAATCAAAAAGAAATCCTGGTCACATCAAGATTTTAAACAAAGAAAATACAACATGGCCTTCTAATCGATTTATATATATATATATATATATATATATATATATATATATATATATATATACTTTACAATGGGTATATATTAGGGAGAGATAAGTGGACACGAGAGGGGATGGGCTCTTGTTCTTCTTGTTCTTACTTTGTCTCTGACCAACTTCCTTAGGGCTGATTTTTCCTTCTTCTGGGCTGGTCGTCTATGCTTATTGCTGTTGTCTCACGAGGTGGAAAGATATGGTGTGCTCAACATATTTAATATGCACTAGTAGGCGATGTTGAATGGATACATACAAACACAGAACAAATAAGTAAAAAACAATTAACACGACAAACTCACACTAAAAGAGGGGGGGGGTCAGTTCGGTATAGCCAACGCAGCAAAGTCAGTCTGAATATTATTCAGTTAGTTAAACTACTTTAATCATAGGCTATTTTATGGCTATGAGCCAGTCCATCTGGTAGAGTGTCGAAGGAGCTACTCAAGAAAAAGTTCTTCTTCGTCTAACTTCTACTTCTTTCTGTGGCAATGTATACAAATCGAAAGATGCCGTCCATTGAAAGTAAGACTAGAAGAACATCGTAAAGCAGTGGTTCGAGGTGAAACAGAAAAGTCGGGTATGGCTGATCATATATGGAATGAAAAGGGAAACCGTCTGCCTTTATGGGATGAAGTTAAGATAATAGATAGGGAAGAACATTGGAAGAGAAGACACCTCAAAGAATCAGCTCATATGAAAGGCTATAGTAATCTCTTAAGTATAGCGAGCATAGAAATGAACAAAATATAGGGACCTATAATTAAAAAAGGCTAGATTAGATTTTTTAAAATCATACATAAGTGAATAGGTAGAT
>CM042174.1:42149196-42164196 GCA_023376005.1 Doryteuthis pealeii | reverse complement strand
TGTTTCTCCAGCAGTGTCCTACATGCCTAGTCCGTCTCACTCGGATGGTTTGTGAGATGTGGCAGGTGGCCATACAGCTGCTTCCTTGTGAGGTGCGGTTTCCACGACTTGTTCAAGACTGCACGCAGCATTCTTGTGCAGCTGCCATTTAGCTTATTCTTAAGGCGCTTCGTTAGGGTCCAAGTGGTGCAGCCATATAGCAGCACTGATATAACCACAGGCTGGAAGAATTGTCGCTTTAACTCGTCAGTGAGATCTGATTTCCATATGACAGATAATTTGTCTTTTGACCGACCATGCCTTTCCCATTCGTGTATTAACATCGTTTTCTGTGGATGAGATATTACTACCTAGGTATGTGAATTGTTCTACTGGGTTTAGAGGCTTACCGTCGAGCATGGAAAGGTCTCCTTTCTTTTGGAAACTTATGAACTCAGTTTTATCGGAGTTCACATAGACCTCTTCCAAGCCACGTAGTTGTGACCCTAGCTACATTGTTTAAATAGACAAGAAAAATGAGTTTTGAAAAATGAGTGGGCTCTTTAACCTTGGTATGGCAAGAGTTCTAGAAGAAGGAAAACTCTGAATTCAAACCTGTTAAACTCCACTTAAGAGATTGACCTTGTGTCACATCCGGCAGGTGCAGAGCGGTTGGTAAATATATACACAGACACATATACATGCATACATATATATGCATACACTTGGCAACCCGAGTTCAAATCTTGGACAACGCTGTTTGTATTTCATATAGTGCTAATACCCTTGGGAGCGGTATGCATTCAACTACTCTCTCTCAATCAATGGGTAAATAGTAGGGTGGACTGGGCTATTTAACCTTTGTTAGGCAACCGGTTTAGGAGAAGGAAAACTCTGAATTCAAACCTGTTGATATCCGCTTAAAAACTGAACTTGTGACGCAATTATTAGAAGATAAGTCTAAGAGAAGGAAAACTCTTAATTCAAATCTGTTCAACTCCGCTTAAGAGATTGACCTTGTGTAAAAATCATCAAATTTTCTAAAGGAGTAAAATAATAAAACAATTTGAAATGGAAACTTAGTTCTGGCCCCCTCAAATAAAATGTTGCGTGCATCTATTAATCATCAATTAAATAATTATTTTGAATCGTTTAACAAAATCGTAGGTGTTTATTTATATATAAAAAAAAATAGTTAACCTCTTGTGATTGAAAAAAAGGACAAGATTTTAAAACTGATTACAGGGTTCTTTATTCTACGGATTGATGATTTTGGGTATTGTGATGTAAGCAGTGACATAGTTTTGGTTACAGACAAATGGAGACCTAATCTCCATTATTGATAGATATAAATTTGACTTAATTGGCTTTGTTTACTAAACAAAAAAAAAGCTTATATTGTTATATATTTGTTACAAAAAACCAAAGCACTGTATTGCAAGTGTGTTTGAATGCAATCTAAATTTACAGTTGGATAAAGGAGTTAAGTTAAGACAGTTTATTCTATTAATTATCTCTAGACTGCAGGTTCAATCCTGGTCAGGGGCAACAGTAACATAGAATAATAATTAACACAGGTTAACGTCTCTACCCCAGCTATGGTTAGCGGAATGAGAACAGAATACCCCCGTGGACTGAATAAAGGGTTAGGTTCAAAGTTCCTTGATGACTCCCGATTACGACAAGAAGGTTCCCGATTCCGACAAGAAATACCTGAAGAAGGCCGGAAGGCACATCGTCCGAAACGTTGTACAGATAACAGTGAAGATGAGGACAATAGTCCGAATAATACAAATAATACAAATAACCTTTATGTTAAAACACCGTGTCTATTTTCTTCAATGATTCCCATTAAACAACAAGCATCTATTTATTTACCATCCCCACCCCGTGTTTAAATATAATCTAAATATACAGATCTGGAAATAAATAATCATTAAAATATGGAATTAGAAACAACAATAATACCAGTATAAGAAGTGAGGTGATGTGTAACTCCTGAGCTAACACCAATTTCTTATAATGCGTTCGGTGACCTCAGAAGGACACTGAATGTAGGATAATTACACATTTATATAAAACTCATACAAAAAAATAGTTATAACAAAGCAGACTTTATTTTCAGAGCAAAATCCAATTTAAACAATACAAAAAATTATAGATGAATGTCCTATAGGAAAAGAGTCTTAAGGCTATTAAATGGATAATAGAATATTGATATATTTACCAAACCCGCCCTGTGTTTAAATTTAATCAAAATATACAAACCTGGAAATAGAAATCATTAAAATATAGGATTAAACACGAAAATGATGCTAGTATAAGAATTGAGACGGTGTTAACTCCTGAGCTAACACCAATTTCTGATAATGGGTTAGGTGACCTCAGAAGGCCACTGAATGCAGAATAATTACATATTTATGTAAAATACATTCCAACAAATAGTTATAACAAAACATATTTTATTGTCTGAGCAAAGAAACAATACAAAACAGGATAGATGAATGTCCTAGAGTAAAAGTGTATTTGTAGATAGTCTAGAGGCTACTGCATGGAGAATAGAATATTAATATATTTACCAAACCCGCCGTGTGTTTAATTGTAGTCTAAATATACAGACCTGGAAATAGAAATCATTAAGATATGGAATTAAAGATAACAATTATACTGAGGTGATGTTAATTTCTGAGCTAACACCAATTTCTCATAATGTGTTCGGTGACCTCAGAAGGACACTGAACCCAAGATAATTACACATTTATATAAAACACATTCAAAAAATAGTTAGAACAAAATAGACTTTATTTTCAGAGCAAAATCTAACTTAAACAATACAAAAAAGGATAGATGAATGTCCTATAGGAAAAAGAGTCTTAAGGCTATTAAATGGATAATAGAATATTGATATATTTACCAAACCCGACGTGTGTTTAAATTTAATCAAAATATACAAACCTGGAAATAAAAATCATTAAAATATAGGATTAAACACAAGACTGATACCAGTATAAGAATTGAGGCGGTGTTAACTCCTGAGCTAACACAAATTTCTAATAATGCGTTGGGTGACCTCAGAAGGCCACTGAATACAGGATAATTACATATTTATGTAAAATACATTCCAACAAATAGTTATAACAAAACAGATTTTATTGTCTGAGCAAAGTCTTGAGTTTATTAAATGGAGAATAGAATATTAATATATTTACCAACACTGTACCGTGTTTAAATGTAATCTAAATAAAGCTATCCACTGTTTCCGCATGTCACACGCGTTGTTTGCTGAATTTTCAGGACATGGTAAATTAAATATTTTTTGTAGGCTAGCATATTCAAAATAAATGGTCTTTCATTACAGGTAATAGATGATAAACTACTTCTTGTAACTAAATATTAGGGGTCGTTTATTACACACTGGGGGTGTGATGTGTAATAGAGTCGTCGGAAATGGACTCGTTGATCCGAGATCAAATCTTGGATGAAGCTACAGTTCACATAGCGCTAATATCTTTGGGAAAGGTGTGAATCGAACTACTCTCCCTCCAGCTATAGGTAGATAGTAGGACAGGTTGGGCTTCATTCATTATTCATTTCTATCTTGATAAATACAGCTTCAAACTCGGCACTTTTATAGTACACCTTATATATATATATATATATATATTATATATATATATATATATATATATATATATTTGTGTGTGTATGCATATATATATATATATATATATATATATATATATATGCATATATATATATATATATATATATATAATATATATAATAAAAATAAATATATAAAGGTTTTTTATATTTAATGGCATAGGAACAGACACGATCATTGGTTTCATGCATGCGTAACTGCAAACATTCGTCAGGTGACGTTGGGGTATAAAACCTCTATACATTTATTTTTTATTATATTATATAATAGCTCTATATTATATTGAGCACTCTCTCAATAATATTGCACTTTGGCATACCATTCCAGTAAAAGCTGAAACAGTGCCAATCCCACACACTATATATATATATATATATATATATATATATATATATATAATTATCGAATTTTATACGATACATGCATTATAATTGCCTTCAAGCAAAAATATAAATAATAATTTATTTAACAATGCTTCTATAAACAAATAAACATCCAAAAATCTTATTCACTTCGCCGAAGAGCTTACGGCCGAGTTTGTTTACTACACAATAAACGTCCACTTACCTACTATGGTAGAGGCGTGTAGTAGTTTCATTGACAAGGGTAATTTCGCAGGGATTGTTCGCTATGTACCGGCGGCCGAACGGATATGGTCTCTGACTATGCCTGTGAAGTCCCGGTTTCGATTCCTGTCGGAGGGGAGTCGTTAGTATACATCGCTGAAGAGACTTAATAAAGTCGAAACAGTCTGTACGGTGTTCTGCATAGCGAGCCATCCTTTGCGGGATTCTCTTGTCAAGATTATTTTCTATAATTATCGAATTTTATACGATACATGCATTATAATTGCCTTCAAGCAAAAATATAAATAATATATATATATATTATATATATATATATATATTAAAACAAATTAAAAACTCTAAAAATGTCCTGAAGTTATTTTTGTTTTAATATTTGCTAGGTAGAATTAATACTAATTTTCTGATTATTCCCCCAAACAAAAATAAAATAGAACGAGTAAATAACAGAAGAAAAACTTATTTTTATCTATTATAAGTCATTAAGATATGGACTTAAAGAGAACAATGATACCAGTGTTAAGATTCAGCGCACTTAGATTTCTTAAAAAAAGGAACAGACAAAAATCTGCAAAAATTATCAAACGAAATTCAAAATAAAGTGGTCACTAGTACAAACCACGTTTTTCAGATTAGACTTACAGTAAATTGGGCCCCACCCTAAAAAAAAAAAAAAAAAAAAAAAAACTTTAAAGGTTTGGGTATTTTCGAAATCTAATATACTAAAAATACGACCCACAAAACATTTGGTGACAATACTGGAGGTTTATCATTGAAGGCGTGTGATATATTGGTCATTACCGAAGACAATTACTGGACGAAGCTGTTTGCATTTCACATAGTGCAAATACCATTAGGAAAGGTGTGAATTCAATTATTATAAATAATCCTCCACCTAAGGGAAAATAGTTGGCAATGTTAAGTATCTGGCAGCCATCCTTCGTTCCAGATGTAATGAATAAGTAAGCCAGCCAATAAGAATCCGGTGTTAACGTATTCCTTGTAAGTCCGTCGTCCAAGGGAATCCAAATGTCAATGAAATAATCTCAGATTGGGATCTCTATTAATACAGCAGAAGCAGCAGCAGCAGTGCCAGTGATTGGACAATAGAAATGCCTTCTCAGGTCACGTGTTTATAGGCGAGTCTATAAGTAGAAGTGACCATTTGCCCCATGCCTTATATCATAATAATCCAACAGGCAAGACGGGGTTTGTTAACCTTGGAATAGCAACTGGACTCTATACATAATGGTTCATGGTTGAATAGTTGGTCAGACTGGACCCTTTAACCTTGGTATGACAACCGCTCTAGGAGGAAGAAATCTCTGAACTCAAACCAAGGGGTCCCTCGAGGTGATTACTGGTGTGATGAATTTTAAGAGATATAATAATAATAATAATAATAATAATAATAATAATTACACAAGGAAGAGCAAAGACAAACTACTTATGGCGGCCAACAATAGTAGAAACGGCAGATGGACAAACAAAAAACGACAAGACTAGAAAACAAAAATGCAAAGAAAAACAATTATACGGATACTTCAAACGACAAATCGAAGAGGTTGCACATGAAAAGACCTGGACATGGTTAAGAAAGAGAAACTTCAAAAGAGAAACAGAATCACTTATAATTGCTGCACAAAAGAATGCCATAAGGACAAACTACATCAAAGCGAAAATTGATAAGACCCAACAAAATAGTAAATGTAGACTATGCGGTAATAGAGATGAGACTGTTAACCATATACTCTGCGAATGTAGCAAACTAGCACAATGAGAATACAAAACTAGACACGACTGGGTTGGGAAGGTGATCCACTGGGAATTATGCAAAAAATTAAATTTTGATCACACAACAAAATGGTATATGCATAAACCAGAATCTCTTCTTGAGAACGAAACGCACAAAATTCTCTGGGACTTTGAGATAAAAACGGATCACCTTATCCCAGCAAGAAGGCCAGACCTAGTGTTGATAAACAAAAAAGAAAGAACTTGTCAACTGGTAGATTTTGCAGTGCCAGCAGATCACAGGGTGAAGTTAAAGGAAAATGAAAAAATAGACAAATATCTGGACCTTGCCAGAGAACTGAAAAAGTTATGAAATATGAAAGTGAAAGTGATACCGATTGTAGTTGGTGCACTTGGAACAGTCCCAAAAGGATTAGAAAAGGGCTTGGAAAGTTTGGATATCAGAGAAAGGATTGAAACCATTCAGAACACTGCACTGCTGCAATCTGCCAGAATACTCAGAAGAGTCCTGGAGACCTGAGGAGACTTGCTGTCACTCAGACTCCAGTGAAAGACCATCAGCTAACACTGATGTGAAAACTCAAAAGGAGTAAATAATATAATAATAATAATAATAATAATAATAATAATAATAATATACAGACAACATCACTATTAAGATCAGTAAGAATACTCAGAGTAGTCCTGGAAACCTTGCTGTCTCTCAGAGTCCGGAGAAAAGCACCAGCTAATGTTAGTGTGAAAAACTCGCAAATTTGAGAAGGCTTGTAATCCATCGGTTTACCGTAATATTAAGTAGGAGATTTGAATAAACTTGTTGTCATTTGATTCGACATCAATATTCAATATTAAAATAGAGATAATTTAAACATATCACCTAATCGAGACGATGAGAACATATCTACAACCAATAAAGATAAATGTCTTTTTAAGAAGGAGATTAGAAATTTTAGGAGACTTCCCATGATTCAATTGTCAATAATGGCGACCAGAAAACTCTGGTGAGAAGGTACAAACAATTATCTACATATTCAAAACGCAATATATATATATATATATATGTGTGTGTGTGTGTGTGTGTGTGTGTGTGTGTGTGAATTTGATATAATGAAAAAACAAATGATGTTTACAAATGCATGGGATCATCAGGAGAGAATGTGCACCGTTTCGGGGCCTTCCTCTCAACGGTTTTAAAAAAGCACATCGCCCCCCCCCCCTCACTGATGTGAGGTCCCTCGGAATATCTGTATCGACTGTATGTAATAGATTGGTCTTCAACAAAAGTAAAAACGGGATGAAATGACCGTTAGAAGAAGAATGCGCAAACAGAACGCTGTTAGTCAAAAGTTGGAATTTTTCAAAAATTCGTTGTCTGTATTAAAAATAAAATGAATTTTATTTAAAAATGAAATGAATTTTATTTTTAATTTTAAAAATCAGAAGCATTACAGTTATAATAAGACTCAAAGAGCCTGATGTAAAATTGTTTTAAAAAGTGTATAATTATATAAAAAGTGTATATTAAATATCAAAATTGTTCATAATACACTCCAACTATTAAATAAGTAACCAATAAGTGTAGGTAATATTTTACACACACATACACACACACACACAACACACACACACACACACATATATATATATATTATATATATATATATATATATGTGTGTGTGTGTGTGTGTGTGTGTGTGTGTGTGTTTTGTTAAACTCAACTGACAATTCTTGTCAGACGAGTTTTTGTTCGATCCTTTCTAACTGTCTGGCCATCTTTCTAATATCCAGTTGGAATTGATTTAGCAATCCACCAAAAGTTTTTTCACGAGCGCTTTCTGCACGTCTTTGTGTCATCACCAAGTGGAATGTTTCTGTTGTCTCGCTTTTAAAACAAGCAGTAGCAGTAAGAATTAGTAGTAGGAGGGGCTCACAGTTTCCGTTTAAACGAACAGTGGCAGTAGAAATTTGTAGGAGGGGGGACTCACAAGTTTATAAGAAAGTAAGGGGAATGGTGGAAGGAGAATTGGCGGGAAATTACAGGCATTTGAAGACATGTTTAATGGTTTCAAAGTTTATCTTGTCTAAGTTGGGTTTGTTTTGTTTGCTATATAAGTCTTCGAGTATTTGAAGTTTTTGTTATATATATATATATATTATATATATATATATATATATATATATATATATATATATATAAAGGGACCGGTTTAGCTCGAGCACCCACCTATGAATCGCAAGAATTCTGGTTCGATACGTGTCCCCGCTAACTCAGCGTATGAGTAGGACAGATTTGGTAATCTTATCTGTGCGGTAAAATGGGGGGCTGACAATGGTTGTGGCGCTCCACCTCCCTTTGTCTGGCACTAGTGAAAAGTGGATAGACTCCCCCGCTGCCCGGTTGATACCGACAATAGGCCACTCCAACAGTTTACAACTTTAATATATATATATGTATATATAAATATATATGTGTGTGCGCGCGCGCGCGCGTGTGTGTGTGTGTGTGTTTTGTTGAACTCTACTGACAATTCTTGTCGGACGAGTTCTTGTTCGATCCATTTTAACTGTCTGGCCATCTTTTTAATGTCGGGGGCAAACAGAAAGGATCGAACAAAAACAAGAATTGTCAGTAGAGTTTAACAAACCATGTTTAAAAGAAAAAATGCTGCCAATATATATATATATATATATATATATATATATATATATATATATATATATACCCGTACAATAATAATTTTAGCCTTGTCGACTATACCTCTGCAAAGGGGTAAAACCTCCCCTCTAATGGGACCACCTGTTGGCCATGGGGGTTGAGCTGTGATAATTAAGAACGAGACTCTGGTGGCTGAGCAGTCCATGACATGCAACGCTTCACTTTGGCCCTTACTTAGGCCAAACAGATGGTCGGAGAGGCTCTCTACAATCAATTGGTCGGTCATATCAAGCCCTCGCACCTCTATGATTGTCCCAACCCTATAGGTGAAATAGATCTGGTTGAAATTAGTTGAAATTATCAATATTAGATAGGACCATCAGCCAAAAAAAAAAATCGTAAAAATTACAACACAGACGATATAAATATGATCACATCATCATCATCATCATCTGGTTGCGCAGTTAGCAAGGATATCCATGACAACCTTCCCTATCATTCATTGTCCCAGGGAGGTCCTCTGCGCAGGATCCAGTATCCTCATATAGTTGGTCAATGTCGGTCCTTGCTGGGCGGCTCACGTTAGCGTGTTTATGTGTTGGCTTCCACAGGAGAACATCGCTTATAACCTCGTCCTTGCTTCACCAGAAGTATCCTGCATGACTAGTCCATCTCACCCGGGTGGTTTGTGAGATGTGGGGCAGGTGGCCATATAGCTGCTTCCTCGTGGGGTGATGTTTCCACGACTTGTTCAAGACCACCCGAAGCATGCTTGTGCAGCTCCCATCTAGTTTATTCTCAAGGCGCCTCGTTAGGGTCCAAGTGATCCAGCCATACAGCAGTACTGATATAACCACAGTTTGGAAGAATTGTCGCTTTAACTTGTCAGTGAGATCGGATTTCCATATGACTGATAATTTGTTTGTGGCCGACCATGCCTTTCCTATTCGTGTATTAACATCGCTTTATAATGAACACTATTCCCTAACCTCTGTGCAAAAAAATAATATATACGCGTTGACATGCCGTTAAAATGAATCAACAAATATGGAACAAACACACTAACAATAAACATGGATGAGAATCTAACCCCTTGGGGTCAGCGTGGAATTGGGAGTAATGGTTATGAAAGTGTACTCAACACTCCCCAAAGATGCAGAAGTAGAGCCTCACCATCCGACCGAATTTAGTGTCGTACTCAGGAGACACCCCCTTCAGGTAGGGGATCTTTATCCTCTTCATGGGGTACAGTCTCCATATTCAAAACTACATCCACAGGGTGTGGTTCTTAATGAGTCCCTCATATGTCTGGCCTTGTGCCAAACTGAGCTTAGTGAATGACTTTATTTTCTGATCTAAAAAAAAAAAGATTTGTTGTGAAATGCACAAATTAGACTTTGTTGCCATTTGATTCAAGAGAAACAAAAAACACAAAAACACACAAAAAACACATAAACAAAAAACACAAAACCTTTAATTTTCTGTTTATCAAAAAAAAAAAAGCATTAAAAAAAAAAAAAGTAAAAATAAAAAATAAAAAATAAATAAATATATTTGGCAAAGTCTCAACCCAACCGAGACACATTATCTCTCTCTCTCTCTCTCTCTCTCTCTCTCTCTCTCTCTCTCTCTCTCTGTTTCGGTCTCTCTTTCAGACTTCTTTCCACTCTTTCCCTGTCTTTCTTGGGGGTCTCTCTCTTTTCTCTCTCTCTCTCTTTCTCTCTCTCTCTCTCTCCCTGTCTCTGTCTCTCAGACTTCTTTCCACTCTTTCCCTGTCTTTCTTGGGTTCTCTCTCTCTCTCTCTCTCTCTCTCTCTCTCTCTCTCTCTCTCTCTCTCTCTGTCCTGTCTCTCTCTCTCTCTCTCTCTCTCTGCCTTCATATCACTATCTTTCTCTGTGTATAATTCGCTCTGTCTTTCTCCCCCCTCTCTCTCTCCTTTATTTTTATTCTTTTTCTCATTACTTTTTTAACATTTCAACATTTCACTTTCTTTCTTTCTTTTCCTCTATCTTTCTCTCTCCCGTCTCTCTCTCTCTCTCCCTCTCCTCTCTCTCTTTCTCTCTCTCCCTCTCTTTTATTTTTTATTCTTTTTGTCAATTCCATAAGATTGTGAAAAATCCCGTGTCATTTCCATTCACCGAACAAGTTCTATTGTTAAAACGTCAAAGTTATTAACACAAGGTCGAAAGTCTCTTCTCGATTTTCGAAAAAAGAAATTTTTATTAAACGAATATTTTTGATTTGTTATTTGCTTCTACTGGGCCACCATATTTTATGAGCCTTTTTTTTATTTTATTTTTCTTTTGCTTTTATTGGGCTACCATATTTTATAGTGTTTTCTTCTTTTGATTTTTATTTTGATTCTAATGGGCCACCATATTTTATAGTGTTTTCTTCATTTACTTTTTATTTTGATTCTACTGGGCCACCATATTTCATAGCGTTTTTTTTCTTTCTTTTTTCTTTCTAAACAAGATTGTTATCGTCTCCCCCTCTCTCTTTCTCTCTTTCTCTCACTCTCTCTTTCTCTCCTCTCTCTCTTACTCTCTCCCTCTTTCTCTCTCTCCCTCTCTCTCTCTGAAAAGATTTCGTGCAAAATGACAACCCCCCCCTAACCCGCACACAAAACCCCAAGATTTCTATACAGTTTCAAAGTCAATATGTCACGTGATACAAACAAATTATCCTGTCAACCTCTTCGGGTAAATGTGTTGGTGGCGGAGCTGGGAGGTCATGACCTTTATTAGGCATCCACTATCTTGACGCCTCGTCCTATTCGACGACCGTCCTGTCAGCTGGTGCTGTAGATTACATCGACTGCACCTCTGCAAAGGGGTAAAACCTTCGCAATGGAGCCACCTCTTGGCGACCCGTGATGCTTAAAGATAGAATCCTGGTTGGCTCAGCAATCCATGGCATGCAACACTTTGGCCTTTTCCGGTCGGAGAGGCCCTCTCCGGTCAATCGGCTGGTCACGTCCACAAATATTGAACAAACACACTATCAATAAACTTGGATGAAAATCTAACAGGTACTACCACTTGGGGTCAGCGTGGAAGTGAGAGTAATGGTTATGACGGTGTACTTCACGCTCTCCAAGTATGCAGATCGAGTTTAGTGTCGTATTCAGGAGACACCCCCTTGGGGTAGGGGGTCTTTATCGTGATGCTTAAAGATAGAATCCTGGTTGGCTGAGCAATCCATGGCATGCAACACTCCGCTTTGATCTTTTCCGGTTGGAGAGGCCCTCTCCGATCAATCGGTGGGTCACGTCCCAACCCTATTCGTCATTATGGCAAACTCCTGGCCCTTTTTCAGAGGCTCGAGTCGGCCCGGGGGCTCGCTTCACACGAACACGCACCGCATGCCCGTGTCTCCGGTTTACCGTCGCGATGGTAGTGGCTAGCGGTGCCTCCCGACTCTGTGCCGCGACCCTACCGTCGTCGAAGTAGACTTCGACCAAACCGTGGCTGAGGATCTTAGTGTTCTTCATATGCTGTTAAACTGTATCTGGTGATAAAGTTCAAAATCTGGAGGTCTGAAGAATGGGGAGTACCTCTTTATCACCATTACTCCCAGGTCCACCCTGACCCGGAGTGGTGGTGTCTGTTGCGATCACATCTATGGCTTGGATAGATAAAAACTGAGTATCAAATTCTGTTTCAAAAAAATGAGTAAAAAAAACCAACAAGAATAAATAATATTTCTCTGAATGTTTGAGATGGGACTTGATGATTAGTATTATCTGCGTTATTCGGACTATTGTCCCCATCTTCATTGTTATTTGTACAACGTTTCGGCCGATATGCCCTCCGGCCTTCTTCAGGTATTTCTTGTTGGCCTCGGGAACCTTCTCGGACTCGAGAACCTTCTTTTCGGACTCGGGAACTTTCTTGTCGTAGTCGGGAACCTTCTTGTCGTAATCCGTGATGACTCCCGATTACGACAAGAAGGTTCCCGAGTCCGACAAGAAATACTTGAAGAAGGCCGAAGGGCATATCGGCCGAAACGTTGACCAAATAACAATAAAGATGGGGACAATAGTACGAATAACGCAGATAATTCTAAGAATAAATAAAACTAAAAAAAACGCCCTTGGCATAAAATATCCCAAAGGTTGATAGGCCGTAAAAGCCAACCAACCTATTCGCTAAAGTCCCAAGAAAACGGAATGTCTCACATTATAACTACTCGGCCGTTGATGTGAAAAATAATTGCTTCATTCAATACCTTTCTCTGTCTGTCTGTCTGTCTCTCTCTCCCCCCTCTCTCTCTCTCTCTCTCTCTCTCTCTCTCTCTCTCTCTCTCTCTCTCTCGCTATATCTTTTACTTTTTCTTTCAATATCTCCAGCATAAGATAACCCATCAAAGGATGATACGCCGAAAAATCCAACCAACCAGCCAACCAACCTATTTGACGAAGTCTCAAGAAAACGGAATGTCTCACTCAGCCGTTGCTGCGAAAAATAATTGCTTCACGTCCTTCAATACCCCTCTCTCCCCCCTCTCTCTCACCCTTTCTTTCAATATCTCCAGCATAAGATAACCCATGAAAGGTTGATATGTCGTAAAATCCAACCAACCCCATCCAACAACCCTATTCGACAAAGTCCCAAGAAAACGGAAAGTCTCTCTCGACCGTTATTTTCGACAATTTTCGACAATGATTGCCTCGCGTCATAAATAGTGATGGGCTGTGAGAAGAGCTTGTTAACCACAACCCTAACGTCATGCATGCGAAACAGAGATCGTGAGCATTCTGATTCTTCAAGGCAATTGAATGGGAGGAAATTGAGTTCGAATCCCACTTGTGTCCGCTTGCATTTATGCCCGAAGAAAAAAAAGAAGACATTCCCATAGTAGCTCTGACACCTCCCTGGCTCGATATAAAATGTTTAGAACTGGCATTTCATGATGGCTGACAAAGAGAGACTGAGTCTTCTGACAAATCACTCCCCAATGACTACCAGAAAAAGCTGTAGTCAAATAGAAAACGATTGTGAAATTTGATTAGTGCTAATCGATTTCTCTTTAAGATTTCTTTGTTTCAATGTTCTGCTCCGACTCTCTCTCTCTCTCTCTCCCCCCTCTCTCTCTCTCTCTGTGTGTATCTGTCTGTCTGTATGTATGTATGTATGTCCTCCTCTCTCTTTCTCTCTGTATCTGTCTGTCTGTCTGTCTCTTTCTCTCTCTCTCTCTCTCTCTCTCTCTCTCTCTCTGTATCTGTCTGTCTGTCTCTTTCTCTCTCTCTTCTCTCTCACTCTCTCCTCTCTCTCTCTCTCTCTCTCTCTCTGTGTGTGTGTGTGTATCTGTCTGTCTGTCTGTATGTATGTCTCTCTCCCTCTCTCTCTCTTTTCTCTCTGTATCTGTCTGTCTGTCTGTCTGTCTCTCTTTCTCTCTCTCTCTCTCTCTCTCTCCTCTCTCTCTGTATCTGTCTGTCTGTCTGTCTGTCTCTTTCTCTCTGTCTGTCTGTCTGTCTGTCTCTCTCTCTCTCTCTCTTCTCTGTATCTGTCTGTCTGTCTGTCTGTCTGTCTCTCTCTCTCTCTCTCTGTATCTGTCTGTATCTGTCTCTGTCTCTCTGTCTCTCCCTCTCTCAGACACATACTCTTTATTTCGCACTTTATATCTCACTATCTCACATTTTCTCTGTCTGTCTGTCTATGTCCCCATCTCTCTCTCTCTCTCTATATATATATATATATATATATATATATATAGCACATTTTCTCATTGTTTCTCTCTCTCTCCCTTTCTTTTGAGATCTTTCTTTCTCTCTGTTTTCTCCACCCCATCCCCTTCTTTTCATTTCTTTTCTCTCTCTCTCTCTCTCTCTCTCTCTCTCTCTCTATCTATCTATCTATCTATCTATCTCTCCATCTCCCTCTCTCAATCTTCACTCTCTCTTTTTCATTTTCTCTCTCTCTTTATTTCGCTCTTTCAATTTCTGTCACCCCCTCTCCTCTCTCTCTCTCTCCTCTCTCTCCTCTCTCTCTCTCTCTCTCTCTCTCTCTTTGTCTTTCTCAGTTCTTTTCCTCTCTCTCTCCCTCCTCCCTCTTTTCCCTCTCTCTCTCTCTCTCCCATTCTCTCTCTTTCTTTATATCTTTCTGAGATATCACGCACAAACGTTAATAGGTTCCTACTCGACTTTCTTTATCCTTCTCTTTTACAAATTCTTTCTTTCTTTCTTTCTTTCTTTATTTATTTATTTATTTATTTATTATTTTCTTTATTTCTTTTCTTTCTTTTGTTCATTCTTTCCTTCCTTCTTTCTTTCTTTCTTTCTTTCTGCGTTTTATTCTTTTTCTAAGTCTCTGTCTTTTAGTTTCTCTCTTTTTTCTTCTTTCTTGCTTTTTGTTATTTTT
>CM042174.1:42128988-42149096 GCA_023376005.1 Doryteuthis pealeii | reverse complement strand
AGATAGTAGACATTAAGATTTCTTTTCAGAGTAGCTGGAACCATGTTAGGTCTATCTTTTTTTACATATGGATTTAAATGGGGCATCACACGAGGATTCAAATCACGTTTCAGTAATAATGGATCTGCGGGACTAACTTTAAAAAATCCCCTTCTACCCAGGCGACGCCGGGTAGTCGCTTCTAGTTCTAAATAATTTAACTGTGGTCCAGTTGAGGTGAAAATTCTTTAGTATTTATAATGAACTGATCAAGGGGATACAACTATGCTTGACTTCACCACCAATAGATAGAATAGATAGATAGATAGATTGTGTGATAAAAGAGGAGCAAGTAATTACTGTACACAGGCTTTGTTCAATAATAGAAGCGGCTAACCGGGCGTCGCCTGGGTAGAGGGGGAATTTTTATTTAAAAAGTTAGTCCCGCAGATCCATTATTACTGAATCGTGAGTTGGATCCTCATGTGATGCCCCATTTGAATCCCTATGTAAAAAAAGGACCGGTTGTCTTGATCTAACCCCTCTGCAAAGAAACGTTAATGTCTACTAACGTTGAATAAAACTTGTATATAGTAATTATCTTGTTTCTCTTTTATTACACTATCTATCTATCTATCTATTTATCTATCTATCGTTGGTGAAGTCACACATAGCAGTCTCCCTCTTGACCAGTCCATTATAAATATTAAAAGAATCTTCCCCTGAACTGGACCACAGTTAAATTATATAGAATATAACTTATGTATAGTAATTATTTTGTTTCTCTTTTATCCCACAATCTATCCATCTGTGAGGAAGTCAAGCATAGTTGTCTCCTCATGGAGTAAGTTTATTATAAATACTAAAGATTCTGCACCTTAATTGGACTACAGTTAAATTATCTATACATATATAAAGGGCAGTTGTGTTAATCTGTATGTCCGAAGGAAACTTCGAAAATAAAACAATTAACGACAAAGTAAATATATATACACATTAAATATCACCAGGGCTTGGTTTTGAGCAAAAATAATAGAGATTTGATTTATATTCGTGAAAAGATAATTAAAAAATAAAATCTAAATGATAACAGCATGGATTTTTTTTTCAATTGATTTTTTAGAGACATTAACATTTCTTTTCAGACTAGCTGGATCAATGCAAGGTCTATTTTTTTAATTTTTTTACATTTTTAGGCATTAAAATAGGGCATCTCATGAGGATTCAACTAACGATTCAGTAATAATAGATCTGTGGGACTAACTTAAAAAATCCCTCTCAACCCAGTCGACGCCGGGTAGCCACTGCTAGTCTTTAATCTGAATATCCTTATCCATCTAGTATCACCTGTCAATAGGTGAACCTGGAACGCTCCTCCACTATTTCATCAAAAGACGTCTCCAAAAATGGCTGCTGATCTCATGACATCATAATGCTAATTCAAAATTCGTGTTTGAAGAACATCTATTAAATTTATTGAAATAGCAAAAAGATGACATATCCATGAAATAAACAAGAACTGAATGGGTGCGTTTATATGAAAAAGAAACAAGAAAGAAAGAAAGAAAGAAAGAATAAAAAAGAAAGAAAAGGAAACAAAAAGAGAAAAAGAGAAGAAAGAAAGAATTTTAAAAAGGAAGAAAAGAAAATGAAAGATATTAAGAAAGAAAAAATGGGGAAAGAAAGAAAAGGAAAGATAGTATGATACGAACAAAGAAGAAAAATGAAAAAGAAAAAAACATTAGGAAAGAAAAAAAAATATTAGGAGAATATATAAAAGAAAGGAAGGAAAAGAGAAAAAATAGAAAGAATAACAAGAAATAAAAAAAGGACTGAAGGACAGAAAAAGAATGTGACGAAAGGACGTTACGAAGGAAAAAAAAAAGAACAAAAAAAAAAAATAAAAAGAAGAAAAGAAAGGAGGGAAATGAAGAAAGAAAGAAAAAATGAAAGAAAAAAGAGAAAGAAGAAAAAAGGAAAGAAAGGAAAAAAGGAAAAAAGAAAAGAAAAAAGAAAGAAGGGAGAGGAAGAAAAAGAAATGTAAGTAGAGAGAAATTAAGAATGAAAAAGAGGAAGATGAAAAAGAAAGAAAGAAAGGAAAGAAAAGATAAAAAAAAGAAAGGAAGGAAGAAAGAATGTTAAGAAGAATGTAAGAATGAAAAAGAAGGAAAGACTGGAAAAAGAAGAAAGAAAAGGAAGAAAAATAATAAAAAAAAGAAAAGGAGGAAGGAAATAAGAAGTAGAAGAATGTAAGAATGAAAAAGAAGGAAAGAATGAAAGAAAGAAAGAAAGGTAAGAATGAAATAAAAGAGAGAAAAGAAAGAAGAAGAAAGAAACAAGAGAAGGAAAGGAAAAGAATGTAAGAAAGATGTAAGAATTGAAAGGAAATAAAAGAACAAAAAAGAAAAAAAAAAGAAGAGTTAGAAAGAAGGAAAGAAAGAAAGGAAAAGAGATGAAAGAAGGAAATGAAGGCCTCACTTAAGTGGCTAAATTTGCCACTACTCAACATTGAAATGAACGGATTAGAGAGAGGGTGCGGTAAATGGTCGGGATGTGAGTTCAGCGTGAATGAGTGGGAGGGTTGAGGGGGGAAGGGGGGTATGCAGTGATGATGGGGATTAGGGATTCCCTTCTGGGATGAATCGGGAAGTGACTCACAGGTGTTGAGGGGGGAGGGCGAACAATGGGAATACTTATTAGCCTTGATAATAAAGAACACAAGGTCATTATGTTGTTGGAGAGGAAAAACGAAATAGAAGAAGAGAAGAGAGAAGAAAAGAGAAGAAGAAGAAGAAGAAGAAGAAGAAAAAGAGAAAGAAAAGAGAAGCAAGAAGAGAGAAAGAAGAAGGGAGTGAAAAAAAAAAGAAGAAGAGAAGAAGAAGAAGAAGAAGAAGAGGGAGTGAAAAAGAAGAGAAGGAAGAAGAAGAAGAAGGGGAGTGAGAAGAAGAAGAAGAAGAAGAAGAAAGAGAAGAAGAAAAGAAGAAGAAGAAGAAGAAGGAGTGAAGCAGAGAAGAAGAAAGAAGAAGAAGAAGAAGAAGAAGAAAGGGGAGTGAGAAAGAAGAAAGAGAAGTAAGAAGAGAAAGAAGAAGAAGAAGGGAGTGAAGAAAAGAAGAGAAGAAGAAGGAAGAAGGGAGTGAAGAAAGAAGAGAGGGAAGAAGAAAGAAGAAGGAAGCAGAGGAAGAAGAAGAAGAAGGGAGTGAAAAAAAAAAGAAGAGAAGAAAGAAAAGAAGAAGAAAGAAATAGTAGAGAATAGAAGAAGAAGAAGAAAGAAGAAAGAAGGAGAAGCGAAGAGAAGAAGAGAAGGAAGAAGAAGAAGAAGAAGGAAGTGGAAGGAAAGCAGAAGAAGAAAGAAGAAGAAGGAAGAAGAAAGAAGGAAGGAGTGAAGAAGGAAGAAGAAGAAGAAGAAGAAGAAGAGGAGTGAGAAGAAGAAGAAGAAGAAGAAGATGAAGATGAGAAGAAGAAGAAGAAGAAGAAGGAAGTGAAAAAAGAAGAAGAAGAAGAAGAAGAAGAAGAAGAAGTGAAAGAAGCAAGAAGGAAAAGAAGAAGAAAGAGGAGTGGGAAAAAAAAAAAGAAGAGAAAGAAGAAGAAGAAGAAGAAGGGAGGTGAAGGAAGAAGAAGAAGAAGAAGAAGAAGAAGAAGAAGAAGAAGAAGAAAGAAGAAAAGAAGAAGAATGAAGAGGAAGAAGAAGAAGAAGAAGAGAAGAAGAAGAAGAAGAAGAAGGAAGAGTGAAGAAGAAGAAGAAGAAGAAGAAGAAGAAGAAGAAGAAGAAGAAGTGAAGAAGAAGAAGAAGAAGAAGAAGAAGAAGAAGAAGAAGAAGAAGACTCGTCAGATTGGTCCAAGTGATCGTAATTTTTCAACATGTCATTTTTGTGGAATTTTCTTTGAGACAAAATAAATGGCAAACAATCCTAAATGAGAATCGGAAGAATTTGGAATTTCCAGTCGATACTCGAAATCTGGTGGATTAGTGATACTAGGGTAGAATATGGGCTCATCTGCGCCCCCACCAACACAAGTGAGAATTAAATGGGACATGTTACCATTTACCGAGACTAGTTTGGACCAAGGTAAGGAGTATAGAGCACTTAGTGAGAATCAAACTCACTCATGGTGTTCTGTTAATCCAGTTCGATAGCCATTAAACTACGTGAGGCGCTCGTTGTTATTGACCAACTCCAGTTTTGGCACAAGGCCTAAAGTATAGAGCACTCGGTAAGAATCAAACTCACTCGTTCACCCTGTCGGATGGGGCTGTAGAATAGGGTGAAATTTGAATACCATCAATAATGAATGAAACAAAACGTCTTCGTTATAAAATAACTCTGCGAACGTTGACATGCCGTAAAATCTAACCATCCAACCAAAACAACAACAATGAACAGCGCCCCCCCCCCCCCCCCCGCCATGTATTTCATTACATATTCACCATTTCGGCCGATGTGCCCTCTGGCCTTCTTTTTGTGTTACTTGTCCTTGTGTATACAACAATATGATGAGGACGGCAGTCCGGAAAAAAAAAACAATTATCAAACCTCATCTAAAAGATGCAGACATAGCGATGTGTCGCATCAGTTGGACAAAAAACACCCGAAGAAGGCAGCAGGGTATCTTGGATGAAACATTGTGAATACAACAATAAAGATGAGGACAACAGTCCGAAAAAACAAATTATCAAAACTCATCTAAAAATATCAGAACAAATACGGCAACATATATATGGAGTGTTGGAGAAGCGCGTGGTGTAATGGTTAAAGTCATGGGAAATGGACTCGTCGCCCCGAGTTCAAATCCTGGACATGATAATTGCATTTCACTTAGCGCTAATACCCTTGGGAAAGGTATGAATCCTACTCTCCTTCCAGCTATGGGTAAATAGTAGGACAGACTGGGCTCTTTAACCTTGGTTAGACAACCGGTCTAGGAGAAGGAAAACTCTGAATTCAAACCTGTTGAACTCCGCTTAAGAAATTGACCTTGTGTCACATCCTGCTTGGGCGGAGGGTTTGGTATATATATATATATATATATATATATATATATATGGAGTGTTGCATGTCATGGACAGCTTAGCCACAAGGATTCCGTCACGTTGTGTATATAACAAGTAAAGATGAGGACATCAGTCCGAAAAATCTCTATAATAGAAATTATCAAGCCTCATGTAAAAAAAAAATTCCGACAAGTAAGGCATCATATATATGGACCAAGGTTAAAGATGCAAGGTTTGCAAAGGAGATGTCGACCTCGGTGAATGAGGGCAAGGCTTGACAACTAGTCACGTGACTTCAAAAGGTTTGTGATGAGCGTAAGAGACCTTGACCAGAATCATCTACTTGAATCAGTGACCAGGAAACTATGATGGTCGGTCAGAATGTAAGACGATGAAATGGCTACGTGGGCAGTAGGTTATTACGTCCTATTCTCTCTCTCTCTCTCTCTCTCTCTCTCTCTCTCTCTCTCTCTCTCTCTCTCTGTCTGTCTGCCTGTCTGACTGACTGTCTCACCCTTGTCTCTCTCTCTCTTTCTCTTTCTACTCTCTTTCTACTCTCTTTCTTCGTTTCTCTCTGTCTCTCTCTCTCTCTCCATCAATGTCTGTCAGTCTGTCTATCTGCCTGTCGGCATGTCTGTCTGACTGTCTCCCCCTCTCTCTCTTTCTACTTGTCTTTCTTTTCTCTCTCTCTCTCCCTCTCCATGTCTCTCTCTCTCTCTCTCTCTCTCTCTCGGTTAATGCCTCCATCTGTCTATCTGTCTACCTGTGTAGTTGACTGTCTCACCAACTTTCTTTCTTTCTCTTTCTATTTCTCTCTCTTTCTCTGTCCCTCTCTCTGTCTCTCTCTTCTCTCTCTCTCTCTCTCTCAATGTTTCTGTCTTCCCGACTGTCTGTCTGTCTTTCTCCTCTCTCTCTCTCACCCTCTCTCTCCTCTCTCTCTCTCTCTCTCTCTCTCTAAAACCCGAATGCATTAAATAGAGTGGCAAGTACATTACAGACACTTTGTTGAAGTTCTTGAGATGATTTTGAAATGGCTGTATGTGTGGGCGGGGGAGGGGTAGACTTTGTCACTTTTTCGACCCCAAAAAGACGTGAAAAAAAAGAAATTGGCTCATCTACCCGCCCCCACACACATTTTTACATCGGAAAGGGTGTAAAACGACACGTATCAACTACAGATTGCTATTTGGGGCTTATCACGTGGTGTGATGGTTAAAGGACCATGCTTAGCACACCATTGTGCATATAAAACAGCAGTAGACAGAGTGACCTAATGTTGGTATCAGCTCGACAGCGAGGGAGTCCACATTTTAGAGTGGCCTATTGTCGGTATCAGCCGGGAAGGGTGAGAGTCTATCCCCTTTTCGCTAGTGCTAGACTAGGCCGAATTATTTTTTGCGTCTGAGAAGGAGCGCGACACCTAACATTATCTCTCACTCTTTACTGCACTGATTTGAGTATGTGAAGTGGTCTATTGTAGATTAAGTCGGACAGCGTGGGAGTCTATCCCCTTTTCGCTAACGCTAGATCAGGCGTCTAAGATGGAGCACCGCACCTCACCTTATCTTCCACACTTTACTACACAGATTTAAGTCTATTGAGTGGCCTAATCTCGGTATCAACCGGGCAGGGTGGGAGTCTATCCCCTTTTCGCTAGCGCTAGACTAGGCAGATTTTTTAGACGTTTTGAGCGTACCTCAACATTTTTGGAACTCTGGGGAATGTGGAGTACCTTTTTATTGCTATTACTCCCAGGTTTACCCTGATCCGGACTGGTAGTACCAGTTAGGGTTATCTAATTGATTAAAAATGAGTATTGAAAGTGTTTTGAAAAATTGAATTTGAAGAAAATTGAATATGCAACAAGAATGAATAAAATAATATCTTCGGCATAAAATAACCCAACAAGGGTTGATATGCCGTAAAATCCAACCAACTAACATTTTAAGCGGGCGTAATGTTGGTTTGAATTCAGAGTTTTCCTAAATATGTATGTCTGTAAATCTATCTGTGTGTTTGTGTGGAGAGAGAGAGAGAGAGAGAGAGAGAGAGAGAGAGAGAGAGAGAGAGAGAAGAGAGAGAGAGAGTCACACATGCTCATAATGAGAGAGAGAGAGTGTGTGTGTGTGTGAAAGAGAGAGAGTTAGGTAGTCACAGAGAGAGATAGAGAACGAGAGAGAGAGAAAGATATATATATATATATATATATATATATATATATATATACATATATAAAAGGGAGAGAGAGAGAGAGAGAGTAATTTACAGAGGGAGAGAAAGAGGGTGAATCACAGAGTAAGAGACAGAGTCAGAGAGACAAAGAGGCAAAGAGAAAGAGAGAGAGAGAGAGAGAGAGAGAGTCATAGAGAGAGAGTGTGTGTGAGACTTAGGCAGTCACAGAGAGAGATAGAGAACAAGAGAGAAGGAGCCAGAGAGAGAGAAGAGGGGGAGAGAGAGTGAATTAGGGAGCACACACACACACACAGGGAGAGGGAGAGAAGTAAATGAGAGAGAGAGAGAGAGAAGAGAGAGAGAGAGTAATTTACAAAGAGGGAGAATGGGGGTGATTCACAGACAGAGAGACAGAGAGACAAAGAGACAGAGAGGCAGAAAGAGAACGAGAAAGTCTCATAGAGAGAATTTGTGTCACACACACACACACAGAGAAGAGAGAGAGAGAGAGAGAGAGAGAGAGAGAGAGAGAGAGAGAGAGACAGTGAGAAAGAGAGAGCGATTTTGATTTATACATAACACACACACACACACACTCACGCATATATATATATATATATATATAATATATATAATATATATATATTATATATAACTCAAATGTTGGCATAAAATCCGTATCTTGCCTGTTGTCGTGAAAGACAAAGCGAATAAACCAAGACATGACGAAAGTAATAGGGTGGAGTAGAAGACACACACCCCACCCACCCCAGATATAAAAGCAAAAGGGCAGAGAAAGAAAGAAAAAGAGACAGCTTTGTAGTTGAATGTGTCGTTCATTTCCTATCAACAATGCGCATGTCTGTTTTGATGCTCACAGTCAATCTCTAAGGCGGGAAAATTTGCAAGAGAACAAGAAAACAAAAAAAAACAAAAGAAAAACTCACTTACATAACAGAAGATGTCACTTCGTAAAACCAGTGACAGGGTTGACGGTTTTAATAGCATTTAGGTTTTTTTGTTGAAACCCTTTATGATTCGGTCTTGGGACATGGAAAAGTTGATTGAAAATGGTCTTATTGGTTGCGATTTCTTTGTAAGCTCGAAGAATATTGACTTCTTTGGCATCATCATCATCATGTAGTGACAGCAGCATGGATATCCATGACAATCTCTCACCAACCGACCCTATCATTCAATGTCCGTGGGAGGTCCATATATATATTTATCACCCTCCGCATGAGCAGGATGTGACACAAGGTCAATTTCTTAAGCGGAGTTTAACAGGTTTGAATTCAGAGTTTTTCTCAGCTAGACTGGTTACCTAGCCATGGTTATAGAGCCCAGTCTGCCCTGTTATTTATATATATATATATATATATATGTGTGTGTGTTTGTGTGTTTTGTGTGTTGACCTACCATGGGAGGTGCGTGGTCTAATGGTTAGACCCTGCCAGTCTAATATATAATATATTATATATATATATATATATATATATATTATATATACACATTATAGAAAGAATAAGAGAATGAATGAGAAATTATTGGCATATTCATCTGAAAGATTGCATAAGCATGAACTAATAGTAAAGAGATATTAATATGCATAATTACATTATTGATTGTATATATATATATATATATATATATATATATATATTATTTATATATATGTTGTGTGTGTGTGTGTGTGCGTTGTGTGTGTTTGTGTGTGTGTGTGTTTGAGCAGCATTCTTTCATTTATACATGTAGAATTAAACAAGGGCACATCTCCTGTTTAACAATTTTATTAATGATCGTTTCAAGCTTTCTAGCCAACTTTAAAATTACATTCAAGCCACCATTCTAATTACCGAAATATCCTAACAGAAAATACGCACATTCTGCACAAAGAAAAAAATAAACAAAAACTCCAAATACTAGAAGCTTTATACATAAAACAATACAAACCATCCTTAAACAAAATTAATTTCCAATACAGTGCTCACATTTTAAAATGCCTATAGCACCTTTCCCATCAATTCTCCTCCTTCCAGCCTCCACACTCCTATGCTAACTTGAAAAAAAAAACTGGAACACAAACACATCACCCCTGATGATGGTACTTCGAAGTGCCAAAAGTATTCGGGATACAATCTTCAGTGGACTAATCTACAGATTCCATCCAAATGTTAACAAGTTGGCCAGAAAGCTTGAAAGATTATAAATAAATTGTTAAACAGGAGACGTGCCTTTTGTTTAATTCTACATATATATATATATATATATATATATATATATATATATATAGTTCATGAGAAATCAAAACAAATAAAAGTTTTTTGCTTTTATTTATTTAATTACGGGAACGGTATTACAACCAGCGGTTTCTTGCTTAGAGCATTCATCGGGTAATACGAAAAGTTCCTTTAAAAATGACAGAAATTGTGTAAATGGTCAAATGTGTGCGTTTTTTTAACTGTATTCTCGTGTTTGCGTGTTTACGTGATGCGGAATGTTTTTTTTTCTTCTACGTGTGCGTATTTTTGTTTGTGCGTATGTGTATGATGTCATGCGCGTGGTGCATGGAAATGCGTGAAGGTTGTGATGATATGATTGTGTCACCCGGCGTGTGTGCGTATTTTTGTTTGTGCGTATGTATGTGATGTCATGCGTGTGCGCGTGGGAATGTATGAAGGCTGTGATGATGTAATTGTCTCCACGCGCGTGTGTGCGTATAAATTATGCGTATTTGTGTTTGGTATTCTTGGTTACGTATGTTATGTGCAAATTAATATAATGTATTTTTTAAATGTATTTTTAAAATTGTGCTGTTAATAATAATGAACATGTTATTTATTGCGTTGGTGTGCAATGTGGACGTTACATTTGTATGATATTATTGTACAATGTATATAGGTAGAGGGAAAGATACTTACAGTTTGGCGGATCTGTTGTAGTGTTTTACAAATTATATTACTATTTTATATATATATATATATATATATATATATATATATATATGTATATATATATATATATACTATATATATATATATATATATATATATATATATATATAATTGGGTAAGAAGGTGTGTGTGGGTTATGTATATGGATCGAAGTGTGATAGCAGGTGTTTTATTTTCATGTCGGCATTTTGATAGGATTTCCGATCTTTTGTTTAGTAGGGTCTGTTGTGATGGATGAGTAATAAAAATATAAATATTAATATATATAAATAATAATAAATAATATAAATAATATAATAAATAAATAAAATAAATATATATATATATATATATATATATATATATATATATATATATATATACATTTGTGTTAGGAGCATAGATATCCATCTCTCGCTAACTGTGCCTATCATTTCATTGCCCCTGGCAGCTCCCGCTGTGCAACATCCAGTATCCGCGCTCAGCTGGTTAATGTAGGTCTGTTTTGAACGACCTGCACTTGGATTCCCATGCTAGTTTCCACCGGAGAACATCGCTTATGAGTTCGTCCTTGCTTTTCCAGGCAGTGTTCGGCATGTCTTGTTCGTCTCACTCAGATAGCTTTTTGTAATAAGGGCCAAGTGGCCATACAGCTGCTTTCTGGTAGGGGTGTTGTTCCACAATTTGTTTAAGATCACAGGTAAAGAGAGAGAGAGAGGAGAGAGAGAGACAGACAGAAGAAAAGACAGAGAGAGAGAGAGACAGACAGACAAAGAGACAGAGAGACAGAGAGAGAGAGAGAGAGAGAGAGGACAGATAGACAGACAGACAGAGAGAGAGAGAGAGAACACACACACACACACACAGAAAGAGAGAGAGAGAGAGAGAGAGAGAGAGAGAGAGAGAGAGAGAGAGAGAGAATAAACGGAAGAATACAAATGAAATTCTAAATGAAGTATTTTAATGAAGAAAGAAAATAATGGAGGAAAATACTTCCTTTAAATTTCATTATTTTCTTCCCTTTTCTTTTTTCTTCTTTCTTTATCTTTCATTAACTTTCATTGTACTTCTTCCTTTTCTTATCTTTTCTTCCTTCTTTCATTTACGCTCTTCTCTTCACTTTTCTTTCATTCTTTGATTCATTCATTCTTTATTTATTTAACATGCTGGTCTTCAAGTAGATCTCACTTGTTTTTCTTCCATTTTCTTTTTTCTCTCTTCTCTTTTCTTCTTTCTTTCTTTTCTTTCTCGTTCGATCTTCTTCTTTTTCTTCTTTCTTCTATTACTTCCCTCTTTATTTTCTTTCTAACTTTCTTTTTCAAAATAAAATAAAATAAAATAAAATAAAAAAAATAAAAAAATTTCCCTGTCTTTCTCTTCTATTGTTAAAAAATGTCAACCCTTCTTCCTTTCTTCATTAATTTCCTTCTTTCTGGTGCTTCTTCTTTTGGTACTGAGGGTATCAAATATTGGTTGGTTGGATTTTACGGCATGCCAACTCATACTGGTTATTTTATGCCGTTTAAGTAGTTCATCGATGGAACCTCCAATGATTCATACGGATAACCTCAGTTGCATTGGATAACCCCGTATTCATTCAGGATACATTGAATTCATTGGGTGGAGCCGGCTCAACTAACCCAGGGTGAATGCTGCACTAGTAGAGAGGGGGCCCTCGTCGGGTTATTTTATGTCGAAAACGTTTTGTTTTATTTATTCTTGATGGGTATTCATTTAAAAAAAATCTAAACTCAATTTTCTAAATTTTTTATTTTTATCTAACCCATAGAGGGGCCCCTAACAGATACTACCACTCCGGTTCAGAGTGGACCTGGGAGTAATGACGATGAAGGGTTACTCCACAATCCCAACTATTATGGCATAGAAATTCATGGCATTAGTTCAGTATTATCTTTGTCCCAAAATAGCTGTTCCATTTAGTGTACGAAATTTATACATAACTGTCCCCACTATCATTGGACAATATTTCATGGCTATCTTTGTCCTAAAACAATTGCTACATTTAGTGTACGAAATGTATATGAAAATGTCCCAACTATTATATCATAGAACGTTCCAGGGCACAAATCACCATTATATATATATATATATATATATATATATATATTATATATATATGTATAAATAATGTGGCAACATTAAAGAGTAATGTTATGGAACAAAATGTTGTTAATGATATCCAAATAAATTTATATTTTTGTTTCATTTCCCTTGAAAATAACAATTTTTGAAGGAGATTCAATATGTCGCTGACTGGTACTGAATACTATGGGATATTCAGATTGGCTAATATTTGATGTGGTTTAATGGTTAGCAAGCTAGTCTCGCAAATCAATTACTACTGAAAAGCAGATACCTAATACTTACGACCTTGTGCCACATCCTACTTCTGACAATTTTCTGATTTAAAGCTAATTTTCTGATTCGTTCGCACAGATTATTTTTCAAAGGTTGCAAATGAAAGAGGACAGTGTACGAAATGTATATATAAATGTCCCAACAGTTCACGGCTCTTTTTGTCCCAAATTCACGGCCCTACTTCGTGTATCTACATACGTAGCGGGTATCGTCACTAACCCTAGATGATATATGTAGTAGTCGCATTATGAAATCGCAACACATGATCTTAGTAGGAGTTTTGACTTTATTTATTCTTCTCGGCTGTAACATTAGTGGGTGGTGAGCGTTGACATGGGAACTGCCCAGGGTTGACGATGACTACTACTACTGTTGGGATGGTCTGGCCATGTTGAGGTAAAGGGGTGGACGAACCTCACTGCTCGCTGGCAAGTGATCGACCGTGTCGACGGTCGCTCCTTGTGCTCTGTTCGCCGTCCGTCCGCTGTCTGACTGATTAACTGTCTCTGACGACTCGACCCTCAGGCTTTTGTATTGACGACACGCCTACGCATCTTTATCTTTTGATCTGATAACGGAGCTTTGTTATATATTTCTTTATTCTCTCCCTGCTTCCTTGACCGAAACTTCTCTTCCGTTTTTTAACTTCTTTTCGCTTTTACGGGAAAAAGTCCTTTCTCATTTTTTTCGTCTTTCTTTGTTTAATTTAACCGGAAATTCTTAATTTTTGTTTGTACAATATACACAAATGGGTCCTATATTTTAGTGTACGAAATGTATGTGCAACTGTCCCAACTATTATGGCATAAAGTAGTAGTTTATAGCTATATCTGTCCATAATATTTGCAACATTTAGTGTACGAAATGTATATGTAAATGTCCCCACTATTATTAGCGATAAACCATAATCTTGAAACTGCATATTTGACCACCCATATCCGTTTGTATTTTTAATCATTTAAGATAAATGAAAAGACAGAAGCGACTTTTTATCTATTGATATATGTGTTGTCATCTTTGCATCTCTGCGCAGCTTCTCTTCAGCCATCCAGATTGAGAGATGAGCGGGGGATGGATGGAGCGTATATGTGTGTGTGGAGGCGGTGGGTGAGTTCGGTGGTGGTGGCGAAAAAAGCCGCTTTTTTCCGAAGGATGTCAGTTATTTTGTGTGAGTGGTTTCTTGTTAGAGCACTCCTATTTCAGACCATCTACAATATAAAGCAGCTGGAGGTGCTGGCTGTGGTCAAGCTGGACAAGCAGAGAGAGAGAACAGAAGAGCCTGTTGTGTTTGTTAATAAAGATTTTTAACCTAATTTGATAAGAAAAGAATCGATGAGTCGATACGCAAACAAAGAGAAACAGACTTGCTTCACTAATTTTGCAAATATGAGTCCTCATAAAACCAAGAAAACCACTCACCAAATAAACTGATACATTTCGGAAATGCGGCTTTTTATTCGCTCACACCACCGAACATCACCCAGCCTCCCAACAACATATACGCCTCTCACTTATTGCCACGCTTCATCTTCTCAATCTGATGTGAACGAGAAGCTAGCGGTGATGTACAAAGTCTTGTACATACTCATTTATGCTAAATGGAAAGATCAGGTCTTGTTTCTCATATAGTGAGAGATCGAACATAGACTGTTTCTCATCATAGTCTTTTGGTTTACACATTATTATCTATTTACTTATATCTAAAATTCGCTATCAAAACACAAGCGGAAATTATGGCGTTGGTTCCAATTTCTTTATCGCTTTCCTTTCTATGATTTACTTTGCTGTTAGCTTGGTCACATGCACGAGCAGTCTAGACTAGTAGACAGTGAGCAGCGAGCACGACACTTTTATATATATACTATGTCGGCTACCAAAATACAGTCAAACAAAATTTATTGTCTTATCGTGCACAATCAACATTTCTCATGCGGGACTGCTCACAGCTTATAAACTCACCTAAAAATAATTATAACTTGATATATTGTGTTGGGATCACGTATGAGACACTAGATACACTACATTTTTCGTATCTATATATAAAGTTACCGCGAGTTGGTTAGATTAATACATTTTGTACATTGATTCCTTAAACAAGGATAATATATTAGATATAGCATTATCTCCAGGGTAAAATTAAACAATATCATAATAGTGATGATAACAAAAATCACAGTGAGAAAGAGTATTTCTATTTTAACGCCAGTCAGAAGTAATAGCGAAACGTAATGTTTTATAATAGACGTGAAAGAGAAGGTTCCGTGGTAGGATAGGAGGCAGAGAGAATTAAGGGAATGGGTATAAGACATAATAGCTCTCGTATTATTGTAAAAGATCAAAAGATAAAAGAAATGTTTCGTTAGGCGATGCTCGGAACTATTCTGAAATACGAGTTCCCAGACTGGGTACTCGCAACGTTCTAATGAGACAGTCTTAAAAGTCCAGTCGCGCACAGCGAAGACGGTACGAGGCGAGAACAGTAAGAACAATGGAGCGGACCGTCGCACACACGAGGTGCGTACCAGCTGTCTCATGGAGCATAGTGGTGCATAGAGTTTGACATCCACCCTTTCTCATGGCCAGAACCTCAAGTTAAGTAGTAAAGTCATTCGTGTCACACTAATACTCATTGGGCATTCACAACTATCTGAAGTAGAGGAGTGCATACAGCATACACGAACATTAGAAGGTGGAGACAGGCAGAGAATGGATCAAAATTAAGGGTCAAACTACATCATATATCGAAATACAATGATGTGAGATGTGCTCAGGGATTCGTCTTAGCTCATATAGTGAAGCTCAGAGATTAGATAAATATCGAAATATTAATCTACTGGTAGATCTGGTGGTGGAGGTTTTGGGTATTTGATCGTATTTAGTCCCACCTCTGCTATTCGTAACTGCTCAGATACACGAAGTAGGACGTTGATAATTTTTGGGTACACATAGAAAGAGCAGAATCAGAAACACTGACATCACTCGCGGAACACACTATTCATATATCAACATTATCATGTAATACATGTATTACCTCTTTCATTTGACAACCTTTGAATATTAAATAAATAATATAAATACTATGTGCTGAACTGAAAATGCAGGCATAAAATTACAAGCTATTTTAAAAGGGTGGATATGATAAATGTCAGACTTTAGAGTAGGATGGATGGTTCGGTCTAAGGTACGGAGTCTATGCCAGGTAACGCTTGAAACTCTTTTCATCATATCGCTCTCCTGATTTAAAATAGATTCAGCACTCTTATTTAGGTTAGATAGTATCGCTTATTTATGCTCACGAAGCGAACCTACTCCAGGCTATGGCTTATAGCTCATTGACACACCTCACATCAATTTAGCAGCCAGCAAGTTTTAAATTCACTCCCCTTTCTATCGTCTGTAGGCGACCATGCCGAACGGGTTTAATGTAGCCCGTACGTGAAACTGATGAAAATCAGCGAGTTTCTCTCGGTTAGTAAGATAGCTTAGAATGTCTAGCCTATATCTCGAAGAGACTTATGTTTGAAGACAAGTTTAAATATTAACTGAATGCAAATAATCCAACATTTAAAGACTACTATTTTTTTCAGTCGACGCCGTCAGAAATAATTCGAGAGCATACTTATATTCTCTGAGTTGAAATTATACTATTCAATTCTTAACTTATATAGCTTACATTTTCAAAGGGAGAATGAAACAAAAATATATAATTTAGACTCTGGATACTCACTTCAACCAAACGCCACCACTCATGACTTATCGTATAAACCATAACATTTACATCTTCCACATTGTATTTGCCTAACATAATATATATTTAACATAATTTATATTACTATAATCATTATATATTATATATTATATAATATTTAAATATAAATAATTGGATTGATTTTGTTAGCCCTCTGGAAACGTATTACTTATATGATATACTTAGTTGCGAGAGCAGTTTATGATAGTAACGCCAGAATGTAGAGAGATATAGAGAGATAGAGACGGGGGAGATCCAGAGAAGACATAGAGCCATGAGAGCTTGAGTTATAGTATCTATGAGGAACTTAAGAGAGAGAATAAGAGAACCATAATGAAAGAAAAAAAAGAATAAGAAAGATACATAAGATAAAACAGAAAGAAATATTGAGGGAAACCGTATATAGTTAAATTCTAAACAGAGAGTATGAGACCATCTAGAGACAATGGGTAAGACACGCATATATTATATGAGGACCAAGTAGACTTATATTAATAGCGCTGTATATCTTTATATATATATATATATATATATATACTATATATAATAAGGAGAGGAGAGCGAGAGAGAGAGGAGAGAGAAGAGAAGAGAGAGATGGATCAGACTGAGAAAAGATAACGAAAGAAGAAAGAAGAAATAAGTTCACTGAGATAGATGGAAGAAATAGATAGAAACAATTTGATATACGTATATATGTAGATATTAATGTATAATATATATATATTATAATATATATACTATATATTATAGATAAGATAGATAAGCTAGATAGTAGAAGACAGAGATTGTCATAGATAGATATAAATTGATTGTGTATACCACAACACACACCCACACACACATATATATATATATATATATAATAATACTATATTATATAAAGTATATATATTATATATATTATATGTATGAAGCGTAACTCATCATTAATTGCCGCTGACTGATAGATTTTGATAAGAATAGATAGGATAAGACTAAGATAAGTAGAATAGATAGATAGAATAGAGACCAGAAGTGTAACGGCGACTGTGAGAGATGCTTAGTGAATCGTGATAAAAAAGTTTGTCAGTGAATATCGGTTTGAGTTGAATGCAATATTGTTTTTGGGGGAAAATTGGAAGACAATTTGAAAGAAAAAAGGATAAAAAGAAAAACCAAAAGATGTAACAGAAAAAAAACATTTTTGTTTTGCTTAAAGATGAGCCAATCCCATTGGCAGAAGAAAAAAATAGGGTCAACACATTTAGTAGTTTCGGTTTTTTTGTTTTTTTATATCATTTTATTTAGTCCACCAAAAGACAAAGAGAAAAGCAATGTTTGCAAATGGGAAACCAGTTGTTGTATTTGTAACAATAAGATAGAACACAACTCCAGTTCTTTCTCTATTTGAATAATAAGGTCATAATAGTATAACTAATAATAAAGTAATATAATAATATATATATACGGAATAATATTCCATAATAATGATAGATAAATATAATAATAAATGATAACTAATAACGAATAATAATGATAATAATAATAATACGATAATGATAATATAATAAATAATAATAATGATGATAATAATAATATATAATGATAATAATAATAATATGATGATAATAATGATATAATTAATATAATAATAAGCCGATAATAATGATAATAATAATAATGAATAATAATAATAATAATAATAATACTAATATAATAATTAATAATATAGTCAAATGTGACTTTGCGGGAAATAGAGAGGCGAGACTGTTAAAACCATATACTACTGCGAAGTCGATATATAGCCAACTGGAAGCCACAAAGAGAATAAGAAACTAGACGACGATCTGGGGTTGGAAGGATCCAACTGGGTAATTAACGCAGCACAAAACCATTAAATTTTCGAAGCGGCATACAACGAAATGCGTATATTGCATAAACCAGCAATCTGGTTGCTTGAGCAGGACGAAACGCAATAAAAGTTCTGCTGGGAATCTTGTGAGATCAAAATACGGATGCACCTTAATCCCAGGCAAGAAGACTCAGACCTAGTGTTTGAGTAAAACAAAAGAAGTAACGTATATGAACTTGTCAACTTTGGTGGCTTTTGCAGTGCCAGCAGCGATGCAAGGGTGAAGTTAAGTACAGAGACAATGAAAAATAGACTAAATATGTGGAACCTTGCCAGAGACAGAAAAAGTTTATGGACATGAAAGTGAGAGTGATACATTGTGGTTTAGGTGGGATGCACCCTGGAAACAGGTCCCATAAGGATTGTAAAAGGGGTTTGAGACAGTTTGGATTATCAGAGGAAGGATTGAACCCATTCAGAATCACGTGCACTGCTGCAATCTGCCAGAATTCCTCCAGAATGAGTCTGGAGACCTGAGGAGATTTGCTGTCCTCAGACTCCAGTGGAGACCATCAAGCTGATGCATGATGTGAACAACTCAAAGAGGAGACAATAATAATATTAATGATATTATAATGATAATATAATAAATAATAATATAATATATCAATAATAATGATGATAAATATAATAATAAGGTATTAATAATAATATAATAATAATGATAGTATTAATAATAATAATAATAATAATGGGGAAGAGGTTTTGCAATATAGAGGACTGCGAGAAACGCACAATCCAACAACTTAGAAGATTACACAAGAAAGAGCAGAAGACAGAATTTAGCTTATGGGCGGGCCAACAATGAGGAGAGCTTGCTGTCACCGCAGACCTCCATGAAAGACAAACAGCTAATGCCTGATGTGAAAATCCATAAGGAGTCAATAATAATATAATAATAATAAATAATATAATAATAATAATAATAAAAGGATAGGGTGTGTGGATGTAATCAGAGTATAAAAATGTAATTCTTACAACGTTTGACATATTTACTTATGAGCTATTGCGAAATACCTTCAATATATAAACGGTATAATAATCTGATTTAACTCTCACTCTTTTTTTTATCTTAATAATAATAAATAATAATAATAATAATAATAATTATTTAATAAATAATATTTAACACGTGTAGTCATGGCAAGCTATTGTCACATTGTGTTGTTTGCAGTTAACTGTGCTGCTTTTTGTCACGGCTATATTACTCACGCGCAGATAATAAAGAACCCACAGGCCCGAGTATTCGAGAAATGATTTAGTGCCGAAGCTATAAAAGCAATATTTCCCTTCCCCCTTGACACGAGAAATCAATCAGTTAAAATCCGGGAATTACCGAAAATTCTTCCAAAGGGCCCCCATTTTTATAGCAACATATGGTCTGTGTTAATTATTTATAGATATTTGCGGAGTTTTTTTATGAGAGCGTCGTAACAGAGTGAGGGACCTACGCAATGAGAATGACACTGTTATTGTTACCTATAAAAAAATTCAGTCTCGTTTGATCATCGTTTCTTGTTTTTCACGGTTCCAAGTCACGTTAAAAATGTGACTTTCGAGTGAGCTGTGCCACGCTCTGAGAATACAAACGTCCGAAGGTTACGCATCTGAAATAAGAGAATATATAGGCGCAGCCCAAAGGAGCAGGTCATTTGTAATTGGATTAGTCTGTCTTTCTTTCTATATTCTTTTGCCTTTTTCTTCATCCTTCATTATATATAATTATATATATATATATATATTATGTAATGAAGAATAATATAATATATAAATAATATAATATAGATATATAAAATAATATTATATAATATATAAATATAATATAATAATATATATGAATAAATATAATATAATTTAATATAATATATATATATAATAATAAATAAATTATAATAAAATATATAAATAGATATATAAATAAATAAAATATATATTATATAAATATATATTCATATATATAAATATATTTGGTTTTATTTTTTAATAAAATATTATATAAACATATAAAAGTATATA
>CM042174.1:42123849-42128888 GCA_023376005.1 Doryteuthis pealeii | reverse complement strand
GTGTCTCTCTCTCTGTCCTGTCTCTCTTGATCTCTCGTGGTGTCGTGTCTAGTCTTCACTGAGTTCTCACTCGATGACCATGGATCGAGTATTATGCATTCACGTAGAGTCATGGTCAGCGATGGCGCTCTAGAAATCTGTACAAACGAGAAAGTCTCATAGAGGAATTTGTGTTCACACACACACACACAGAGAGGAGAGAGAGAGAGGAGAGAGAGAGAGAGAGAGAGAGACTGAGTGAAGCGACAGTGAGAAAGAGAGAGCGATTTTGATTTATACATAAAACACACACTACACGCATATATATATATATATATATATATATATATATATATATATATATATTATTATAACTCGGAATGTTGGCAAAATCCGTGGCTGCCTGTTGTAGTGAAATGACAAGCGAAGTTAAAGCCAATACATGACGAAATTAATAGGGTGGAGTAGAAAGACACACACCCACCCACCCAGATATAAAGCAAAGGGCCAGAGAAAGAAGAAAAAGAGACAGCTTGTAGTTGAATGTGTCGTTCATTTCTATCAACAATGCGCATGTCTGTTTTGCATGCTCACAGTCAATCTTAAGTTCTGGAAAGATTTGTCAAGAGCAAACAAGAAAACATAAAGAACAAAAAACTAAAGAAAACTCACTTACCATAACAGAAGATGTCACTTCGTAAAAACCAGTTGACAGGGTTGACGCTCCTCTCATTAGCTTTTAGGTTTCTTTGTGAATCCTTTACTTGCTTTCGCGTCTTTGGGACATGGCAAGTTGGATTGAAAATGGTCTTATTGGTTGCGATTTCTTTGTATAGCTCAGCAAGAATATTTCGCTACTCTTATTGGCATCTATCATCATCATATTCATATATGACCGAAAGCAGCTGGATGTGATCATGGAATCGTTCTCAACCAACCGTCCTATCATTCATGCCCTGCAGGTAACACCATACTATACTATTTACCAACCCCTCGCACGAGCAGGATGTGACACCAAGGCTCACCAGAGATAATTGAAGGGAGAGGTTTAACAGGCTCTCGAAGTCAGAGTTTTCCTTGCGCTCCAAGACCGCGTTTTGCCGGTAACCACAGCTTCAATTTTAGAGTCTACAGTAACTGCAGCCCTTAATCTATCTACCAGGAGAGGTGAGAGTGGACTCGTTCAATGACATCTTACAGCTCATGAGCCAAGGTATTAGCGCTAAGCTGATAGAACTGGGATGAACCAATGCTACCAGACTCTTGAACATCGAGCGCATCCGAATGTCACAATTGTCTATGAAACTGTTTTAACCTTTACTCATCCACGCGGTATCGGAATAACTTCTAGTATCAATGGCACATGTGCGCGAACGGCCCTAGCTGCAGGTCGTGCTATATATATTTAGTAAAAGTCATATCCTCCGTGGACAATTGAACAGCAAGCTCGAGTGACCGACTAAGGGGATAGCTTGCCAATTTCGCTATAGATTACGCAGGTCGCGGACCTCAGGTCTTAAATAGGGCAATTTGTGGAAACTAGTATGGAGCTCTATTTCTTCCATAGATCGGTTCAGCTATGAGCCATAGTCTCGCTACATCGAGTCCTAGTCTGATCTGGTTATACTAGCAATACAATTGATAGTATATATATTATTATATAATTAATTATATATATTTATATATATTATTATATTATATATATTATACATTAATATATTTATATTTATATATAATTAATATATATAAGATTATAAATTAATATTAATAATGTCACTCTACATTGGTGTGGATGTGCAGTTATATGGTATTCTTAATGGTTAGTAAGTTACATTATATATATATATATTATATATAATATATATATATATAATAGATATTATATATATACAATAATAGTGATCGGAAAAATAACGTATTACTAATTTGTCTTACAATTACAATAATTAATTCAACTGCATTTAACTTGTCTATTAATAATTGAAGCCATTACAAGGAAGTAGTGATAGAAATACAATGAGAATAACAGTATTACTGAGATTATTTATTGAAGATGGACCTATAAGCAGGAAACCTCTCCAAAGATAATTTGAATATTCCATATACTACCAAAGTATATTATGGTAACAATTATAGGTTATATTTATAATATATAATATAATATGTGTGATAGTGGTTTGCTTGTGATTCGTTGATATTTGTGGTCAGGTGTGGAGTGTTCAATTTATTTTGGAATGAAGAAGGAGGATAGGGGCTAGTAGTATATACATACTTGTTCTTAGGTATGAGAATAGTTTGGTCATATTCTTATGTGTGGTTTAACCGTTAAGTGATAGCTATGGTGTGACCGCGCTCGTACATGTGAGAGGGTCAATGTGCTGGGCGCTAAGCCAGGTGATATGGTGAGGCAGAGACAAGACTATTTCAACAAAGAGTGTAAGCACTGTGAAAATTGGTGTGTTGTGAATTGTTCGTTTATTGAGGTTATAGTTTGTGGTTTTTTATGTTTTTGTGTGGTACTTTTTTGTATATACTCATTGCGGGTTTTCATGGGACTGTGATTCTTCAGTAATTAAATTTTATAATTTCTCATCATTTGACAGAATTTGTGTGTTCAGGTTTCAACCCCAGTTGTGAAATGTGAAATATCACTAACATCATACCCCATATCCTCATCGGCCCATTAAGACTTATCAGACCGCAAGGGGCCAGCCCCCTCAACTTCATTCATTCAAATTATACATCGCAGCAATCGCGACACACCAATAACAGCCAAAAACCTAAACACCAAACTTAAGAACAACTCCCCTGGCAAAGCACATTTAGATAGATATTCAACAACACAATTGTATCTTAAGCGGCTATTATATTTACCAAATATCGCCATGATTTTTGTTCATACTCTGAAGATGTTGCAGTAATGCGTTGAATTAATTATTGTAATGACGCAAATGTAAAGTTTTTTCCTCCATTTATTGTATACATATTCATTATATATATATATATATATATATATATATATATATATATATGTAAATATATTATATATATATATATATATTATATAAATATAAATATATGTATATATATATATATATATATATATATATATATATATATATATCATATTGTGCTAGTAACATAGATATCCATGTTGATCTCTCGCTAACTGTGCCCATCATTCATTGCTCCTGAGGTCCGCTGTGCAACATCCAGTATCCACGCTGAGCTGGTTAATGTAGGTCTTTACTGCACGACCTGCACTGGGGTTCCCATGTGCTAGTTTCCATCGGAAAACATCGCTTATGAGTTCGTCCTTGATTTCCCAGCAGTGTTTGGCATGTCTTGTTCGTCTCACTCAGATAGCTTTTGTAATAAGGGCCAAGTGGCCATACAGCTGCTTTCTGGTAGGGGTGTTGTTTCCACAATTTGTTTAAGATCACAGGTAAAGAGAGAGAGAGAGAGAGACAGACAGACAGACAGACAGACAGACAGACAGAGAAAAAGACAGAGAGAGAGACAGACAGACAGACAGAGAGACAGAGAGACAGAGACAGAGAGAGAGACACACACACACACACAGAGAAAGAGAGAGAGAGAGAGAGAGAGAGAGAGAGAGAGAGAGAGAGAGAGAGAGAGAGAGAATAAAACGGAAGAAATACAAATGAAATTCTAAATGAAGTATTTTAATGAAAGAAAGAAAATAATGGAGGAAAAATACTTCATTTAAATTTCATTTATTTTCTTCCCTTTTCTTTTTTCTTCTTTCTTTATCTTCATTAACTTTCATTTGTACTTCTTCCCTTTTCTTATTCTTTTCTTCCTTCTTTCATTTACGCTCTTTCTTCACTTTTCTTTCATTCTTTGATTCATTCATTCTTTATTTATTTAACATGCTGGTCTTCAAGTAGATCTCACTTGTTTTTCTTCCATTTTCTTTTTTCTTCTCTTCTCTTTTCTTCTTTCTTTCTTTCTTTCTCGTTCCGATCTTCTTCTTTTTCTTCTTTCTTCTATTACTTCCCTCTTTATTTTCTTTCTAACTTTCTTTTTCAAAATAAAATAAAATAAAATAAAATAAAATAAAAAATAAAAAAATGTCCCTGTCTTTCTCTTCTATTTTAAAAAAATGTCCACCTTTTTCGTTCCAGTCTCTTCTTCCTTTCTTCATTAATTTCCTTCTTTCAGGTGCTTCTTTTTTTGATACTGAGGGTATCAAATTTTGGTTGGTTGGATTTTACGGCATGTCAACTCATGCTGGGTTATTTTATGCCGTTTAAGTAGTTCATTGATGGAACCTCCAATGGTTGATACTGATAACTTCAATTGCATTGGATCGCCACGCATGGTCTGTATTCATTCAGGATAAATTGAATTCATTGGGTGGAGCCGGCTCAACCGTCCGAGGGTGAATGTTGCACCAGTAAAGAGGGGGCCCTCGTCGGGTTATTTTATGTCGAAGACGTTTTGTTTTATTTATTCTTGATGGGTATTCATTAAAAAAATCTAAACTCAATTTTCTAAAACTCATTTTATTTCTATCTAACCCATAGAGGGACCCCTAACAGATACTACCACTCTGGTTCAGAGTGGACCTGGGAGTATTGCATAGAAATTCATGGCATTAGTTCAGTGTTATCTTTGTCCCAAAATAGATGTTCCATTTAGTGTACGAAATTTATACATAACTGTCCACTATTATTGGACAATATTTCATGGCTATCTTTGTCCCAAAACAATTGCTACATTTAGTGTACGAAATATATATGTAAATGTCCCAACTATTATTTGACAATAGTCCATGGCTAGCATTGCACAGAAGAAGGAGTTTATGGTTATACCTGTCCCCAAAAAATCGATTCATTTAGTGTATAAAATTTATACGTAACTGTCCTCACCATTATGGGCAATATACCATCATTTAGAAGGAAAACACTGAACTCAAAACTGTTAAACTTCGCTTCCTAAATTGAACTTGTGTCACATCCTGGTCGTGCGTAGGCGTTGGTAAATATATATATATATATATATATATATATATGTGTGTGTGTGTGTGTGTGTGT
>CM042174.1:42106349-42113849 GCA_023376005.1 Doryteuthis pealeii | reverse complement strand
ATTCTATATGTAAGTGTTTTTGTGTGTATATCTACGTATGTTATTATATATATATATATATATAATATATATATATATATATATATATATATATATATATATAATATATATTTGTGTGTGTGTTTTCTGTGTATATTAGCATATAGATATATTTGTAAACAATTTGTGCATGTGTGTGTGCATGTGAGTGTGTGTGTGTGTGTGTGTGTTGTTGTTTGGATATATATATCTTTATGTAAGTGTTTTTGTGTGTATATCTACGTAAGGTTATATATATATATGCACACTCGTGAGTTTGTGGGGAGTGTGGTGTGGAGGAGTGTGGTGTGTGTGAGGGAATGTGGGGGGGGAGAGAATGATGGATTAGGGGAATAGGTGGGACCATCTTTATCCGGGAGACGTTCACGTTTATCAGAGCCGTCGAGTCAGTCTGGATGGGAGAAATTGGTCCGGATTGTCGGCGCCATTTTCTCTATGTCTAGAATCAAGGTAATATTTGGCCACCAAACACGGACAGGCGCGGGAAAAGAGAAATGGGAAAAGAGTTTATTCTAGTAACGACCTGCCGTGTTTTATATATATTATATATATATATATATATATAATATATATGTTGTGTTGTGTGCGTGTGCGTTGTGGTGTCTTTTTATCTGTGAATTATATTTATTTGTACATATGTATATATATATAAATATATATATATATATATATATATATATATATATATGTGTGTGTGTGTTGTGTTGTGTTCGACCGCGTAGGGATAAATCTATTAACATTTCCGGGTGGTTAATGGATGTGTGTGTGTGTGGTGTGTGTGTGTGTGTGTGTGTGAATGTGTATTAACGTTATGGTTACATTTATAAACATCTGTGTGTGTATGAATTTATGTTTTTGTGTGTATATTTCGTATAGTATATATATATACATTTCGTGTGATTTTGTGGATATATTATATATATATATATATATATATATATATATATATACATTTGTGTGATTTTTGTTGATAAATTTTATATATATATATATATATATATATATATATTATATTTCCGTGTGATTTTATATATATATATTATATATATTATAATATATATATATATATATATAATATATATATATCGCGCGCGTGTGAGTGGATGGACATATTTATAAGCATTTTGGGTGTGTATTTTATGTGCATGTCTATGGGTGTGTGTCTGTATGTGAGGATATATATGTATGTGTTTAGAGTGCTTATTTACATATGGTTAATTAATTATATTTATGAGTTTGTGGTGTGTGTGGTATATACATACATATATATATATATATACAGGGGAATAGTATCAAATGTTACCGTAATAGGATTCAACCAAAATTAGAAACTCAAACGTACACATAATGATTTGCGTATCTATTTTTACATACATAGAGTATTATAAATTGATTAATATTATTATATATATATATAATATATATATAATATCAAAAGACTTAGAGTTTAAGTCTTCTGTATATTTTACTTATAATTCTCTGTGACTCTACAATATAGAGCACAACATTGAGCTCTGCAAACTGCGACAGGTTTTTTTTAAAAAAAAAACTCCTATGTCGTAAGGAAGATCATCTCTCTATGGATATACTATCTATCTATCTATCTATCTATTATATCTATATATATATATATATATACGCACACACACACAAAAACACACACACATATATATGTGTGTGTTCATTTGCGTATGGATATATCATTCACAGTGTGAGTGTGAGGGTATGTGTATAATATATATATGGATTATAAATATATATATATATAATATATATAATGTGTGTGTGTGTGTGTGTGTGTGTGTTGTGTGTGGTACAATATGAGGAATGAAAGAACAAAACTCAGACAAAAATGTGTAGTATATTTCGCTGGAGTTTGAACTCGGCGTCTTCAGCTTTTACTGAATCAAGGCTGAAGAAGCCGAGTTCAAATTCCAGCGAAATATACTACACATTTGTCTGAGTTTTTCTTCCTCATATAGCATATTAATTCTGTCGGATTCATTCCCTATCCCTTTTCCTCAATAATATATATATTATATATATATTATATATATAATATATATTTATATAGTATATATATATTAATTTTATTATTCTATATTTTCTACTAGCTACTGCTCTGTTAAATGGATGGATTTGGCATTACATAAGCCACGAATGTTTGCATGCCATTAAACATAAGAAACCAACCAACCTATCGTGGTGTAATGGTTAGCAAGATAGGCCCATTATTAATCGGAAATATATTCACTACCTCATCCGTCATTGGTTAAATAGTACTACAACTAATCTTCTACAAGGATGGTTTTGGTATTAGATAACCCTCAAAAGTTGATATACCATTAAAAAAGAAATAAAATAAATTAAACTGAAAAGTAATTGTCTTGGTTTAACTTAAGTTGATGTAACTCCTCCGGTACAAGCCGGTTATGACTCAATGTGAGCCGTGTGTGTTTTTATTATAAAGAAAGAAAGGAAGAAAAAGACATGCTACACAGAAAAATATAAGAAAGAAATAAAGAAAGAAAATAGGAGAAATGTGATGTGATTCAAGATCAATTTTAAAGAATTACCAATGCTGTTCAACCAAGTTGGGTTTATTTTCCCTTAATTACGGTTTTTCTCCTTTATTAACACTGACACACCCAAGCAGACGACATCAGAACTGGGAATGCCAAGGCAGTGATCGACGCCATTTTGAAAGACAAATACCACTCTTGATGATTACCAAGTACGCTAAAGAAAAAAAAGTTGAGAATTGGGAGAATTTAAAGATTGTTGATTACTATGAGATTTAAATGAATCGACAAAACTTGCTAGGCTTCCCTTTTTCAGTTAGCTATTTTTAAACTTCTTTTTAACTAGAATTTATGCTATTTCTATGAATGTTTGAGATGAGGCTTGAAGATTAGTTTTATCTGCGTTATTCGGACTATTGTCCCCATCTTCATTGTTATTTGTACAACGTTTCGGCCGATATGCCCTCCGGTCTTCTTCAGATATTTCTTGTCGAACTCGGGAACCTTCTTTTCGGACTCTGGAACTTTCTTGTCGTAATCGGTCATTGGACACATGGCCTAGTTGATAAGGTAGTTAGGTTAAGACAGTTCTAAGTGACAGTTATCTCTGGATACCGAGTTCAATCCTGAGTGGAGGCAGTTAGAAAAAATAATTAACACAACTCCTACCCCAGCTATGTTAGCGGAATGAGAACAGGATACCCCCGTGGAATAAATAAAGGGTTAGGTTCAAAGTTCCGTGATGGCTCCCGATTACAAGAAAGTTCCCGAGTTCGAAAAGAAGGTTCCCGAGTCCGAGAAGGTTCCCGAGTCCGAAAAGAAATACCTGAAGAAGGCCGGAGGGTATATCGGCGAAACGTTGTACAAATAACAATGAAGATGGGGACAATAGTTCGAATAACGCAGATAATACTAGAATGTATGCATAGTTATCTGATGAAATCTCATTAATAATTAATAATCCTCAAAACTGTCAATGAAAAAAAATTTAGTTCAATATTCTTACATGTTTTATTACAGACCTAAAAATGAACTCTGCGAATTTTATTTTTTGGGGGGCGGGGGTATTTGTTTAATGGTTTATCAAATTATGGATTATTAAATACAGAGATTAGATTTATTTATAAATCAAAATCATAACTACTTATATTAACATTCCAATCATACTTTTTTAATTGAACTTTTCTTTATTTGCGTTGCAACCGGTAGTATATAAAGTCCGTGTCGTCATATTCCCTTTTCTTATACACTCCAGCCGTCAGATCTAACACACAACTTGTGTCTCTGTCTTTTAGGAATGTAGTGCTTGGCTCCCCAGCCACAGGCATTCCGCAAACGTGTTACAGGGGCCCTTCTACATTCTATGGTTTTGCATAGATTCTTACGCACCAGTCACTTACCCATCTATTTGTTAAATAATACTGCTACTGCTCTTCTACAAGGATAGCTTAAAAAAAAACGATCTAAACTGATCCTGTATATTTGGGTCCAAAAAGAGAGGCTGATAGTTAAGAAGTATATATTCTAAACATCTGGTGTTCCCATGGCGTAGGGGTTAACGCAAAAAGTAATGTCGTCGGGGTGGCCTAAAGTCAGTATCAGCCAATCGGCGAGAGAGTTTATCCCTCTCTATAGCGCTAGACCGAGATAGTTTTGCGTCTGAGGTGGAGTATCACACATACCATCAGCTCCTCACTTTACCGCACAGGTCCCTGTGTAACTCAAACGCTGAGTTGGGGAGGGCGGTTTTGAACTAGGAACCTTGTGGTTTCTAGTTAAACGCTCTACCGACTGAGCTGTATTTGACTGTAACCCTATAGTGAGCGAGTTCAAATCCCGCATACCTGTTACACGGGTCCTTCTACACATTATGGTTTCACAGGGGTTAATACGCACCAGTTGGGTCCTTAAGCACCACGGATCGCCTCCAACGACCAATAGATGGCGCCGTTGGTGGTATCTTACCTCTCAGTGCCGTTTTAGCTTAGTCGATAGAAGTCCGACTGGGGCGCTAGAATGCACCGACTGCACCTCTGCAGAGGAGTAAGACTCCCCCAATAGGGCCACCTGTTGGCCGTGGGTGGCGACCCGTGATGCTTAAGGTTAAAACACGAGTGGATGAGCAATTCATGACTTGCAATACTCCACTTTGGCCCTATCTTGGTCTAGACGAGCGGTCGGAGGGACTCCCTCCGATCAATCGGCTGGTCACGTCAATCCCAAGCACCTATATGATTTTCCCAACCCTATTGCCCTTTTTATCATATGGGTGCTAGAAGGCGGTGACTGAGGGTCTTCATGTCCTGGGAATGACGTTAAACTCTATCTGATGGTGAGGTTCCAGTTTTGGAGGTTTGGGGAATGTGGAGCACCCCTTCATCACCATTGCTCCCTGGTCCACTCTGAACCGAGTGGTAGTACCTGTTAGGGTCCCATCTATGGGTTAAATAGAAAACATGAGTTTATAAACAAAATTGTATTATTCATTAAAAATGAAATTATTTCAAAACTTTGTCGGCATTAAACATTTTTGAATACCAAATTACCAATAGAAGTATTCGGCATAAAATAACCCAAGGGGTTGACATGCCGTAAAACCCAACCAACCAAACCAAACCTAGAAACCGCAACTCGCCAACTCGCATGATTTGCTCAGGGGTCTGTGCGGTAAAATGAGGAGCTGATGGTAGGTGAAGCGCTCCACCTCAGACGTGGAAACAGTTTCCTCAGCCTAGCACTAGTGAAAAAGGGTTAGAGTGTTTGGCTGATACCGACCTTAGGCCACCCCGATGATTTTACTTATAGATGCAGTCGGGATATTTTTTGGCTAAGTCGACAGGCCGGAGTCTAGGACAAGGATTGTACTCTTTGGCTCGAGCCTTTGAGCGGGTATCTTGCTTGTCTTGTGTCTGATCCAATGTTTACATTGATCGGTTCATTCCCGTTTGCCAAATTCTATATTTATAATTTATTTAAATTCAAAGGAAACAAAAAATAAATGAAAAAAATCCACATCAATACGAGACATTACCAGTCGATCCCTTGATGAGACCCACAGAAAAAATGGTATTCCCCCACCCCATACGATCACCGTAAACAATACTGACTATTATCAATTATTGATCATGTATATTTGCACACAAGGATACACCTGCCCAGTCGATGGGGTTGTAGAATACACCGACAGCATCTTTGCAGTGGACCATCTGTTAGCCGTGGGTGCCGAACCGTGATGCTTATGAACAGAATCCTTGTGGCTGAGCCGTCCATGACATGCAACACTTCCCTTTGGCTCTTATATAGGCTTACATAGGCTAGATAAGCTGTCGGAGAACCCACCTCCGATTATTCGGCTGGTCACGTCAAGCCCTAGAATCTCTATGGTTGTTCCAACCTTATTGCCCTTATGGCAACCTTTTTTATCATAAATGTACAAGACAGTAGTGTCCTGAGTATGACGTTAAACTCTATCTAGTGGCGTAGTTCCAATTCTGGAACTCTGGGGAATGTGGAGTACTCGTTTAGAACCATTACTCCCAGGTCCACTCCTACCTGGAGTGGTAGTACCTGTTAGGGTCCCATGTATAGATTAAATAGGTCAACAAATAAGTATGAAAATGTGTTTAAAAATTGAGTTTGAAAAGAAATGAATGAATACAACACCAAGTCTTTGGCATAAGATAACCCAACAAAAGTTGACCTATCGAAAAATATAACCAACCTACAGAAACAAACGCAGATATATACATATATATTATATATATTGGTATATATATAATGATGATTAGAGAGATAAAATCACTAAATAACAGACGATATTAGCAATTATAAATGAATTTCCACACATACATACACAAACACAACACACACACACACACACACACACACACACACATATATATATATATATATATATATATATATTATGGACTCTCTCGTCGATTTTCGACGAATGAGTGTTCACACACACAATGGACACCCACACAATGATTTGTTTATAGTGTTGAAGGCTTGTGTTGGACCATCCACACTTTTTGGCACAGTCGATAGGAAAGAATTGGTGCATCAAGGGTTGCCACAAACCCAATCAACGACCGACCTCAGTAATTTTGAATTCAGAGTTATACCTCTCCTAGACTGGTTACCTACCCAAGGCTGAAGCCCCCACTCACACACACACACACACAGACATATATATATATATATATATATATATATATATACGCATCGACTTTATCGAAATGGTCTTAAAAGGCACGCTTTCGAGTCCATTTCGGGAGTTCTGATGAAGCCGATAAAATATATATATAATATATATATATATATATATATGTGTGTGTGTGTGTGTGTGTGTGTGTGTGTGTAGATGAAGAAAAAGAAGGAAAGAATCTACAAAGACAAAAATGTTCCCATCTAATCAGTAAGAAAATGATACAAAAACACCTAATAGCTGTGAAAATCAATTAAAAGTTGAATCTAGAAACATCGCAGCCAAATTAAAAATTTGACAACCACATTAATGAGAAATAATAAATAAACCCCAGTCTTCATTTCCATCAAAGAGAATTTCCAAACCATTCCTCAATGTTTGTTCCTTAACCCTCATAGGAAGAATCGGCAAAATAATCCTGTCAAACATTTCGTTTAAACTAAGGAGTACTCACACTTTAAATGTGAATTAATAGAAAATTACAAAACATGTAATTAATTGGTTCAAAGGGAAATAAAATTCATTCAATTTCGTATAGATATTTTTATCATTTAATTAGTGAAGAACGACTTAACAAAGCTTTAAACTTAGCTCAACAGTCTATAAACTGAAGACAAAACAAAAATAACCAAACATTGCCAACAGCCCTTCCGTTTTAACAAAACTCAATTTGAGTTCAAAGAAAGACAGTGGAACCTTAGTTCTCGAAAATAATTTGTTCCAAAATTA
>CM042174.1:42101349-42103849 GCA_023376005.1 Doryteuthis pealeii | reverse complement strand
ACTCCCACACAGTGATTTGTTTATAGTGGTGAAGGCTTGTGTTGGACCATCCACACTTTTTGGCACAGTCCATAGGAAAGAATTGGTGCATCAAGGAATGCCACAATCCCAATCAACGACCGACATCAGGAATTTTGAATTCAGAGATATCCCTCTCCTAGACTGGTTACCTACCCAAGGCTGAAGGGCCCAGTCTGCCCTACTATTTAACCCATAGCTGGAGGGAGAATATATGGATTCATACCTTTCCCAAGGGTATTAGCGCTATGTGAAATGCCAACAGCTTCGTCTAGGAATTGAACTGCAATCGATTTTCCACGACTCTAACCACTAGTCCACGCGCCTCCATATATATATATATTGCTGATTGAAGTGACAAATAAAAGTTTTAGCTTTTATTCATTTATTTGGGAACGATATTACTATATATATATATATATATATATATATATATATATATATATAAATATGTATATGTAAATATATGTGAATAAAAGGAAGTGAATCCGACGGTATGTAGTATAATAAAAAATTGAGAAAAAACACAGGTTTAAATGAGTTAAGTGGTGAGTTTATTGGCCGACGCTGCAGTGTTTCGATCTATTAATTAGATCATCTTCAGGGCCTTTGTTGGTATGTGGAAGGTGATACAAATTTTTACTCGCCTTTCTCCTTATTCTGAGATAAAAAAAATTTGCACAAACATCGAAACTCTCATCATAACGGACCGAATGCGATGGGCAGATCATGTTGTGCGTATGAGTGATATTAGAATGCCAAAGCAACTCCTTTACGGTCAGCTGAATGATGGCAAAAGGCCACAGCATACGCCTTGTAAGAGGTATAAGGATTGCTTAAAAAGCAACCTTGTAAAAATAAAAAGATATCCTGACAACTGGGAAAAGCTGGCATTGAAGAGAACTGACTGGAGAATTCATGTGGATGATGGCTGTACCATTTTTGAGAGTGAAAGAATTAAGCATGAAAACCTCAAGCGTCAAGTTCGAAACGTCATATTGGAGAGAACACGGACTGTTGAAAATGTCAAACATGTGGTCGGATTCTGCTTTCTAAGACTGGATATGTCAATCATAGGAAATCTCCTCAGGGGAAATTCCAGGAACAAACAATGTGCCTTGTGCAATCTGTAACAAAGTTTGTAAGTCGTCCTCTGATCTTAAGAGACATATGGTGGTGTATAAGAGTCAAATTTGATCATTCCAATCCAGTGGTAAGGACGTCCTTCCTATGTCATATTTGCATCAAACTTTGTAGATCTGCAGCGGGATTAATAAATCATTTGAGAGCTTATAACAGGAAAAGTTCAGATGTTGGGATTGTAGGATTTGAGAGACGGTAGTGATCTGTGTATATGAAGAGTTCCACAAATCTTTTGATATTCTTTCAATTAATTAATTATCTCACTTAATCAGCAGAAATCAATGATTAAATTTTGTGTGTTTCTTAGTTATAAGCATATTAAAGTATATGTAAGATTTCAAATCTGAATGACATATTATCGGAGTTTTAGGTCGACACGCACATACCATAGCATTCCTTGAGACTCTTATATATATATATATATATATATATATATATATATATATATATATATACTAGCAAAATTACCCAGACTATGATCGGACAAAAACATTTTTAGGAACACGAGGGAATGTTCTAAAAATGGTATGACATTAAAGTGCATCTAATGGTGAAGTTCTAATTCTGGGTCTCTCGGAAGTGTGGAATACTCCTTCATTGCCATTTTGATCCAGAGTTGTAGTACCTGTTAGGAACCCATCTATGGTTGAATAGATTAAAAAAATGAATTTTCATTAGAACGAAAATTATTATGTTCAACATTATTATTTATTAAACAAAGCTAATTGTTTGTGTATTATAATATTAGTGTATTTTAGGAATAGTGTCTTTTTGATGTTTACATCTTTTAAATATTAATAGCATTCCATTGTGGCTTGCAAGTTAGACTCACATTATTACTGAATAGCGATTTTAATACTCGCTAGATGCCCTTTGCTTTCGACCTGGTACCATATCCTATCTGTGACGAACAGGTTGGGTAAAGAAAATGAGGTCCCATCATTGTGTAATGGTTAGCAAGGTAGTCTCGTAAATCCATTACTGGTGAATAGTGAGTTCAATCTTTGCTGCATGTCACATACTTACGGAATTGTGTCTAATAATATTGACATTTTTTAGCAGAATTTAGAATTATTTAGAAAAAAGTCCCGTATAGAAACTTATAAAAACCTTCTGATATAATTATTCAGACTCATATCTTTATAGAAAAAAATCGTTTTTTATCTGTTCTTTTTTTTTTTTTTTTTTTTCAGATTTCATAAAATAAAATAGGAGGGGGGAACTCGTAAAAATATTTCCCCTAATTTATTTTAAGAAAAAAAAATCTATTTCAAACATATTTTCATCAACAGATGAATAATTAACGAAAATTTCGTGAAAATTTGACTCTTAGTAGATT
>CM042174.1:42096349-42098849 GCA_023376005.1 Doryteuthis pealeii | reverse complement strand
AATAATAATAATAATAATAATAATGTCCCAGCCAGGGGGTCAGACTTAGTATTGATTAACAAAAGAAAGAGAACTTGTGAACTGGTGGACTTTGCAGTTCCAGCAGATCACAGGGTGAAGAGGAAGGAAAGCGAAAATAAGGACAAATGCCTGGAACCTGCCAGGGAATTGAAAAATGTGTGAAATATGATGGTGAAAGCGATACCAATTGTAGTTGGTGCACTTGGAACGGTCCCAAAAAGCTTGGACAAAAAACTGAAGAACCGGGAAATCAGAGGTAGAATTGAGACCATCCATACTACTGCATTGCTGCAATCGGCTAGAATACTTAGAAGGATCCTGGAGACATGATTAGACTTGTTGTCACTTAGATGCCAGGGAAATACCATTATCTAACGCTGATGTGAAATAATAATAATAATAATCTTATTATAATGGAGATTGTGTGTTTTTCTGTGTGTAACCGAAACTATACTACTACTCAATTCACAATTTCCTTTTTTTATTTACATCACATTCTCCATGATTTTATTTTTATTTAAACCTCAGTTCTTAATAAAATTGTTTTACATTATTAATACTGTTGACCATAATTACATACTAATAACATGCAGTTATATTTATATATACAATAAAACAGAGGTTTACAGTATGAATGGGAAGGCTAATTTGCATATAGATCTTAAAAATTTGATTTTAATAAATATATGCTTAGTATTATTGATTTCTAATTGTTTGGTTTTATCTTAATGAATATGAGCAAAAATCTCGGGGATAAATCTTAAAAGAAATTCATTAACAAGAAGATATAACTGTAATTTTATTCTTTACTTCCTATTTTAACTAAATAGTTAAATTAGGAAAATTTACCAATGAAAGACGGGAGTAATGGAAAACGATGGAAGAGTTAGTTTCAAAGTTGTTCTATTTTTCAATCATACCCCCTCTGTTCCAAATCGTTTTATCTGCATTTTTATTCAGTTTTATTAGCCTTTCTAATTTAATATGATATTTTATTATATTAAAAGTTAAATACTTGCACCCGGAGGGTGCATATATTTGCTAGTAATAATAATAATAATAATAATAATAATAATAATAATAATATAATAATAATAATAATTGAAAAACACAAAATTAAGTATGCAAACAATAGGTCATCATCAGCACAGAGTGTATTGATTTTTTGTTACTTACCTATATTTGATTGTATATGTATACAATTCACATTGCATTGAACATTCTAAATTCAATTTATTTCCAACGACTCTTTATGAAAAGGATATTTATGAGAGAACCTCACAAGATTTTCTTTTTCTTTTTCACTGTTTTAGGTCTGTTCCTTTTATTTTCATCGCTGAATTAGAGTAAATTATCCGATACGGAGATGAATATGTGAACAGGTACCCAAATAAGGGAAGTAACTACAATATTCAGGTGAGCGTACCATCGCTTTCGTGTCTTTGGTTGAACATCATTAGATGATAGATGTTTATTCGGGGAGGCCGTATGCTAGTAGTACAGGGTGAACAATAAAAAACAGAACCTACAAATTTTGTTAAAAGACTTAATTTTTTTCCTTTCAGAATATACAGTTAACTTGGTATTTAAAATATTGTAAAAATAATTTTTCCCAATATGTCACGGTTAACCAAGGAAAAAACATTTTGCGTGGAGGTCTATTTCACCAAATAAATCATACACTGTAGTACAAGCCAATTTTTGGAGAAAGTTTCGATGTTGCTGTGCTCTATCAAAAAGCAGGATTTTTGACTGGGTCCAGAAATTCAGAGAGTTTGGAATTGTGCAAAATCTTCATTCTAAATGTCTAAGAGACATTTATTCTAGTTGGATGGTGAGTGCTAGGACAGAAAGAAACGTGTGTAAGTTTGCTTCCAACACCACGGTGCCCATTTGGAGAATATTTTAGACAAAGAATTCCTTTAAAGCAAATCAACCAAAATAACTGAAACTTTAAGGAATGATTGTGCAAAGACTGAAGTTTAACTCCAAAAAGTTTCTTGACATTTTATAGACGTTGATAAGTTTAAATGAAATGTATTTGTATTATTTGTATTATTCGGACTATTGTCCTCATCTTCATTGTTATCAGTACAAAGTTTCGGCCGATATGCCCTCCGGCCTTCTTCAGGTGTTTCTTGTCGGACTCGGGAACCCGATTACCACAAGAAGGTTCCTGAGTCCGACAAGAAATACCTGAAGAAGGCTGGAGGGTGAATAGATATGTACCAATCTGTAGTTAATGTTCAGGGTAACCCCACCCCAAAGAAAGACCCCACAAATTTGTAATAAAACTGTTGATTTTTTTTTCTTTCAGTCAACTTGGTGCTTAAGATATTGTAAACCTATTTTTCCCAATATTTTATGGTCAACCAAGGAAAAAACATTTTTGCGTGGAGGCCTATTACACGAAAAAAATTATACACTGTAGTGCAAGCCAATTTTTAGAGAAAATTTCAATGTTGCCGTGCTCCATCAT
>CM042174.1:42088849-42091349 GCA_023376005.1 Doryteuthis pealeii | reverse complement strand
ACGTAATCGGAATATTTCGGACCAGAGGATACAGCCATCGATACGTTGTTTTTGCGCATACCACAATAAAGATGAGGACAACAGTCCGAAAATCAAAGTTATTCTTCTTATTTGTTCTACAAGAAACCAAATTTGGACCGTTTCAACATTCCTACTTGAAAGACGATATAACATACGTTCGTTTGTCATTATCTGGATTTTAATATCTTCACTGTTTTCTAATGATTATCCGACCTAGGCCTAGCCTAGCCTACTTTTTATGTTAGGTAAATTATGTTAGGCAAATAAAATTATAAGTTCCCAAAATTCACACTCAATTGTCCAATTGGATACATGGCCGAGTGGATAAGGCAGTTAGGTTAAGACAGTTCTAAATGACAGTTATCTCTGGAACCCGAGTTCAATCCTGAGTGAAAGCAGTTAGAAAAATAATTAATTAACACAACTCCTACCCCAGCTATGGTTAGCGGAATGAAAACAGGATACCCCGTGGAATAAATAAAGGGTTAGGTTCAAAGTTCCGTGATGGCTCCCGAATACGACAAGAAAGTTCTCGAGTTCGAAAAGAAGGTTCCCGAGTTCGAGAAGGTTCCCGAGTCTGACAAGAAATACCTGAAGAAGGCCGGAGGGTATATCGGCCGAAACGTTGTACAAATAACAATGAAGATGGGACAATAGTCCGAATAACGCAGATAATACTAAAATTATATAGTTTTTAAATTTTCGGTAAATCATGAAGCCTACCGTTAGCCCAGCCTCGTTTTGGGGGGATTTTAATATCTTTATCGCTTTCTAGCAATAATGACTGAGTCTACATAAAAAACGCTTCAGTTATTCGCGAACAAGTATTTCTTTTGGTCGGCTCGGTAGGCTAAATAACATATCTTTACAGACGATTGTACATCAATTTATTCTATGCGGTCATCGCTAAGGAAAGAGAGAAGAGAGGAATCAAAATGGTTTATGAGCGAACGAGACTGTTCTTTTGTTGTCTATAATGATACAACAGAGAGAGATATAAAGATTTAATGTTGCCTCCATTTGAACGAGGAGGTTATTTGGTTTAATAATCGAAGTGGAATGGTGAATGAAGAGTTTTGAAATAAGGAGTGTCTTCAACATGGTGGACTCTTAATAGGACACTTTAAATTGGACATGACAGTCTTGGTTAGCAACTTATCAAACGGCAACTCCATTTGAAAGATTTCCATTTGCATTTCAGTTTATCTATCTATCTATTTCAGTCTGTTCATATCTATCTATCTATCTATCTATCTATCTATCTATCTATCTCAGCCTTTTCCTATCTATCTATCTATCTATCTATCTCAGTCTTTTCCTATCTATCTATCTATCTATCTATCTATCTATGTTTGTTCCTATCTATCAATCTATCTATCTATTCATATCTATCTATCTATCTATCTATCTATCTATCTATCTATCAGAGTCAGTTCATTGATCTACATATTGGTTTGTCTGTGTCAATCTATCTATCTATCTATGTTTGTTCATATATATCCATCTATCTATCTATCTATCTCTCTCTCTCTCTCTCTCTCTCTACACATACACACACACACACACACACACACACACACACACACACACACACACACACACACACACACACATATATATATATATATATATAATATATATATATATATATATATATATCATTTCAGTTGATCTATCTATTTCAGTCTGTTCATATCTATCTATCTATCTATCTATTCATCTATCTATCTATCTCAGTTTTTTCCTATCCATCTATCTATCTATCTATCTATCTATCTATCTATGTTTGTTCATATCTATTTATCTATCAGAGTCAGTTCATTGATCTATATATTGGTTTGTCTGTGTCAATCTATCTATCTATCTATCTATCTATCTATGTTTGTTCATATATATCCATCTATCTATCTATCTATCTATATATATATATATATATGTGTGTGTGTGTGTGTGTGTGTGTGTGTTTGTGTGTGTGTGTGCGTGTGTGTGTGTCTAAGTCTGTTCATATCTATCTATCTATCTATCTATCTATCTACTTATGTCTGTTTATATCTATCTATCTATCTATTTCAGCATGTTCCTATCTATTTCTGTTCATATCTATCTATCTATCTATATCAGTCTTTCCCTATCTATCTATCTATCTATCTATCTATCTAAGTCTGTTTGTATCTATACATCTATCTATCTATCTATCTATCTTTCTATCAGTTCATCGATCTCTATATTGGTGTGTCTGTGTCTATCTATCTATCTATCTATCTATCTATCTATCTATCTATGTCTGTTCATATGTCATATTGGCATTTCAGTCTCGGAAGACTACAATAAAGTTTTTATGAAGTTACAGCGCCTCCTGTGACTGTGAAGTCCGATGTTTGAAAAATATTCTCAACTACAGATGTCGCATTTGAAGGCTGACCCTGAAGATGTTGATGTGCCGGTGCTTTGTTGCCTCTGCTTTCTTCTGGACCTCTTA
>CM042174.1:42081349-42083849 GCA_023376005.1 Doryteuthis pealeii | reverse complement strand
GAAAGGCCAAGCAATATGGCGCTCCTTGTAACCCCCCCCCGCTCTCCCCCAACATTCGAATGCGTAATGTGTATACTCAGGGTACAGTTAGTCTCCTCTCATTTTCTGCACCACTGCCTGACGTGGAATAATGTGAATATATTCTTATTACTATATATACAAGGTGTTCAAAAAACTATTGACATTGAAGCTGTATTTTCCAAGATATAACTGAACAATGAATGGAACGTTAATTTTTTTAGAATACAATATGTGTCAAAAAAGTATCGACATTGAAGCTGTATTTACCAAGATAGAAATGAACAATAAATGGAACGTTAATTTTTTTTAGAATACAAGGTGTGTCAAAAAAGTATCGACATTGAAGCTGTATTTACCAAGATAGAAATGAACAATAAATGGAACGTTAATTTTTTTAGAATACAAGGTGTGTCAAAAAAGTATCGAGATTGAAGCTGTATTTACCAAGATAGAAATGAACAATGAATGGAACGTTCATTTTTTTTTCAAAATACAAGGTGTGTCAAAAAAGTATCGACATTGAAGCTGTATTTACCAAGATAGAAATGAACAATAAATGGAACGTTTATTTCAGAATACAAGATGTGTCAGATTTTTAACTATCTTCAAATAGGAATCAAATCTTCGAAATCTTTGCACAAAAAGCAAGAACTGATGATATTTAATGTATATATACAAGGTGTGTCAAAAAAGTATCGACATTGAAGCTGTAGTTACCAACATAGAAATGAACAATGAATCGAACGTTCGGTTTTCAGAATACAAGGTATGTCATAAAAGTATCGAGATTGAAGCTGTATTTTCCAAGATAGAAATGAACAATGAATGGAACGTTCATTTTTTTTCAAAATACAAGGTGTGTCAAAAAAGCATCGCGATTGAAGCTGAATTTACCAAGATAGAAATGAACAATGAATGGAACGTTATTTATTTTTCAGAATAAAAGGTGTGTCAAAAAACCCAGATTATAAAGCTGTATTCACCAAGATACAATTGAACAATGAATGGAACGTTAGTTTTTTAATTTAACTACTTAATTAAACTATGAAGTAAAGAATAAAATTACAGTTATTTCTTCTTGTTAATGGATTTCTTTTCAGATTTATCCCCAAGATTTTTTGCTCATATTCATTAAGATAAACGAAAAACAATTAAAATCAATAATACCAAGCACATATTTATTACAATCAAATTTTTAAGATCAATATGCAAATTAACCTTCCCATTCACACTGTAAACCGTTATTTTGTTGTATACATAAATACAATTGCATGTTATTTGTATGTAGATATGGTCAATAGTATTAATGTAAAACAATTTTATTAATAATTGAGGTTTAAGATAAAATCAAATCATGGAGAATGTGACGCAAATAACTAAGGGAATTGTGACTTGAGTAGTGATATAGTTTCGGTTACAACAAACACACAATCTCCATTATAATAATATTAGATAGGATAATATTCACGCGTCTGCCTAGAAACCACAAGGTTCCTGGTTCGATACCAGCCCTCACCAACTCAGCATCTGAGTAGCTCATGGATCTGTGTGGTAAAGTGAGGAACTGATGGTGGATGTGGCGCTCCACATCAGACACAAAAACAATCTCCTTGATCTAGAGCTTGTGAGAAGGGGATAGACTCCATCGCTGTCTTGCTGATACCGATATTAGACCACCTTGACGATTTTAATTTCTTTACTTTTACTACTTATATCTACAATTGGTAGTAAAGGTAGTAGTAGCATTAATATTGCTAGTACAAAATAAAAAACACCCTCCTGGCGATATAAAAATAGATTTTTGAAACATATTGCCTGAGGGTTGGGAGTAAAAAAATCAATGTCAGCGAGTTTGTACCCTAAGTAAGTAAAATCATCAAATTCATTACAGGATTAAAAAATAAAACAATTTGAAATGTAAACTTTAAATATGTATTAAAATAAAACAAACTATATATAGATATATAATACCAGTCATGTATTTATTAAAACTTGTTTTAAAAAAACAATGAGGACTGTCTAATGTTGCATGTTCAAATTTTGAGTGTATTTATTCTATGTTATGACGATTTTGGGTAATGTGACGTAAACAGTGACGTAATTTTTGTTACAGACAAAAACCGGAAGTGAATCTCCATTATTAATAGATTAGCATTATGTGTTATCAGCAGTGGCGGTTAAATAACTTCTAACTTCGCTGCTTTAGACGTATACTGGGCTTCACCTGGAGGGACAGGATCACTAACACAGATCAACTCCGCAGCTTTTGTTCCCTACTGAGGCAACGTCGTCTCCGATGGTTGGGTCATGTCCACCGAATGGATGATGGGCGAATCCCGAAATACATCCTCTATGGAGAACTTACGTCTGGTAAAAGACAGATTGGCCGCCTCCAGCTGCGATTCAAGGATGTCTGCAAGAATAATCTCAGGTGCTTTGACATGCCCCTTCCAGCTGGGAAAATTTGGCTCAGGACCGC
>CM042174.1:42071349-42076349 GCA_023376005.1 Doryteuthis pealeii | reverse complement strand
CTTATTTTGTTAGAAAAAATATCTTTCTAAATATGTAATTAGTATGTCTGTTCATACATTGAATTATTTTTAAAGCGAATTAAATAACAAATCAAACGAAAATATTTAACGAAAACTCAACGTTTTTTTTTAATTCTCGGCGTTCGTCAATTGTAAACAAAACGGTTTTTTCTAATTTTTCATAATCGCGTTAATTTATTTATTTTAATATTAGAAATACAAATAAAATCATGATACTAATGTAGAATAGTGCGCAAGACATAATACCATTAGATTACCTAATACATTTCACGGAAATACCTGAAAACTCAAATTGTTATCAAATTTATGATATAGTATACTTTACTATTTGACATTCGATCGACTACGTTTTTGAATTAATAATGTTTATTAATAAGATGTTTATTAATAAGATTATTTATCGTTTTACATAAATTTGATTACTTTATTTAATTATTTTTTTCTTTTTTAAATATTAATTTGAAATTTAGCAAATCGCGTCATTTATATTTTATTTAAAAAATATAGTTAATCATTGAATTAAAATTTCTTACTATATCATTATGTGATGGGCTAAACTTGCAAATCGGTCGGAAAATTTAGGGTGCCCTAGAAAAAAACAGAACGCATAAGTTTTGTAATAAAACTGTTAATTTTAACTCGAGGGTTAGGGTTGGAGTTGGGTTTAGGGTTACTTTAATCAGAAAATAAATAATTTGTTTTCTGTTCTTCTGGGTCACCCTGTATGCAGGGTGACCCAGAAAAAAAACAGAACCCCCAAATTTTGCCAGAAAACTGTTAATTTTAATTAGGGTTTTTAAGGTTTAAGGTTAGGGTTAGAGTTGGGGTTTAGGGTTAGTTTAATGGGAAAATAAATCATTTGGGTTCTGTTTTTTCTAGGTCAATTGTAATATGTTTTAATTTTTCGACCGATTTGCAAGTTTAGCCATATGATGTCATTCCCTCATATCTGACGAAAAAAAAATTCCCTGACCTCCCACCAGGTAGAATTAAATTAAGATCGTTTTTACGTGGTGATTTTCATGGGTCATCCTGCGAGGACCGAACTCGGTATTCAGTAGTAATAGATCTGCAAACGATTATTAAACCATGTTTTTATCTCCACTACCCGGGCTTCGTCGGCTAGCCGCTGCTAGTATATATATATATATATATATATATATATATATATATATAGAGAGAGAGAGAGAGAGAGAGAGAGAGAGACAGAGAGACAGAGAGACAGAGACAGACAGACAGACAGACAGACAGACAGACAGACAGAGATCCGGTAGAGTAATGAATTAGGAAAATCACAAATTAATGACTATCATTTCTTATATTAGAACATTATAATGATAATAAATTAATAAATTAATAATGGTTTAATTAATAATTATAACTTCTTATATCATTAATTAATGTTTAACTTTTAATTAATAATGGTTAATAATGGTTTAATAATAAATTAAACCATGTTTTTATTTCCACTACCCGGGCTTCGTCGGGTAGCCGCTGCTAGTATATATATATATATATATATATATATATATATATATAGAGAGAGAGAGAGAGAGAGACAGAGAGACAGAGAGAGACAGACAGAGAGACAGACAGACAGAGATCCGGTGGAGTAATGAATTAGGAAAACCACAAATTAATGACTATCATTTCTTATTCTTTTGTACAATAATTGTTTTCTGTAGTTCAAGTTGCAATAAAATCGATTCATACATTTTGGATTGCAACAAAAATCTTCTTTATTTTTGCTGCAATAAGCTGTGTTGCATGACTTTAGACATTTCGTTGAAAAGAAATTCTGTCTCATCTAAATTAATCTTAATTTCAAATGAACTTTGGACAGAAAGAAATCAATGTAAGTTCTAATTTCAAATTTCAAATCTTTGTTTATTGTCACGAACCAAAGATTTTGTCTACTTACTAAATGATGTGGAGAAAGGTAGACAGACACGGGATGTTGTACAAAATGGATGTTATTGTAGGTAGGGATGTCGACGTTATAACGTTTCGGTCGGGTAGACCATCTTCAGGACTTGGTATTGAGTTCTTGCTTCAACGGTGAACATTTTCCTACTGAGAGTTAGGAGGTCGGGAATAAGTGAGGGGTTGGTCAATTGTTGGTGTGAGTTAGTTGGTAGTGTAAGTTCTATTTTTTTCTGGTGTGGTGTGTTGCTAGTAGAGTTCTGTTAATGATGCCACATGTGTCAGGTGTAGGAAGAGGTCCTTGGTGGGTCCTATGCTCTGGGTTTGGTGAGTCATATACAAATGGTAAATGATAGTAGGAATTAATATAGGTATGTGTGTGTATGTTTATTATTGTTTTTTAATTTTATTTACTAAATAATCTATATATTTATACTCGTGTTCCTTAATTGTACAACCATTATCATCATGTAACACCCTCTGCTTAAAAATAAGAAATTCTAAATCGTCCAAGATTATCTGATGACACTGTATCTACCCCCTAACCCTAACCCTAACCTAATCTTAACTAAAACCCCAAACCTAACCCTAATCCTAACCCTAACCCTAACCTTAACTCTAAGCCCAAACCTAACCCTAATCCTAATCCTAACCCTAATCCTAACCATAACCATAACCCTAGCCCTAACCTTAACCTAACCCTAATTCTAACCCCAAACCTAACCCTAACCCTAACCCTAAGAGATCTGAGAAGTACGGAGTATCCCCTCATTGCTATCACTCTCAAGTCAGCCCTATTGGCTATAGCTTTAGAATACACCGACTGCACTTCTGCAGAGGGATAACCCCCCCCCCAAAAAAAATGGGACGATATATTGGCCTTGAATGGCGACCTATGATGCTTAAAGACGGAATTCTGGTAGATGAACAGTTATTGACGGGCAACTCCCTACTTTGGCCCATACGTAGATTAAACAGGATGTCGAAGAGGTCCCCGTAAATCAATCGGTTGGTCACATCAAACCCTAGCACCTATATGATTGTCCCAACCCTATTACTCTTATGGCAAGTCTGAACTCTTTTTAACATATGGGTGCTAGAAGACTGTAGCTTCATGTCCTGGGTAAGACATTAAACTGATGGTGAGGTTCCAGTACTGGAGGCCTGGAGAATATGGGGTACCCTTCATCACCATCGCTCCAAGGTCCACTATAATTGACCTTGTGCCCCATCCTACTAGTCCAAAAGGGGTTGGTGAATACATATATAGAATACAGGGAAGGGTTAATTCATGCCTTCCCTACAAGCGCCTGTGCGAAGTGAACTTAAGGCACCGCAACTAGGATTCAGCTTTTCAAACTTTCATTTGGTCAGTATATATAATTACAAATACTTTAAAATAGGGAGATACAATTCAATCACCTTGGATATAAAATGCAGGGAAAAGTTATGTTCATCACTTTTCTAAGGGCATTAATAAAAGGAAACTTGAAAAGCCATAGTTGATTTAAAACTCAGTTTTGCCGATTTTGTTTGTTGGTTCCATTGGCTAAAACCCCCTCATCTTCATTTTTAACAATCTACACAATGTCTGTGTTTATTGTGTAAGTCTCTGTCTTCCCATTGGCCATACCATTAATTTGGTTTCTTTTAAAACCTTTTCTGCTCTGTAGAATGTAAGGAAGCACAGTTATGCATAAATATCCTCTTTGTTTCATGGTTTTTGATACTAAAAACAGGCTCTCTCTTTATTTTTGTCTCCTCATTTCTTTTTTGTAGAATTCATTTTTTGTGTCATTTTTAAAACCATTTTTTTTGCTTATTCTTTATCTTGCTAATGTAGTATGTAAGGAAGCACAGTCTAGCATAATTATACTCCTTATGTTTCTTGGTGGGTAGTCTTATTAATTCGTTGCTTATCTGTATGATGCGATATTTCAAAGTTCACTATCTATTCACCTCAGACTCATTCTATTGAAATAAACTCCAATTATTATTGTAATTTGACTCCTTGCTTAATTATAATGAACTAACCATCAGTTTTTTTTTTGTATTTTTTAACTTGGCTTGGGTGTGTAGAAATAGCAGCTCTTAGCCGTTTAACGTAGGTAAAGAGTTAATTTAGTGTCTTTAACAATCTATTATGCTCTGTAAAATGTAAGGAAGCCCATTCTTGCATAAATATACTTCTTAAGTTTCCTGGTTTTTATCTCTACCACGAAAAGAACAAAACTTTATCTTAAACGCCTCATTACACTTTTCTTTCTCTTAAAACTCATTTTATATATACTGTTTAAAACTAATTTGTTTTTTGCTTGTTCTTATCTTGCTAATATTTCTTGGCTCTGTTGAATGTAAGGAAGCACAGACTAGCATAAATATACTCTTTAAGTTTCCGGACTTTTGTTTCTTCTACTAAAAAAAAGGGACATACGAATTCATGCCTTTCCCAAGTGTAAAATGAATCTAAGCAACCTCGGATGAAATTTGAATTTATTTTGTTCAATTATAATGAAATAACCATCAGTTTTATACTTTGCTTGGGTGTGGTATGTGTAGTGGTGAGAGAGCCGCTGTAAGCGGTTTAAGTAGGCAAAGAGTTTATTTGGTGTCTTTTAAAAACCTTTTTTGCTCCCTAGAATGTAAAGCACGGTGTTGCATACATATACTCCTTAAATTTCTTGGTGTGTAGCTTCTTCAAGACAAAAAATGCCGCTACGCTCAGAATACGCCAACTGTATTCCCTACAGAGATATTATAGACCCCGAAGGGAATATCTGAATCTCTGTAGAGTGTGTTGTACCGCTTCATTGACATTACTCCCAGGTCCACTCTGAACCGGAGTGATTGTACCTGTTAGAATACCATCGATGCTTCAAATAGATCTGTTTAAAGATTATTTGTATTCAACAGCAAAACATTTGACTCACCTTATTAATTACATTTCTGTCCTCACATTATATATATATATATATATATATATATATATATATATATATATATATATATATATATATATTGTAAAAGTTGTCCCTGGCATAGTGCAGACTGATGGC
>CM042174.1:42053849-42066349 GCA_023376005.1 Doryteuthis pealeii | reverse complement strand
AGCTGATGGTAGGTGTGGCGCCCCACCTCAGACGCCAAAAAATCTCCTTGGTCTAGCGCTATTGAAAAGGGGATAGACTCCCTCGTTGAATGGCTGATACTGACTTTAGGCCGCCCCGTCGACTTTACTTACTTTACTTTACTTTATATGGCGTAATGAGTTGGCTAATAAGTTTTGTCAAATCGTATACGGGGGTAGCGACTTGAGAAATGATAGGTCGGAGGGGGTAGTTTTGTTTATGAATTTTTACAGTCCCGTAAATATAACCGGGTTTATAGTCACCAATAATCTTAGGAAGTTTTTGACTGTCAACATGAGAGCGTTATTGGCTGTGATGAGTTTGTTTATTTTTGTTTTCAGTTGGTTTATGGGATTTTTGTTGATTTTTTAAAACTTTGAATGGTCGTCAAGTATTTTTTGCAGCTTGGAGTCATAGTCGGTTTTGTTTAGCACGACAAAAATGTTAGTTTTATCGGCTTTTTTAATATAAATGTCAGGGTGATTTTTTAATTGTTTTGCGGTAGTTTTTAGCTTGTTGTTGAGTAAGTTGGGGGAATTGCAATTCTTGTTAAATCGGTTCTTGATAGCCTCTGCTTTTAATAATAATAATAATAATAATAATAATAATAATAATAATAATAATATCTTTTCAGCTAGTATATTAGGTCTGAGACCTGTCAGCTGTTCCTTATAAATATTCATTTTAAATCCACTGAATATTTAATGTCATTCCACAGATTATCCAACTTTGCCTTGAAGGAGTTTAGAGATGGGGCATTCACTACTGATGAAGGTAGTTTATTCCATGTATTCACCACTCTGTAGCTAAAATAATTTTGTCTTGCGTTTGCTTTACAAGATTTTTTAAGGAGTTTTAATTTATGTCCCCTTGTATAGGTATTTTGAGCAATGTTTAGTAGGTCAGAGTTCGCTGAATAGAAACCATGCGTGTATTTGTAGGCTTCGATCATATCCCCTCTCATACGTCGGAAAACCATACTTGGTAGGTCAATGTTCCTAAGTCCTTCTTCATATGAAAGGGATTTTAGATTATTCACTAATTTAGTAGCTCTCCTCTGGACTCCCTCAATGAGTTTTGTGTCCTTGGTGAGTCTTGGGCTCCAAACCACATTAGCAAACTCCAAATGAGGTCTCACCAATGCAGTGTACAAATTTTTCAGCATTTCCTCATCCATGTACATATGACCTCCGTATCAGCCCCAATATATTATTTGCCCTATTCACTTGTATTCCTATGTGCTTGGAAAATTTTAGTTCAGGGTCCACATTCACACCAAGGTCCCTCTCCAACTCTGTATCCCTTAGTATTTCTCTTTCATTAGAGAGATTTTTTCTCATAGAATACTCGTGTTTAGGGTTATTCCTTCCTATATGCAGTACCTTGCATTTAGCTGTGTTGAATCTCATTTGCCAACTATCAGACCAATCTACAGATTGTTAATGTCAGTTTGAATTCTGTCAGTATCATTTTGATCATTAACAGTGGAATATATCTTTGTGTCATCTGCAAATATCTGTGTGTAGCATTTGATAATTTCCGGGAGGTCATTTATAAAAATAACAAAAAGACAAGGTCCAAGAACACTTCCCTGTGGGATTCACTTGTCACTGGATCCCATTTTGATTTAGTGTTTTTAATTTTGACACATTGTCTTCTGTTACCAGGAATTCTTTTATCCAATTCAGAACCTGGCCATTTATCCCATATTTTTGTAGCTTCAATAGCAGCCTTTTGTGAGGTACAGAGTCAAATGCCTTGGCAAAGTCTAGGTAGATGGTGTCCACCGGTGATCCAAGATCTAGAGACTCCGTCCACTTATCCATCACTGCCAAAAGATTTGTACTGCAAGATCTTCCCTTAATGAATCCATGCTGGTTCACAGAGAAAAGTTTGTTTAATTCCATATGTCTGAATATTTTGTCTTTTATTATAGATTCCAGCAGTTTGCAAATGATACTTGTCAAACTAACTGGTCTATAATTGCATGGATTACTTTTGTTTCCCTTTTTGAATAAAGCTGTTACATTAGCTTCCCTCCAAGATTGAGGTACATACTTCTCAGCAATGCATTTAGTGAAGGCTATACTCAATGGTAGGGATATTTCTTGTATTAATTCCTTTAAAATTAAAGGGTGATGTTCATCTGGTCCTGGAGCTTTGTTCGAATTTAATTTTGCTATCTTTTCGTGCACTTCCTCCTTAGTTACTATTATGTTTCTTAGTTTAAAAGGACATTTAGTTCAGGGTGGGTAGTAATTTTTCCTTGTGTTTGGAGTTTCTGGATGTTCTGGTACAGTAGTTCAATTATATATATATATATATATATATATATATATATATATATATTATGTATTTATATAGATAAAGGGTGGCTTACCGGTGAATATGGGCTCGATCGTTGGAGGTGCACAGAATCCAGGGGTTAAGTCCGTGATAAAACATATTATTCAATGAACACACGTGTAATCGGCTGCAATTAATCGGTAACTCGATTAATTCAGTGGATTTAACCCTGAAGATCCTAATGGTGAAACTCGAGTAGGTTTCTATTGTATCCATTTCTTTAATAATATATATATATATATATATATATATATATGGAGTTATCTAATGATTGATTGACGCTGGCATAATGTTGCTAACAAATTTTCAAGACTTTTAGTTAAAAAATTACCAAGGTGAAATTGTTACGTTATGCTCCCATCGTCGGGATGGAGAGATGACGTGTCAACGCTCGTTACATTATGGCATTCATTTTTGAATGAAGTGTATGATGTGTTGATGTAAAAATTGTAAAGTTTTTAAGTGCCATCTTTGGCCAGTTGAAATAAGGCTTAAAGAAAGTCCTATGTTATGGAATCCTTTGGTGATCCTTTGGTAAGCGTATAAGTCCTATCCTGCGTATTGATAAAGGTCCAGTGATTTAATCCTATGTCCGTCGTCAATGAATGCTGTAGTAATTATGACCAATAGGGTGGGTTAAGTATTGTATCAGCCTCAGATTTCCTGCCAGTGATTGGCCAAGGAACAGATCACATGATCTCGGCTAGTCTATAAGTATGAGCGGGGATCTAGCACACACCTTATATCTTAACATTTCTCAACAAAAAAAAATTAGTTGTATACTTATCTCTGGACCGGCGATTGGAGAGTCTCGAATCTTGGTTGGTGGGCTGCTGTTCAGTTGACTGGTAATTCTATGATGTTTGGAGTCTGCAAACCAGATTAGGGTACTGGAGGGACATCTTGCTTCGTGCCGTTTAGAGTTTTTAGTAATAACACAAGGAAACATCTTTTTCATGATATTTTTTTTTTCCCCCAAGCCAAATCTGCCATAGAGCAAAAGCTCACGTGTAACTCTCGACGCATAATTCCAAACTCTCTCAACAATCTCACTTCTCACTCCCCCTTTTTCTCATTTCGCCATGTCTCACGGTTTGTCCAATAGAAACAATGCCAGGTGTCCTGTGATGATTAATCCTTTTTAAGGGAAATATTTATAGTAAAAAAATATTTCCCTTAATTTGTGAAACCTTTCAAGATATCGTCAATGTTTGGTTTGGAATTGCTACATCCAATCAAGAGAATTGCTTTCTAATGTTTATCAGTCAATTTCGTTTGATGGGTTGATTCCATAGTCAAGTCCATGAAGATTTAATAAGCTTAACATTATATTTAAATTTAAATGGTATCGTCGTTTTAACAAATTCAAGTAAAGCTGTAAACTTTTTTCATTCGCAAAGCAAAAAAAAAAAAAAAAAAAAAAACATCCACCAGGCTGTATAAAAATAATTTTTTGCAAGATATTGCCTGAGTGGGATGAGTATAAATTAAATAAATAAAATAAAACGTTTAATATTTAAAAACAAAAATTACTTCCTTAAAAAGCATCATTTTCACTCTACTGAGATATTTGTCTTATTTTACGACAATAAAAACATCCAAAACTTTTCCAAAAATTTCTGATTTAATTATTCAGACTCTTATTATTATAGAAAATCTTTTAAATCGCATGAGTAAAATATATTTTGTTCGGCTTTTATGAAATGAAAAAGAGGGGCACTAGTAAAAGAAAGAAAAATATTTCCCTTAATATACTTTAGGAAAAAAACTATTTTAAACCTAAATTCATCTAAAAGTGAATAAGTATAAACATTTTCGTGAAATTTGACTCTTAATTGATTTTTCACAGAATTTTTTTAAGTTACTGTGATGTAAGCAGTCACATAGTTTTGGTTACAGACAAAAAGAGACCGAATCTCCATTATCAATACAAGTTTATATGATGATTTCATGTTTGCAAATAATTTTTCCATAAAAATCTATACGCTAGATAACTTTAAATAAATATACTGTTTTATAAAACAAACTATATATAAATTAATAATACCAGACACATATTTATTATAACTCGTTTTATATAACACTGGGATCATCCTTTCTATTGTACTACGTTCAGAATATTTAATAAATAATAAGATTTTCATTATTTTATGTAATAATAATATTTACTATAAGTTATTTAATTCCTGAAATTAGTGTGACGTAAACAGTGACGTAGTTTCGGTTACAGAGAAATAAAGACTGAATCTCCATCATATATAGATTAGATAGGGAATCTTAAAAACCTACAGCTGTGTGTAAATTATTTACTAAATAATTCCAATAAGAGCTATTTAAACAAGAAAGGATGATTCGCCAAATCTATTACATATAAATCCTATTGTTGGCTTTGCAATAAATAATACAAAAATATATACAATACAAGAATCTATATTATACTTAATACACATTTCATTTGTTAATATTTAATGTAGTAGCATATTATATATTTCTTGGATGACGATATCTCTGGTACCGAGAAATCTTCGGAGATGGTTTTTTTTTTGTTTTTTTTTCAGCCTTCAACAGCGCGATAATATTGGAACTCCATATCTCACCGGATCCTTGGAGATCATCAGATCTTCAACAAACCAATATGCAATTATCTATGTTTACTCTGTTTACTTAGAGAGGATAGATGAAGTAGGGACAGGGAAATTCCAGCGGAATTGAACATAGTGTTTTATCTGAAGGAGTAACATCTATATAGAAGGATATCTCAGTTGATTTTGGGAAGAGTTGAAGAATATACCACTTAACTGTGATAGAATTTATCTATATAATAACACTTGTGTTCCTTATTTGTACGACCGTTATCACCTTGCTGAGCCCTTTGGTTAAATAGTTCAATATGTAGAAAGTAAAATAATCTCCATTTAAATCTCCCTCGCTCTTTCTTTCCTTATTTTCATCTTATGTTCGATTGAAACAGATCAGTGTTATCGCTTACGCGCACTCACCCTCTCTATATATATTTTCTATGAGTAAATATTAGTTCTCTATATTTTGACCGCCCTGTTGGCTGGGGCGTTAGAATGCACCGATTGCACCTCTGCAGAAGGATAATACTCCCCAAATTGGGCAAACTGTTGACCGTGGGTGGCGACCCGTGATGCTTAAGGATAGAACCCAGGTGGATGAGCAGTTCATGACTTGCAATACTCCACTTTGGCCCTATCTTGGACTAGACGGGCGGTCGGCTGGTCACGTCAAGCCCTAGCACCTATATGATTTTCCCAACCCTATTGCCCTTATGGCAACCCCCAACCCTTTTTATCATATGGGTGCTAGAAGGCGGTGACTGAGGGTCTACATATCCTGGGAATGACGTTAAACTCTATCTGTAAGGTTCCAGTTTTAGAGGTCTTTGGAATGTGGAGCACCCTTTCGTCACTATTGCTCCCTGGTTCACTCTGACCCGGAGTGGTAGTACCTGTTAGGGTCCCATCTATGGGTTAAATAGAAAAACATCAGTTGATAAACTAAATTGTATTATGCATTAAGAATTGATTTATTTCACAACTTTGTCGGCATTAAATAACCCACCGAGGTTGATATGCCGTAAAACAAACCAAAACAAACAAACTAATGTTGTTGGTATTTTCTGTAAATGTTCATTCCTTCAACAACTGCGTATCTGAAATAAAGAATTACATTACAACTTAGTTGATTGAATTGACTTAATAAAAAAATCAGCTTAATATTTAGTCATAATGCTACGGCCGATTATAAGACAGATCGATTGAATATTTTCATGTTCTCAATCAAAAGAAAATCTTGGCTATTTCGTTTTAATAAAATCATACTTTCATTTCACGAACTCAATATATGAGAATATACGAAAGACTGGGGGGGGGGGCGGAGTATCCAATATTTTAATAAAACATGCCATCAAGAGAACCTGATGCCTAAATATATATATATATATATATATATATATATATATATATATATATATATATATATAATCAAGTAATGATATTATGGATTATTTGGACTCATAACTTAAAGTTTCATGGTTATGCAATCCTCAGATGAGTCAAATGATTGAGATCTTAAAAACCAGTAGTCAAATGGTTGAGATTCCAAATCCTTACAATTGATTATAAATCTGCCCTGTTTTATTAGCATTGAGCACCTTTTTATTCCAATACTTTTCTCATTTATTCTCTATTCATTCTATCTATCTATCTATCTATATATATATATATATATATATATATATATATATATATATATAATGGACTCTCGTTGATTTTCGACGCATGAGGGTTCACGTACACAATGAACACCCACACAGTGATTTGTTTATAATGGTGAAGGCTTGTGTTGGACCATCCACACTTTTTGGCACAGTCGATAGGAAAGAATTGGTGCATCAAGGGTTGCCACAAACCCACTCAACGACCGACCTCAGGAATTTTTAATTCAGAGTTATCCCTCTCCTAGACTGGTTACCTACCCAAGGCTGAAGGGCCCAGTCTGCCCTACTATTTAACCCATAGCTGGATGGAATTTTGAATTCAGTTATCCCTCTCCTAGACTGGTTACCTATATATATATATATATATATATATATATATATATATTCAATGTGTATGGTTAGCACTATTATATTAGAAGTGGTAGTAATCTAACGTACGGTTTTATTAGAAGAGTGCTCAATATCTGTGATAGAGCGTTGATAGATAAATAAAACAAATAAATATTTTAGTTTATATTTATTTGCATTGGAACAATTTTGCTACCATTTGTTTCTTGCTGTGAAGCAGTCATCAGGCAACGAAATAATGGACAAGAATTATATATCAGGTCTATTTAATAGAATAGTCTTAAGAAAAATTGGCTTAAAAATGTACCCTTTGACATCCCGGTTGTAATCCTCCACAACATGTAATATCAGAAGTTGTTATACAACTGAAGCTAAAACTAGTAAACCTTTCCAATAATTTTCATTTTCTAAATCAAACAATGGTCTTAAAAGTCGTAACAATCAGAATATTATATTACGGTCACTTAGGGGTCAAAAGCTGTCTATCAAATCTATAGTTATTTTCCATGACTCTCTTTCTTCAGAATTACAAATTAACTTCTGGATTTAAACATAAGAAAAATTGGCTTAAAAGACAGTTGGAATTAAAATAAAAAAGAAACTCTTTTACATCGAGTGACGGTTGAAATTCTCCCCGACAATGTCATTGACACAGGTAAGTTCACAGTAAAAGTCTTATCAATTACAATACGGTGTGTTTTTACATGCGAAAAAGAAAACTGTTCGTTCTCCGTCGTGGAAGGCGAAAAAGCGTCTTCGGATTTTCAAGATGAAGAGATAGAAATATGAAATGACAAGAAGAGAAGACGTTGAGTCGGATTGAAGGTGAGAAAAAAATACCGGCTTTCTCGATCGACAAGGAGGTGAGAAATTGATTGGTGTGCGATAAAGTTTCTTGATCAGGGTCAGTTCATTTGATCAGCGAGTCAATACAGCACGAAAGGTTACACAAATATACAAACGCACACACAGGCATATATATATATATATATATATATATGTATGTATGTGTGTGTGTGTGTGTGTGTGTGTGTGTGTGTGTTGGTGTGCAAGCTTGCTCAGAGAGAATGTAACGTAGAGGTGAGGAAAGGGTGTAATTAAACAAGATCGATTAGGAAACAAGTAGAATATATATATATATATATATATATATATATATATATATATATTATGTATTTATATAGATAAAAGGTGGCTTACCGGTGAATATGGGCACGATCGTTGGAGGTGCACAGAATCCACGGGTGAAGTCCGCGATAAAACAAATACAAAGTGCTCAATACAAAGTAGAGCAAATTTATTAAAGAAATGGATACAATAGAAACCTACTCGAGTTTCACCATTAGGATCTTCAGGGTTAAATCCACTGAATTAATCGAGTTACCGATTAATTGCAGCCGATTACACGTATGTTCATTGAATAAGATGTTACGTTACAGTGAGACACTTGTTTACGTTTTTTGAATTTCACCGGAAATTGAGTGTTAAAATGAAAGATGCGAATCAGTTTGTGGGTATTTATTTTACTATGGTTGTTTAATAAAGTATGGGTTATGAGGCGTGAGAGTGGTTTAATAAGTAAAACAGATTAAACTTATTTATTGATTTAGCTTTGGTTAGAGAGTATATAAAAAATAAAAAAAACATGCAGGCGTATGTTGTTACGGTGACTTATGCTATAATAATTGAGGTTTAACGTGGATTAATAAAAGTAATCATACAAAAATAAAAATTATTAATGGACAATGAGGTTGAATAAATGTGGTATTGATATGAAATATTAAGCTTATTTATTTAGATCATCCTAATTGAAGCTGAAATTTAAAAAAAAAAATTAAAAATTAGAAGTTGGAACGGTATAAAAAAATTTGCTGGTGGATTGAATTATTATTACAGGGCTTGATATAAATTAAGAATGAACAAACTAAAATATAACAAATTAATAATTAAAATTTAGAATTTAAAATTTAAAATTTAAAAATTTAATTAAATTAATAATTAAAACATAAGATTTAAAAAACTTTTAAAATTTGAATATATATATATAGTCATCCACAAATACGTGTTTCGACTTATCAAGTCTCTTCAGCGTGGCTAGACATTCCGTGAGCTACCTACAACCGGGATATATATATATATATATATATATATATATATATATATATATATATATATATTGTTGGTTCAGGTCTCTGAGGTGAAATTTGATTGTCAGTCGTAAATTAAGCTTAAAAAGGCAAAGCTCGCACATATACCTATGTATGTATTTAACAGTTTAAAATCTACCCCTTCCCTATAGGTGGCTGATGGCCAAGTAGACGCCGGACCAACAAAAAACCAGTCGAGGTTTTATCTCGGCCGGGGGTAACTTGCAAAGTCTAGCCACACTGAGGAGAGGTGATACGTTGAAACACGTTGTCTGGGGATCTCAGTCGGTAGAGCGTTCGGCTAGAAACCACAAGGTTCCTCGTTCAATACCGGTAGTAAAGTAAGGAGCTGATGGTTGGTGTGACCCTCCACCTCGGATACAAAAACAATCTTCTTGGTCTAGCACTAGTGAAAAGGGGATAGACTCCCTCGCAACTTTAGGCCACCCCGACGACTTTTACTTATATATGCTCCCCATCCCCTAGGGTTGAGCACTCTGGGGGGATCTCGCTGACGGCCGCCAACTCAAACGTAAACGCAACGCTCTTCTCTATAAGGAATGGAGCACTATGTGACGGTCTTTACTCGAAAAGCGATGTGTGTATTAAAACAGTTAAAATACCCTTCCCATTCTGTAAGTGAAGACAGCCTAATGGTTAAGGTGCCGGACTGACACCCAACCGACCAGATTTCAATTTGTAACTTACAAAATGTCTAGCCACACTGAAGAGACTTGATAAGTCGAAACACGTGTCTGTGGATGACCCTACACACACATATATATATATATATATATATATATATATATATATATATATATATATTGAGAGAGAGAGAGAGGAGAGAAAGAGAACGGGGGAGAGAAAAAGATTAAGAGGAGGGGAATATATATATATATATATATATATATATATATAGAGAGAGAGAGAGAGAGAGAGGGAGAGGCGGGAGAGATAGATAGATAGATAGATAGCATGAGTTGAAACGACAACTATAAAGGAAAAAAGCAAGAGTCACGATTTTGACTTAACCAAATGTTCAAGTAATTTAATTGATTTCTTTGATCCAACTTTCAGTTCGACCATCGTCACGACGACCACGACGACTATTTTATTGTTGAATAATAGATTTTTCAGACGAACTATAAATACGTTTAACTTTCTTTTTTTTCGGTTCACGAAGCCAAGAAACCGATGGAGAGTTTGATTGCTGGAGAGTAAGGGGGAAGATATACAGAAAAAGAGAAAGGTAGATTTGAATAGAGTGAGTGTGAGAAAGTGAGGGAGAAGTGGAGATAGAGAAGAGAGAGAAAAAGAAAGAGAGGGAGAGAGAGAGAAGGAGAAGGAAATAGAGAAAAAGAAAGAAGTGAAAGAGAAGACAAAAAAAAAACGATGGAAAGGAAAATGTGGTTGCAGTATAGTAAAGGTGAAGAAATACAGAAAGAGGGAAGGGGGAAAAATGAGAAAAAAATTGTGGAGAGAAAACAGAGAGAGAGAGAGGGGGGAGAGAGAGAGAGAGTATTTATCGCATACCCCACTTGTATGGACTGGGCACAAGGCCTCGTTTTAACGTGGGCCCACCCACAAGCCAAAGCTCATGGGTGGGAAAGAACAAAAATTGCGTCGATCTCGTCGGCATTCTACCTCAAGGGGGGCGCCTCAGGCGCTGGGAAATATTGCCTGGTATTGCCTAGAGGGATGGCCCTCTTGGATTGACGCTAATAATTGTACTTTAACCCGGTCCAGTGGCCGAAGCGCACTGGACCCCTGGATGGGGCAGGGAAAAGAGTCAGAGAGAGAGAGAGAGAGAGAGAGAGAGAGAGAGAGAGAGAGACGAAAACGGGAACGGAGACGGAGACGGTGAGAAACATAAGAAGATAAAGAAAAAGAAAGAAAGAAATACAAAGGAAAAGAAAAAGATATAAATAGAGAAATAAAGAAAGGAGAAATAGATAGATAGATAGATAGATAGAGAGAGAGAGAGAGAGAGAGTGAGAGAGAGAGAATATGGATATAGCGAAAGAAGAGTGAGGGATAGGAAATGCTAAAAAAGAGAAGGAAGGAAATGAGAAAGAAAACGTGGAAAGAGAGAGAGAGAGAGAGAGAGAGAGAGAGAGAGAGAGAGAGAGAGAGAGAGAGAGATGGCGATATAGAACGAAATACAAATAAAGAAGGACGAAAAACAGAACAAGAGAAAAAGAGAAAGAAAGAAATAGAGAAAGAAAGAAAGAAAGTGAAGCAAATAGAGAAAGTAATAGAGAAAAAGAAAGAAACATAGAGGAAGTTAAAGAAGGAAGTATAGATAGACAGAAAGAGAGAGAGACAGACAGAGACAGAGAGAGAGAGAGAGAGAGAGAGAGAGAGAGAGAGTGGAAGAAAGAGAGAGAAAGAAAATGAAGAAGAGACAAAGACAAAGGAAGAGAAATTAAAGAGAAATAAAGAAAGAGAATAAAAGAGAAAGAGAAAGAGAAAGAGAAAGATCAAAAAAGGTAAAAAGAAATAGACAGAGAAAGAGAGAAAGAGAGAGAGCGAGAGAGAGGGAGAGAGAGAGAGAGAGAGAGAGGGAGGAGAGAGAAAGAAAATAAAAGAGAGAAAGAAAGAAAAAAGAAAGACGATGAGAGGATAAACTATCCATATATCTATTTTACTAAAATGGAATACCTAAACCCATCTATCTATCTATCTATCTATCTATCTATCTATCTATCTGCTTATATCTATCTATCAATCAGTCTCTTCATATCTAGCAATCTATATATATATGTCTGATCACACACACACACACACACACACACACACACATATATATATATATATATATATATATATATATATATATATATAATATGGGAGCAATATTTATCTGTAAAGAGTAGATAGACGTCTATATTTAAAGGGAGCGTGGACATGGAGTCAACGATATTTGGTAACTGACAGTTTCTCACCAAAGTGATTATTCAACCCAACTTTGGTTTGAATAATCGCATAGGCAGACGCTATAACGTTTCGGTTTTTCAGACGTTCTTCAAGATATGAGCTGCGTTCTTGTATAGAAGAAAGCAATTCTCTTACTGACGAGTATAATTGGTCGTGAGTGGGTGGGGGTGGAGGTCAACTACTGCGAGTGTAGCGTGGACATACACAACGGTATATATATATATATATATATATATAATATATATATATATATAAAGGTATTTTTTTATAGTATCTTTGAAGCATTGTGTGTATGTGTAATATAAAGATTTTTGAAGGCAATTTACAATGCAATATGTGTTGAAAATTATATATATTTAACTTTTTTTTTTAATTCTAAATATTTTCGGAAATAAAATTCCATCATCAGAGTTATTGAAAGAACAAGGTGTTTTTTTTTATATACTTATCCCACGGCGAT
>CM042174.1:42026349-42048849 GCA_023376005.1 Doryteuthis pealeii | reverse complement strand
CTATTTAACCCATAGATGGGACCCTAACAGGTACTACCACTCCGGGTCAGAGTGGACCAGGGAGCAAAGGTGATGAAGGGGTACTCCACATTCGCCAAATCTCCAAAACTGGAACCTCACCATCAGATAGAGTTTAACGTCATTCTCAGGACATGTAGACCCTCAGCCACCGCCTTCTAGCATCCATATGATAAAAATAGGTTGGGGCTTGCCATAAGGGCAATAGGGTTGGGAAAATCATATAGGTGCTAGGGCTTGACGTGACCAGCCGATTGATCGGATGGGGCCTCTCCGACCGCCCGTCTAACCCAAGATAGGGCCAAAGTGGAGTATTGCAAGTCAGGAACTGCTCATCCATCTTGGTTCTATCCTTAAGCATCACGGGTTGCCACCCACGGTCAACAGGTGGCCCCATTGGGGGAGTCTTACCCCTCTGCAGAGGTGCAGTTGGTGCATTCTAACGCCCCAGCCGACAGGGCGGTGTATCTTTCTATTATTCTGGCTCTTCTGGAAGTGTGTGAATTCTTGTGTGAGGATGTCGATCTTCTTTGCAATTTAAAGAATTATCATTGGTTTTTGTTTTTATTGTCAAGAGACAATTTTCAGGGATTATTTAAACCGGTTCTCAAAGCCACTGAAGCTGCTTGCAGAAAAACCAGGAAAATAGAAGGAAATAGAATAAAATAAAATAAAAACTTAATCATTTCCGCCCCCAACTGGTTTGAATTTTTAAACTGGCAATGATATTAATATCACCTGCTGATGTTGGTGATACGAAAGAAAAAGGTACAAAATGTCAACATCTACAGGCGATATTTGAATTGTCCTGATAAACTGACATAGATAGATAGATAGACAGATAGATGCAAAGAACAGACATATACATGAAAAACAGATTGATAGATGGATAGAAAGATATGAACAGGCTAAGATAGATAGATAGATAGATAGATAGATAGATATGAACAGAATGAGATAGATAGATAGATAGATAGATAGCATGCAAGAACAGACATATGACATGAAAAACAGCCTCATACTCACTCAAACCATATTTTCCAGCAATATATTATTATAATATATATAATAACTTAAAAATGCTATTATACATAGTACTATATTATATATATACATATATTATCTCATATATAGTATACTATATATATCACTATAAGCGTAAACCCATTGCGGTAAAGTACAAAAAACAATTAATAGATTTGTTAGTAAAAATTACACTGGACCGAGTGACCTTCCTCTGGGGAAAAATGGATAAAACGAAAAGACCAAAAGGGTCGCACAAACTAAAAAAAAAAAAGGGCCGGGGGGGTACTTATGGCAAACATCAAAAACAAGGGGGGGGAAAAATTTCTAGTTATCTTTACGAAATATACCGCTAATTATATATGATAATATAATCTATAACTGTATATAAGAGAGAGATGAGAGAGAGCAGAAGAGGAGAGAGAAATAACAGCGTCTAGGCATTGCAACCTATATGTCAGGCGGTTTTCGTAATTGTCAAAGCTTAAAACATGTTAAAAAGTTGCTTTCGAGAGTGACCTAAGCTCTAGAAGCTCCAAATAAGATAAAGTCAGATTCTGCCTGAGTAGCGTATGCCTCTTAGCGCGAAACTCATACTCCTGACTCTCAGCTTCGGATTAAAACTTATCAATTTGAAGCTATAATACGTAATATATATATATATATATAATATATAATAACTATATATATATTATATGCTTGTGGGCTGTCCGTGGTGTATGTGTCGTGTGTAGTGCTGCTTGTGTGTTGATGTGTTATAATGTGGGACCACTTCATTCTAAATTTCATTTATGCAGATGTTGAAATCTTAAAACAAATGAGAAACAAGTCTCCTGGATTTAAACAATCTCTATTTGTGCACTTTTTTCAAGTTCTTCTGCCCAAGCCATAGACACGATATTTTAATCATATCTTCGGCGTGGAATTCGCTTGGGATTAGTATGCAACTCAAAGTTCCACTGTACTAGTACGTTCTTCCGAGCCACTTCCGAAGTACAATCATCATTCAGTATTTGCAAACTTCAAAAATCCCACAAATAAAAATTGCTTAACACAGAGACGATGGTCTTTTGTTCTATTATTCATATCATATATCATATAATTAATCACAACCGATATAATTAATATAGTATATGATAAGTGGATTTTATTAACAGCTAACGTATCTAACAATGAATACAATTATAAAAACTAATGAAAGATACAAAAATGGAGTCTCAAACGCTAAATAATAAAAGGCAAATGTAACCACAAGATACAACTGTTACAGACAATGTGAACTTACCTGCAGATGTATCAAGGCTGCTTTCCTTAGTTATGAAAGGTACTAATCACAAAACTGATGCAATGAAATCAACGGTGCATAACCTCATAAAAAGCCAAAAACAAGCGGTCCATATCGCCTCTAACTGGTAATATACACATCAAAATGACAAGTGTGGAAGACTTGCAAGAAGGAAATATATACCCGCTTTTCTTTATGTATATTATTTATAAGGGAGATGAAGTAATTAAATAAGTCGAGTGCGGGTTTAGTTATTAAAAAGATGCGCTTATATATCTCATTAGTGTCAGGGTTGAGATGTTTTTCTATTTGATGACATAGATTTTTTTAAATAACTAATTTCATTCGTTTCCCCTAAAGGCTCACCATAATAACTATTGGAATATTATGATATAATATATTGTGCTGTTTTGCAGTACATAGGAGAACACAACAGCGATTGGCATGCTCGAATTAAGCAACATGTAGCCTACTAAGATTAGAAAATGGAACCGTCGATACCGACGATGATTCTGTAAAGGAAATACTTTCACAAATGTCCTTGCTATAGCGAACAACTTAATCAATATATGCAATTTTTGCCAATCATTTAGCAAGGTCACACTCTTTTATACCTCTTTTACCAGCATATATATTAGAAACAAATTGTAATCATTACTGACATAGGTCAGCTCCCTGCTCGATTTAGTAAAACAATAATGAGAGGGACGGTATAAACTTTGGTTTGAATATTATCAACTCTACTTTTCAGATCTTCTCTCTCCTTCCCCACTGTATTTGCTTGAGGTAAAGAAAAAGAAATTGTTTTCTTTTCTTATTGAGGCTAATTTTATATTCTTACTCATCCCCCAATCTTCATCACTCTCGACTTGAATTAGACTTAATCCCATCATCCCTCGATAGATTTAGTTATATAGCTCTGTTAGCGAGGATCAAACCTAAGTCAGCATGCACAAAATCTCGTTTCAAGTTTAGTTTCCTCTTTTCCCATAAGGTGCAATTTTACTCAGGTTAAATTTAGACAAAAAAGTAGAGAAAAGAGAGGCCACTCTCAAAATCCTGAATGGATCCTTTTGGGTGTGAGGATAAGAATATGCATATAGTTCTTATGCCTGAATAAAATTAATAATGAACTAGAAATAGAATAAATAATAATATATAACTAGATATGAATTAATAAATAATAAATACTATATAATAATCATAATTAATAAAGAAGAAAGAAAAGTAGAAGAAGAAGAAGAAGTCTAATGATTTATTTTTACCCATGCACAATATATCACTCAACTTCACAAAAAATGTAATGTTCTTTCGTCGTGAAGTAAGAGTTGTAGAGAAATCACTAATTAGGACTAAGGCCCTAATTCTAGTAGTGGACACCTCTATAGTTGAGTTTTCTTTTTTTGATGTTGTTTTGTTTGTTTTGTTTCTTTTTTTTCATTAGTTTGAAAGTTGTATTAAGTTTTTACTAATACTATATTTAAAAAATATTATTTTTTCATTTCTCACTATCAAATATATATTATCATTGGGATCTAAACTTTTATTGAGCGGAAACTTGCAATATATCTTGGTCGGAAATTAAGACATATTTACAGGGTGACCCGAGAAAAAAACAGAAACACCAAATTATGATTTATTTTCCCTTCATTCAAACATACTCCTAAATTCCCCAATATTCACATAAACCCTAACCATAACCGGCTGATTCTTACCCTAAACCCTAGACCCTCAAGCCTCCCCTAGTTAAAATTAAACACTTGATTATTACAAAAATTTGTGACAGGTTTCTGTTTTTTCTGCCGGTCGCGGCTCTAGCATACTCCATTTGCGCACCGATTTGCAAGTATAGCCAAAACTTTTCTTTTTCTATTTATTCTTTCATTGAAATTTTTATTATCAAACTTTCGAAGTGAATCTCTATATAATGAACAAGGATGGGGAACCCTACCAGCATCTAATCTGTGAGACGTGTAGAAGAGCATCTTTTTTTACATCCAGTCTCATCCCGACTCACATTATTAATTGGGAATCAATGTAGTTTATGTTCTCCACATGGAGTATCCCATTAATAATCCCCACGTATTTTAAAAAGACCTATCTGCCAATCTGCCACACTGAAAGAGGGAAATATTTAATGCGTCCGTGTCTGATGCATAAAAGACCATAACTATTACATACAACAATTAAATAGACAAAAGAAATCCCCTGTCCCTGTTATCATTTGAATTTGAATTTAATTTAAGTTATCAAATTAAATAAATATTTTCAACCCTATAATATCACTATCATCTATCTCTTCCATGTTGCGTCAGATTGTATATCCAAAACTGAACCTAACATAGGTACAAAAGGTCATCTCTTTCACGACTAGTGGCCTATATCCTAATGCGGTAAGACTTCCTCATTGCTCAGCGAAGAATACCACAAAGTGTAGTGGATTAAAGTCGCACATTTAACCCTATACTTTGGCACACTTTCATTGCATGGCCCTTCCAGTAAGATTCAGTAAGATTATTCATCAACAGGCTTCGGCTTTTTTCAACCTTGGCATTATAATTTCTCAGGTTACCAGGGCGTCAAACCCAAGCGGGTTTGTAATATATTAAAATACAAATTCTGTATTCCGGCCCAAAATTTACTAAGTTCTTCTGGATATTTCCCTTATTCTTTAGATAAAAGAATCCTCCAGAAAAACATGTCGTTTAATATCGTGTGTCGCCACATTCCATTGGCAGTTGTACCCAGAACTAAAAGTAATAGTAAGTTAAGTCGCCGAGTGTATAGATATCCCTCTTGAGTACAGTGAATAGTCCTCTGTGATGTATAGAATCCTTTGTGTAACGTGACATAAGGTCCTGTGATTATGAATCCTTTGATACATGTGAATAAGTACCTGTGATATAGAATCCGGGTTCAGTAAGTGAATAAGTCCTGGTGGTATATCGAATCCTTTCGGGTATAGTGCAGTATGAAGTCCGTGTGATATTAGAATCCTCTCGAGTAAGTGGCTGAATAATTTCCTGCTGATAGGTAGAATCCTTCCGGTTAAGTGAATAAGTCCTGTGATATAGAATCCTTCTTGGTAAGTACAACTGTCGACTAAACCGATTTCTCTTGCTTTTGTGAATAAGTATCCTGGTATCAGGAATCCGTTCGGGTAAAGTGGAATAAGTCCTGTGATTATAGAATCCTTTGGTCAAGTGAATAAGTCCTAGCTCTGTGCAATAGATTTAGAATCCTTCACGGGTAAGTGAATATTAGGTCCTGTGAATATATGAGAATCCCACTCAGTAAAGTGAAATAAAGTCCTGTGATATAGGAATCCTTCGTAGTGAATAATTCTGTAATAATAGGGATACCTTCGGCGTACAGTGATCAACTGTGACTATTAGAATCCTTCGGTAAAGTGGGAATAAGTCCTGTCATATAAGGAATCCTTCGGTAAGTAATAAGTCCTTTGTGATATAGAAGTTCCTCTTGGTTGAAGTGAATAATTCCTGTGATATAGAATCCTTTGCGTAAGCTGAATAGTCCTGTGACTATAGAATCCTCAGCGTAAGTCGAATAGATTCGTCTACTGATATAGAATCCTTCGGAGATAATGCAATCTGGTGATATAGCAATCCTTCGTGGTAACCTAGTCTGTGAAATAAGCTCCTGTGATAAGACATCTTCGTGGTAAGTGGAATAAGGTCCTGGTAGACTATAGATCCCCAGGTGTAAGGTCATAGTAAGTCACTGATGTGATATTAGTGACCTATCCTATCGTAAAAATGAATAACGCTCTCCTGTATCATAAATCCTTACGCATACTGAATAACGTAACCTTGAAATAGAAGTCCTTACGGCCGTATAAGATAGACAAAGTCACATAGTAGACTATAAGAATCCTTCTGGTAAGTGAATAAAGTCCTGGTGAAACATATAGAATGTCTCTTTCGGTAAGTGATAATAAGTCTATATTAGAATCCTTCGGTAAGTGTAAGTCCTGTGATATGTAGGAATCCTATGGGTTCCAGAGATCGTCCAAGAAAGATCCCCAGTAGCTAATGTCTTGAGGTACATGAACAGTGGTTGGCCAAATAGGTAGTTTTGGCGTCACATTTTTGATCAGCGAGTCTATAAGACACCAGTAGCCATCTAGGCACATCCACGAGTAATTGCATTCTCAACTTAGCTACTAATACCTTTGGAAAAGGTCATCTTAATCCTACTTCTTCCTCTAGCACAATGGTAAATAGTAGGGTAGGACTGGGCTCTTAACCTTGGCCTAGGCATAAACGGTAGTCGCGAGTGCAGAAGGAAAAATCATAAATTCAATCCTGTTAGAACTCCGCTTAAGAAATTGACCTATCGTGATACAACCTGGCCCGTGCGGATTGGGCGTCGGTATTCAGTATATATATAAATATATATTATATTATGATACTGAATCACAAAAAAACTAAAATAATTCCTATGTGTAGGATTGTCGTTTAGTAATAGGGATAATCTAGTGGATTCTCGTTTCTACAACCCTTATAGTCGGATACTATCTTTTATATGATAGACATTTAAAGATTTATCATTAGGAGTACGTATATAATATTAAACCAGTTTTTTATCAGTATTATATTTCGAATTGTAAGTCGGTTGTCTACTGCTTGCGTTTGAAACACTTATAATAGCAACTAGTTAAGCACATACTAAGCCGTTGTCCAAACAGTTCGGTATTTTATAGAAGGAATCAAGAATAGTCCATTACAGCATTTGTGGTGTGTTTCCATTACTGAGTTCTGACTTGGCCGCTTGGATTCTATGATGTTATGAGGCTTTAATCTAAAATCACTCTGGGCATTCTGCGTAGTGATGTGCCACTCCCAAGGTTCAGCTTTCGTGTTTCTGAGTTTACCAGTACTACATTGGACTCTGCGGGTCGCTATACACATTCTCAACGGTAATGTTGACACTCTTATTCTTACAAGGTAAACTATGGTCTCACTAATTGGAGGCTAGAGAATATAATCCTGTTTAAACAATAACCAATTCCCAAGAGATAGTGTAATAAATAGACCTTCTACTCGCTAGGGAATAGAGACAAACAGCCTTTTGTCTAGGATTTTGTAAACTCTGGGATACACGACCTGAAGATACATATATAATTCACCTAACCAACTTTAACTCATAGAAAGAAAAGGAAATACAACCCACAAATAACTATGAAATGGACTATTCTGAATACTCACAGAGTAACCTAAGCTGTTTTGTGGGAATACAAACCGGCACTAGGTTTCTCAGTTGTGTGCTATATTAGATTAGCTTTGTCCAACCGAACTAGTATATACTGACTGACTGACTTAGACATATCAGATCTAAATATCAATATTAGATACTCTTAAAATACATTTGATATATTGAGAGTAATGATTCCATGATAAAAATTTCATGAAATGCGTTGTACTACTCTCACTAAGTGCGACATAATACTTACAACTCTTGATGTCCTAGTGGGGATTTTGGACTAAATAAGACGATTCAGTAATTAATTTTTGGCCCATGTTTAAGCTATGATCAGACTTGATGTGAGAGCTCTCCCCCACACTGCTCTGGATGACATGTTCACTGTTTTGAGTTGATTTCGATTGTAGATGCCGTGAAAGTTACAACTATAGTTGGCTATAATTGCATATGCCTTCAGCAAGTAATACTATCGTAGTTGTTGTCATTCCTCAAATATTTTAAAACAACAAAAAAAAAGCGTGAAGAATTAAATACCGGTTAGGTCCTCACAGATCTGTTTTGAGAAATTATTGTAATCAGAAAAGAACATATAGCATTATAAAAACAAGAAATTAACATAAAAATCTTGTAGGCATTTTATATTAATAATTGAATAATATATACTATATATAATGGGGAGATTCGCTTCGGTTTTTTGCGTATATATAAAAAACTCGCGTCAAACTTGCTTACTAGCACCTTACCATCACATAACTCACACTGTCATAATAGAATCAATATACTCAAAACAATGTGAGCAATTACGCACGTTAGACACAATCCTTCATTGTTTCAAGAATATATAGAGTGCCCCCTGTCCCGGCGTATGATATTTATATATATAGCATTGTTTTTATCTATATATAATATTTAAAAGTTATCGGAAACTTTTCCATTTCAAAATTGTACATATTCTTTCTTTTTCTGGTTCTTGTTTTTTACTTCTTACATTAAATTTGTACGAATTTTACATACTATGGCTACAAACGATACCTCATGACATGACATTGAATTTTCACGTGCCTCCGCCTCAGAGCCAATATTTTTCAAAAATTTATTTTTACAAGCACTACCGCGGAAGGTGGTGTCTTTTTATTTACTAGTATATATATAATAAATTTATGTATTATAATTTAATTCATTAATTTATTCATTTCTTTATATAAAATTAATATTAAACATATAACATAACGGGCCATGGTTAGCGCCGGGTAGCGACGGTATACGAGGTTTGAAACAATATGTATATTGTTGGATTATTCTCTATTGAGGTAAACTTAGTGGGTATGATTGGGCTAAAATTTATCTTGGATACGTTAACAGAGTCCTAAAGGAGAAGGAAAACTCTGAAATTTGAAAAACCTGACGTTTTCTGGCATATATTCAATGCTGCCAAAAGTTTTGCGCGATGGGTTCATCAGCAAAAAAATACAAAAAAAAAGCTTTAATCACCACTATATAAAGCAAAAACTTGTGTCATTGGATGATACCCCATTGCGTCGAAAATCGACAAGTGAGAGTCTCATATTTGTTAAGGACAACAATAACAGAATAATGACATATATCATATAGAATAAAATGTTTATTTAAGGAATTAGCTTCATTAGTCCATGCGGAAATCAAAGATGCGTCTAATAAGGAAACGTCGGACCGTGCGTGTGTTGCGTGGCAATTCTATGGGGGATGGAGTTTGATATCTGACATCATCTCCCTTGAACAAATAGAATGCTAGCGTAAAATAAGCCCGAAAAAAACACGTCGTTTGTTGATGAATCAGGTAGTTTAAGGGCCTGATCGTGGTTTGTGAGATGGACTCGTCCCCTTCACGTATAAAGTGAAATTAACACGGAATGGAGTCTGATTAGTGAAAGCGAAATAATGGAATTACAACTCTCACTCTCGAATTACATATTATATCCTTTTTGTACTGGAGATGTACACGTGTACGGAGTATCAATTATATGAGATAAGAAAAAGAAGGAAAAGGAAGAATAGAAAAGAAGAAAAGACGAAGAGAAACGAATACAACAATATTGAGTCAAAAGATGAAAAAACATGAAATAAAAAAGAATAAAAAAACAAGCTTTTAATAAGATATAGAAGGAATAAATTTAAAGAATGATGATATAATAAACAGTAGAACTAAAAAAATATAACCTTTACCGGCGTAAAAATCAACTTTTATTAGAAATAAATATCAGATAAATATGCAATAAAATTTTAAAAAGAATCACATAACTAACAACTAAGACCACGATCGTCTTATTACTTTTAGTATTGAACAAATATTATATTGAAGTATAATAACAGAATATGAGTTACTATTTCTAATTTGGTTTAGGGGTCGGGTTTAGCTCAGTCGGTAGAGTGTTCGGTAGGAATCACAAGGATAACTCGGCCTCCGCCTAACTTCAGCGAATCGAGTAGCAACCACGGATCTGAAAACTATGGTAGGTGTGGCGCTCACCTCAAACGCAAAAAAATTCTCCTGTGTTCTAAGCACGCAGTGAAAAGGGATAGACTCCCTCCGCTGATAGGCTGATGATCGCGACTTTACTTACTAATTTACATACTATGTAAAATCATTTATAGGATTGATTTGATGATACGTTGGAGGAATAAATACATATAATTGAGAGAATTATAATAGTAATTATTTGTATTAAGATCCGTTTTTTGTAAAACCAGATGCAAATTAATATCACACTCATATATTATAGTATAACACTTTATCTTCTTTCTGTCGGATAAGGTAAGACACTATTGGAAACACTTTAAAACGCCCTAACATAGTATGACACGGGCATTCGGGCCTGATGCCTATTAATGTAAGGATTATACAGGTTGATCAAGGGGCAGTCCACTCCAGTGCCCAAACTTGCCCCTTGGTTTAAAGGGCAGTGCTGGCGCTGGTATTGCCAGTGCTGAGGCGGGCTTCCTTGAGGAGGACATGGCCTACGCGGATCAACGATGGTCCCATCTGACAGTAAAAAATGGTCCTTGGCTGTACGCCTCCTCCCCAAAAGTGGGATGAGAGGGCCAAAACCTACCAGCCTAATAACCAGGTCTGCTGTTTGAGGTCAAATCTGAACTCGAGATTTCTCACTGAGATATAATTAATAAATAAGGATTTATTCATATATTTTAATGATTTGAAATAAATAATCTAGATATACGGCATGAATAAACTGTACGTAATTCCTGAGAGTATTTTGTTCGTATACCAGGTGCGTATGGTCATGTTATCAAGACGAAAGAAAACCGAATCTCTATTAATATAATAGTCAGATATCTACTAATATTATATTGTAATAATAAAGATAAATAACAAAGAATAATGAATATAATATTTACCAACCAACATCCACAACGAAACAAGGAAGAGATGAAAGCAGAAAGAGACGATAACAAATATATTTTATAGCATTGAGAAATATTATCTCTAAAAAAACAGAAGATTTGAATTAGAAAATATCCTTTCATTCTAAAGAACCGGTTGAAAAAGAACCATAATGCCCAAGGATACTAAAAAAGATAAAACACACAATCACTGAAACCCTACATATTCTGTTTAGCCAGAGCAATGTGGAGGGAGAGTTTAAACATAAGCCACATTTACCAAAAAAGAATTAAGCGCCTTTATAACTCAGACATTATATAGTATCATAATACGCGAATAAAATATACTAATGCAAGGAAAAAGAACAAAAAATTTAGATGACGAAAATATACATATATTGAACAGAATAAGAATAAAAATACAAAACAGAATATGATGATTTGGAGCAGAAATAAGAAGAACATGAAAAGAAAAAATATAAACTATACGTGAGAAAAGAAATTATAGGACGAATTTAATTAATGCGTTTAGAGTTGGACAATGATCTCAATAAACCGTTATAGGACATATATATTCATAGAAAGAATAGACAGAATATAAAACGAATGAAACAAAGTTAAAGATAAAGATAGAATAGCATAAGAGAATAGGAGTTAAAATAAGATAATTGTAATGAATAGTATCAGGCCAGACAGAGACAAGACTCAGAACAAATCAGATAGAATGTGTAAAAAAATAAATATAAAAATATAATAAAAAAGAAACGACATAGAAGTCAAGAATAAATAAAAAAAACGAAATAGATAAAATAGATAAAAAGATAGATAAAAAAATAAGACAAGAAAAAAAGGAAAAAATAAAAAAAACAAAAAAAAAAACAAAATAAAAAAAAAGGAACATGAACAAAAAGAAAGTCAGAAAGACAGACATGATAGTAATAGATTATATAGATACAAAAGACAGACAGCCAGAGAATAAGAATAGAACTAAAAGATATAGATAAGTATAGATACAAGGACAAGACAGACAGACAGACACTATAAGCATAGATAGATAGATATAGATTACAAAGACAGGCATGAAAGACAAGACAGACAGACAGTAGTACAATAGAGTAGATTAAGGTGCCTATCAAAAAGACAGCAGATAGACCAGATAGATAGATAGAGTGATGTTTTAGTATAGATATTTATAAAGACAGTACAAGATATGACAGTATCTTATTGGACATGGGACTCAGATCAGATAATATGATGATATGATTAGTATACAAAGACAGAATTATGATATGATAGTAAGATATGATGGCCTTGATAAAGACAGTAGTGAATAGATTCTCATGATAATTGACAGAAAGACGCAGACAGTATACTATTTATATTAGGATTAGATTTTAGATAGATACAATGTACTCAAGTTTATATTTCTGTATCTTTATTTTATTCCTGATTAATATTTTTTTTTAGTATATTTGGTATTATGATCCCTATTTACTACGTTATTATAGATAGATAAGATATGTATTATGCATAGATGATTATGATTTAGATTATTGATATGATAGATGACTAATTATGACTGCGCTAGATGATCTGTCATCAGACAAATGTATATGGACAGATAGTTAGAAGATAGTATATGATTAGACTACGACTCTCGACAAAAGCATATTTTAGTACTATGTGAAAATCATGATAGTATCATGGTTAGATAGATAGATTAACAATTGAATGGAATAGTCTTACATAAATACTAAGATTACGATCAATACTAGAGCAAAAAAGAAGTGTAAAAAATATAAGGTAGTAGTAGTTAAGATATATATATATAGAAGAAAGAAGGGACTCAACGCCCCTTTAAATGCTTTGGTTAACTACACAAGGAAGACCTCTCGATAGTGTTGGACGTAAATCGTTGGAGGCATGGATAATTTGCCGAACCAGATTTCCATATGTCGATTTTTAATTTATGGCTGAACTTTTTAGAAGGTTAATTGATATATATAGTGCATGTCTTCTTTCATCTAGTGTTTTTGTTTATTTCTCTTGTTCGGTGTTATATGAATATGAAATGAGTGATAATTATCTTTGTACGTCAGCCTATTTTGTTTTTTGGTCATCTGTGCATCTAGGCTTATTGAGCTGTGAATAGAAGCGGATACAAAAACCGCTGCCTTTTGTGTCATTTGACTACTAATATCATTCAAAACGAGAATTTGCTCCCAATTGATATCATTAACTATTTCTATGAATATTAATACCCACGTCCATGTAGGAGGAGAGGAGAGAGGTTGGGGATTGAGAGAGGGAGGAGGAGGAGGGGGAGGGAAGAGGTGAGAAGTAAAGAGTGAGGGGGAGAAGCGTTCAACAAAAGAATCTAATTTGTTGCTTTTCTTGATTTTATTTTGTATTTTGTTTTTATTTATTCGAGTCATTTTTAATATTTCTTTTTTTTCGGTTCAGTGGTGTTTTTTTTTTCTTTCTTTATTAATATGACAAAATTTCTTTGATTGCTATCGAAATGTTTTGACTTGTATGATAGATCTATACAGATTATAGATGAGAATTGAATTGCTTTACAAGTGGGAATAATATATAAGGACTAAATGATGCAAATATGAGGGAAACAATTCTATTTCTATCTATATCTTATCTATCTATCGTGTTCTGTCTGTTCTGTCTGTCTGTGTCTGTCTTGTCTTTTTCATATGTCACTATCTTATTCAATATCAAGTATTGGTCGTGACTCTGTTTTCTTTTTCATACCGTATGATATTCTATGGTATTTATCATTTATCTATTCTACCTTATCTGCTCTGTTTTTCATAACCTATCTTATGTTCTTCATATCTATCTATCCTATCATATCTGTCGTATTTATCTATTCTATTCTTAGTCCAGTTTTGTTTCATATCTATCTATCGCTGATTTATCTATCTGCCTGCTCTTGTCTCTATCGCTTGTCTGTCTGTCTGTCTTTTCCTCTATGCAATCTATCTTTTATCAATCAGATTTGTCGGTTCCTATAGTGCTATTCTCCTTTTTTATTTTATTTATATATAGTTGTATTGTGTGTTATTTATCTATTTAGTTTGTATATGGTTAATATTTCTTCGTGAATAATGTTTGACTCGTCTCTGTGCTCCTTTCTGAGTTAAAATCTTTGCTGGGTGCGTGGTATATTAGCTCATTTCTTCTTTAGCGCTTAATACCCTATATGGGAAATGGTATGTGATATCCTATACTTCGTTATAATGTTTTTTCTTTATTTTTTTTCTTTTTTTTTACTTACTCTGTCACTCTGTTGTTGATATCCTTCAGCTGGATGATTGGTATATATAGTTAGGGCAGACTGGGCTCTTTAACCAATGTGTTAGCCATAACCCTGTGGGATAAGACGGTACGAAGTGTAGATATTTTTGTATTCTTAACCAGCTACAACCCACCGCCTTAGCCACTAACAATTGACCTGTGTGACTCACGATTCTTCTCGTATGCGAGGAAGTGCGTAGAGTATATATAGCTTATTGTATCTCTCTATTATGTATAGATTATCTAGTGCATTATCTGCTCCTTATCTGTCTGAGTTTCATTAACTATTTCTTATGTGTTCAATTCAATCTAGTTTCATTATCTATCTACTAATCTATCTACTATCTCAATCGTTCAATCTGATCTAATCTATTTCAGATCCATATATCTATCTATCTATCTATTCTGTTTGTCTTCTCTCCCGCCATCTGTTTTTTCAATACCCCTATAGATCTTATTATTATACCTAATATGTCTGTTCGTTGTATCTATCTATCATCTATCTATCTTAATCTATCTCACTCAATGTACATATAATACCTAGCTTATTCAGTCTATCTAATCTATCTACTAATTTCCTATCTATCTATCTCATTCTGTCATATTCTATTCCTATACATCATTATCTTCTATCTATTCGTATCTTATGTCTGTATTCATATCTACTCTTACGTTCTATCGTATCTATGCGGTAGGCTCATATGACTAAGACTCATAATCTTTCATATCCAGTCATCATATTAATCTGATTTCATCCTGTTATATATGGGTGTTCTATGCATCTAGATTCTAANGGAGAGAGATTAGTGAAAAAATGAGTGCGTACAAGTTTTCTTTCTCATTATATAACGAAAAAGAATAATAATAAAAAACACTGTGAAAAGACCTGCATTATTTATTCCTGTAAGTGATTCAACGCTTAATTAAGATCCTGAAAATCTTGTTTGGCAATATTGTCTGCAAGGATTTAACGTCAATAGGTGAGCTCCTTGTGTAGTTCACACTTTAGGTGGCTTGGTCCTTCTCTTTCTTTCTTTCTTTCTTGATTGTTTTTTTTTTTTTTTTCATTTCTTTTTTCTCTTAGTATTGCGTAGCGTATATTTTTTAATGATAGATTATTCAATTGTTATCTATTATTACTATTATCTGTTTTTCATATCTAGTCTTTTTGTCGTTATTTGCTATCTTTGATTCTAATTCTATTATCTGTCTTCTATTTGTTGTCGTATCTGCATCGTATTATCTTCTATCTATTTATCTATTATCTATTATATGGTGTATATATAATATATAATATAGTCTGTCTTTGTATATATCTATTAGTGCTATATATTGGTCTGTTGTCTTGTATTATTATCTATATATTATCTGTTTGTCTGTCTGTCTGTCTGTTGTCTGTTTATCTATCTATCTATCTATCTATCTGTCTGTCTGTCTTTCTGCTGTCTTTGTATCTATCTATCTATATCTATCATCTATTCTATCTGTCTGTCTGTCTTTCTGTGTCTTTGTATCTATTATATCTATATCTATATATATATCTGTCTGTCTGTCTTTGTATCTATCTATCTATCTATCTGTCTGTCTTTCTGACTGTCTTTTCATATCCATATATCTATTTCTGTCTTTATCTATTTATCTATCGGTTTTTCTATCTATCTGTCTTTTCTTCGTATACATCTATCTGTTTTTCTGTCTGTCTGTCTGTCTTTCTGTCATTACATCTTATCTATCTATCTATCTATCTATTATCTATCTATCTACCTGTTTTCTTCATATCTGTCTATCTATGAAACAAGCCAATAACGGTTGATATGCCAACCAAACCAAATAAACCCTAAACCTTTCAATATATGATATTCTTTCATTCTCTTATTCGCCCAATCCATCATTCTGTTTGTATTTTATTCTTATCTGCATTACAGTATTATTCGTCATCAATTTGTTCTTTCCTTGCTAAACTCTTATTATAACTATATCTTATTTATAGCGCTAATACCCTTGGGAAAGGTATGATTCTACTCTTCCTCCAGCTATGGCTAAACAGTAGGGCAGATTGGGATCTTTAACCTTGGTTAGGCAACCGGTCTAGAAGAAGGACTCTAAATTCAAACCTATTGAACTCTGCTTAAAAAATAGACCTTGTGTCACATCCTGCTCGTGTGGAGGGGTTGGTATATATATATATATATTATATTAATAGAGATTCGGTTTTCCGTCTATAACCGAAACTACGTCACTGGTTACGACAAAATACTCTCAGGAATTACGTAAGTTTATCAATGCGTATTTAATTTATATTCAAAATCATTAACAGATAGAATAAATCTTATTTTATTAATTAATTCTCTATGGAAATCTGAGTTAGATTTGCCTCAAAACAGCCCTGTTATTAGGGTATTTGCCTCATCCCACTTATGAGGGCGTAACACAAGGACATTTTTATGTAGACCCATCGTTGATCCGTAGGCATTCCTCCTCAAGGAGGCGCCTCAGGCACTGGGCAATAAAGCCAGCCTGCCCCTTTAAAACAAGGAGGCAAGTTTTGCCTGGATGGATAGCTCCCTTGGATCAACACTGTTAATTGACATTAATAGGCACAGGCCCGAAATGCCGTGTTATTAGTGCGTTTAAAGTTTTCCAATATGTCTTACTTATCACGAAGAAATAAAGGTTTACATAATATATGGTGTGATTAATTTGCATACTGGTTTTAACAAAACTGGATTTAATAAATAATTACTATTATTAATCTCTCATATTATTGTTTTATTCTCCAACGTATCAAAATCAATCCTATAAATGATTTTACATAGTATGTAAAAGTAAGTAAAGTCGTCGATATCAGCCTATCAGCGAGGGAGTCTATTCCCTTTTCACTGGTGCTAGAACAAGGAGATTGTTTTTGCGTTTGAGGTGGAGCGCCACACCTACCATCAGTTCAGATCCGTGTGCTACTCATTCGCTGAGTTGGCGGGAGCCAGTATCCTTGTGATTCCTAGCCGAACACTCTACCGACTGAGCTAAACCGACCCCTAAACCAATTAAAATATAATTGAAATAAGTATAATCGTTTTATATGCGTTCTTATTTAATTTTATTAGTCTTTTTAATATGATATATTTCATCACATTAAAAGTTAAATTAATACGCCCGGTGAAGGGTGCATATTTTTGTTAGTTATTTTTTAAAAAATTTCCTTTATTCTTTTATTTCTAAAAACTTGTTTTTTTTTATTTTTTTTATTCTCATGTTTATTTAATCCATCATTCCTTTATTCTTGTATTCCTCTAATCCATTGTTGTATTCTCTTTCTCTTTTTCTTTTCTTTTTCTTCTTTTTCAAATTTATTCATTCCCTTTTCCTTCTTTTTCCTTCTTCCTCATATAATTATTGTAACGTGTACTTCTCCAGTACAAAAAGGATAATATAATTCGGAGAGTGAGAGTAGTAATCCTTATTCGCTTCACTAACAGCTCCATTAGTGTTAATTTCCACTTTATACTGAAGGTGGACGAGTCCATCTCTACAGCCACGATCAGCCCTTAAACTACCGATCATCAACAAAGACGGGTTTATTTCGGGCTTATTTTACGCTGCATTCTATTTGTCAAGGGAGATGATGTCAGATCAAGCTCCACCCCCACAGAATGCACGCACACACTGACGCACGCCTTCATAGACGCGCATGGACATGACTAATTCTTAAATAACCATTTATTTCTTATGATAATTTCATTATTTGTCAATGTCCTTACAAATATGGACTCTCTTGTCGATTTCGACGCATGAGGGTTCATCCAATGAACACAGTGCTTTCTTTATAGTGGTGATTAAAGCTTGTGTTGAACCATCCGCACTTTTTGGCACAGTTGAATGCCAGAAAACCTAGGGTTTTTCAAATCCAGAGTTTTTCCTTCTCCTAGACTGGTTACGTATCCAAGATTAAATAGCCCAATCTACCCTACTAGTTTACCCATAGAGAATATCAACAAAATAAATTGTTCAACACTCTACCGTCTGAGCTAAACCGGCCCGTTATGTATAATGTTTAATATAATTTTTCATGAAATGATAAATTAATGAATTAATTATGAATATATTATTATTATATAATACTAGTAAAATAAAAAGACACCCTCCGAGCGATGTAAAAATAATTTTTTGAAAGATATTGCCTGAGTGAACGGGAGCTGAAAATTCAATGTCATAGAGTGTGTACCATAAGTATGTAAAATCGTCAAATTTATTACAGGAGTAAAAAAAAAAAAAGAAAGACAATTTGAAATGGAAACAGTTCCGATAACTTTAAATATTATATTAGAATAAAACAATCTATATATAAATATATAACGCCGGGCATCTATTTATTGAAACAATGAGGATTGTCTAACGTTGCATGCTCACATTTTGAGTATATTTATTCTATGTTATGACGTTGGGTTATGTGTTAGGTAATGTGGCGTAAGCAGTGACGCAGTTTTTATTACAGACAAAAACCGGAAGCGAATCTCCATTATTAATAGATATAATTATTCAATAAAATAAATCTACAGTTTTATGGTATAAAGTGTTCTTATCTGATACAAATAATTTTCAAACAGATCTGTGGGACCTAACCGGTACTTTAATTCTTCACTCTTTTTTTTTTTTGTAATATTTGAGGAATGACAACAACAGAAGTTACTTGCATGAAGGCATAAATATAATATAGAAAAATGGTTGTAATGTTACGGCACATCGACAACTAAATGAACAGTTAATCAGAGGTGGGGGTGGGCGGCTCTCCATCAGTCTGTCTAGCTTAAAAAATGGCCACTAGGATCAGAGTGTAGTATTTGTGCACATTGTGAAAAATAGTAATGCTCATGAAAAAATTTACCATGGAATTATTCTATAACAAATTATCTTATTATAATGGAGATTGTGTGTTTTTCTGTCTGTAACCGAAACTATATTCCTACTCAAGTCACAATTCTCTTAGTTATTGACATCACATTCTCCATGATTTTATTTTTATCTAAACCTCAATTATTAATAAAATTGTCTTACATTATTAATACTGTTAACTATGTCTACATACTGACAACATGCAATTATATTTATATATACAACAAAATAGCGGTTTACAGTGTGAACGTGAAGGCTAATTTGCATATTAATATTAAAAAATCGAATTTAATAAATATGTGCTTAGTATTATTGATTTCTAACTGTTTGGTTTTATTTTAATGAATATAAGCAAAAATCTCTTCAATGAATCTTAAATGAAATCCATTAACTGATAAAATAAGTGTCATTTTATTCTTTACTTCCTCTTATAACTAAATACTTAAATTAGAAAAATAACAATGAAAGACGAGAGTGATGGAAGAGTAAGTTTCAGTTGTTCCATTTTTTATTATATTCCCTCTGTTTCAAATCTTTTATTATACTCCCTCTGTTTCAAATATTTTTTATCTGTGTTCTTATTTAGTTTCATTAGCCTTTCTAATTTAGTACAATATCTTATTACATTAAAACTTAAATACTTGCACCCGGAGGGTGCATATATTTGCTAGTATTTATAAAGTATATATTGATATTGTTGAAGTCAGTCAGTCAGTCAGTCTACTGTTGGTTTAGACAACAGCAACTAACTAAGCACAACTGAACTAGTGCCCAAGACAGCTGGTACTTGTGGGATTCAAGAATAGTCCATTCATGTATTTGGGTGATTCCATTCCTTGAATCCTGATTGGCTGCTTGGTTTCTATGATGTTATGATGCTTCATAAATACTCTGGCATTCTGCAGTAGGATTGCAACAAGGTTAGATCTGTAGTGAGTTACAGCTACTTGTTGACTTGTCTTACCAATGCAACGGTAATTGAAACTTAGTATGATTATTCTACAAGGTAAACTATTCACTAATGGAGGGAGAATATATTGATTCATACCATTCCCAAGTGTTTTAGCCCTATGTGAAATGCAAACAGCCTTGTCTAGGATTTGAACTCTAGTCGACGAATCTATTTCCTACGACTCTACCCATTACACCACGTGCCTTCATACTTATACCCTTAAGTCAGTGCCCTTGATTCAGCTGTGAACATCAACCAAATATATTAAATGTAACACAGTGAAAATCTCAGATCGAAATTCAATTATTTAAAGGAAAAGGGGTTCAATCCTACTTAACGGACATAAATTCCATCATTGTATGTCACTCCGCCGAAAGAAAGAAAATACTAAAAATCGGGAATTAACCGATTTTATTGAAATTTTCAGTGTTGATACATAAATAAATAAATATATAATGCATCAGTTATTTTATTTGAAAACTTTTACATTTTTTCAGGTCAGTTAACTTTGAACCACGTATCTTTGAGGCGTAACACAGATTCACAAAAATACGTTGTTCAAAGTTAACTGACCTGAAAAAAATGTAAGAGTTTTCAAATAAAATAACTGATGCATTATATTGTTTATTCATTAATGTATCAACACTGGGAAAGGGTTTATCTACCTCGGTATATAATGCTGGCTTTCTCAGATTTCACTACCTGGTTTTACCCATATATATATATATATATATATATATATATATATATATATATTATTATTATTATTATTATTATTATTATTATTATTATTATTTACATATATATATATTTTTGGGAGAATAAGTGCTTAATTGGAGTCGTACCTAATTTTTGAGAATTAATTAATTAATAATGAATTAGGCGGGAATACCTATTAAATGTATGGCTAAACAAATCGAGAAAAATCAATCTCTGTATGTACATTTCGGCCTATTAGGCCTCATCAGCAGAGCTATAGATCGGAAGACCGCCCTGGCAGTCCGGTTTCAAATCACGCACAGGGCGGTCTTCCGATCTATAGCTCTGCTGATGAGGCCTAATAGGCCGAAATGTACATACAGAGATTGATTTTTCTCGATTTGTTTAGCCATACATTTAATAGGTATTCCCGCCTAATTCATTATTAATTAATTAATTCTCAAAAATTAGGTACGACTCCAATTAAGCACTTATTCTCCCAAAAATTATCGGCAAAAAGCCATTCTAAACAAACCGTGTTTACAACTTATCATATATATATATATATATATACATATATATATATATATGGAAATACGATGAGGAAATTAATCCGACAATATGAAAAGAAAATATTTTAAAAATATAACAAACACAGGGTGTTACGATCAGGAAACAATTTTTAGTGTCAATACTTAAGCATTTCGGTATATTGTGCCATCTTCAGGACACTGTTAGGTGATGTTTATGTAAGGAACAAAATGAAAGATGTTAAATACGACATATCTTTATTAACTTTTCGTTCTCCGCTTATTCACGTTAAAGCATGCGTCATTATATGTTCTTCACCTTCCATTTTTGCACATGCACTGATCACGTCATTTGCTTTTCGTAAACAAACGCGCATATAAAAATTAACGGTTAATAGCATCAGATTCACACAACCAATATACACTTAACATCTTTCATTTTGTCCCTAACATAAACATCACCTAACAGTGTCCTGAAGATGGTATAAAATACCGAAATACTTAAGTATTGACACTAAAAATTGTTTCCTGATCGTAACATCCTGTGTTTGTTATATTTTTAAAAATTTTCTTTATCATAATATATATATATATATATATATATATTATATATATATATATAAAGTGTTGTTATGGGTCCAACGGGAGTAAAATTAAATATTCTATAACAAGAAGGTCCGCAAAATGAATTATGATTTTAGAAAAAAAATTTTATTTATTTATTTTATTTTTTTTTTATCTTACATTTGAGACACGTGTTTCAGATCTTCTGATATCTTCTTCAGGCATTGATTAATCATATGAATATAATCCTTTTTGCGGACCTTCTGTTTTATAATATATATATATATTATATATATATTATATATTATATATATATATATTATATATATAATATATTATATATGGGTGCGATATCTATAAGTAAATTGTGCTCGGTATCATGCCCAGATCATTCTGTCTAAGTTAGGGTAGCGTGGCCAATGTAATCAACAGTGTCTGGTTACTGACAGTTTCTCACTTCTGCGATCTTCAGATCGTTTTTATGAAGATCACATAGGCGTACATTGGCTACACTACAACCACCCTCTCCGTTGCCTTAAATACCACATCTTCTATATTAGCAACATACAACATCTAACTAAAAAACATTAATAACACTAAGAAATTCACATTAGTCGATATACGAA
>CM042174.1:42008849-42018849 GCA_023376005.1 Doryteuthis pealeii | reverse complement strand
GACAACAGGCCGGGCTTAGACTGTCTAGCCGGTCTGCAGAGGGGTAAGACCCCCCGCCAACGGGTCCATCTGTTAGTCGTTGGTGGCGACCCCTGATGCTTAAGGACGGGGCTCTGGTGGATGAGCAGTCCATGATCTGCAACAATCCACTTAGACTCTTACTTAGGCTAGACGTTTGAGAGGCCCCTTTCGATCAATCGGCAGGTCACGTCAATCCCTAGCACCTATATGATTGCCCCAACCCTATTGCCTTTATGGCAAGCTCCAACCATTTTATAATATATGTGCTGAGAGTCTTCATGTCCTGGAAATGACGTTAAACTCTATGTGATAGTTAGGTTCCAGTTTTGGAGGTTTGGGGAATGTGGAGCACCCTTTCATCACCATTGCTCCCAGGTCAGCTCTGCCTGGAGTGGTAGTACCTGTTAGGGTCCCATCTATGGGTTAAATAGAAAAACATGAGTTTATTAAAAAAATTGAGTATCCATTAAGAATGAATTTATTTCCAAATTTTGTCGGTAATAAATGATCCACTGGGGTTGATATGCCGTAAAATAAAAAAAACAATCAAACAAACCATCTATAATGCGACTTGATTATACGAATAAATAAATAGTTTGGATTTTTCAGTTTTCTTTGTCAGAAACACCATATATACCAGGACATGAAGACCCCCAGCCACTGCCTTCTAGCACCCATATGATAAAATGGGTTGGGGCTTGCCATAAGGGCAATAGGGTTAGGACAATCATATAAGTGCTAAGACTTGACGTGACCAACCGATTGATCGGATGGGCCTTTCTGACCAGCCGTTTAGCCTAAGTAAGGGCCTAAGTGGAGTTTGCGTGTCATCCTTACGAGACGCCACCCATGGCCAACAGATGGACCTATTGGGGGAATCTTATCCCTCTGCAGAGGTACAGTCGTTGTAATCTAAAGCCCCAGTACACAGAATTGTTCTTCAGTAGTTGCCTTTCCTTTTTTATACTCTGTGATTTAAAAACAATACTCGTATATAAGGCGACTTGATTAAATGAAAAATAAAAAGTTTGGATTTTTCAGTTTTCTTCGTCAAAAACACCATTTTGGTCTGATTTGGTTTGTCTTGTTTTACGGCATAACAACCTCAGTGGGTCATTTAATATCTAAGTAAGGATCCAAGAGGAGTGCTACAAGTCATTGGCTGCTTGTGCACCAGGGTTCCATCGTTAAGCATTAAGAGTCGCCACTCACGGCCAACAGATAGCCTCATTGGGTGAGTCTTACACCTTTGCAGAGGTGCAGTCTGTGTATTGTAAAGTCCAAGTTTTTGTTCAGTAATTGCCTGTCTTTATTTATGCCCTGTGATTTAAAAAGTCTAATTCATAGATCAATACTCGTATATAGTTATTTACTAAGCTGTGCTTAGATGTGGCACAAGGCCAGAAGTATGGGGCGCCCAATGAGAATCGAACTCTCTAACAATAGTCAGCTAATCGGCCTTGCAAACCATTACACCACGTGAGGTGCCCTCAATACTCGTATATATATATATATATACCCCCCCCCCGCACGAGTAGGATGTGACACAAGGTCATTTTTAAGCGGTGTTTACCAGGTTTGAATTCAGAGTTTTCCTACTCCTAGACCGGTTGCCTATCCAAGGTTAAAGAGCCCAGTCTGCCCTACTATTTATCCATAGCTGGAGGGAGAGTAGGATTCATACCTTTCCCAAGGGTATTAGCGCTAAGTGAAATGCAATTACCAAGTCCAGGTAAATACTTCCTAAATACTCAATACTCGTATATAAGGCGACTTGAATAAAAGAAAAAATACAGTTTGGATTTTTGCAGCTTTCTTCACCAGTTTGGATCTTGGTTCTTTTGCCAATTCCACAGATGTCCATTCCTTCCTGTAATTGGTTCTTTTGGAGAATATTCCTTAATCATTATAAGATTCACCACAAACAATTCCTGTTAATTGCAGAATGTTTTCATTCATTGGCCTCTTCGCTTTTCTCTCTCGAAATCAAAACAAAGAATTGAGCAAATATCGGAACTTCTATTCATCAATGTCTCCTTATCATGCAATCACAGAATCTAACGTCACACAATCAAGTTTTATTCAATTTCCCAATTGATTATCTAATATATTAATTGATTTATTAATTTATTAGGTTTACTACCAACAGGAAACACCCAACGGGCCGTGTAAAAATTAATGTTTGAAAGATATTGCTTAAGAGGTTTGGTTTGTTTTGTTTTACGGCATATCAACCTCAGTGGGTCATTTAATGCCGATAAAGTTTTGAAATAAATCAGGTTCTTAATGGATAATACAATTTTTTTATAAATGCATTTTTCTATTTTACCCATAGATGGGACCCTAACAGGTACTACCACTCCGGGTCAGAGTTGACCAGGGATCAATGGTGATGAAGGGGTGCTCCACATTCCCCAAACCTCCAAAACTGGAACCTCACCATCAGATAGAGTTTAACGTCATTCCCAGGACATGTAGACCCGCAGCCACCGCCTTCTAGCACCCATATGATAAAAAGGAGTTGGGGCTTGCCATAAGGGCAATAGGGTTGGGAAAATCCTATAGGTGCTAGGGCTTGACGTGACCAGCCGATTGATCGGAGGGGGCCTCTCCGACCACCCGTCAGCCCAAGATAGGGCCAAAGTGGAGTATTGCATGTCATGAACTGCTCATCCACCTGGGCTCTATCCTTAAGCATCACGGGTCGCCACCCACGGCCAACATGTGGCCCCATTGGGGGAGTCTTACCCCTCTGCAGAGGTGCAGTCGGTGCATTCTAACGCCCCACCGACAGGGCGGTGCTTAAGAGGGTAGGAGTTAAAAAATTGATTTTTTAATCAATGTCTGAGGATTTGTATCATCGTCGTCGGGCGGCCTAATGTCGGTATGAGCCATACAGCGAGGGAGTCTATTCCCTTTTCAGTAGCGCTAGATCAAGGAGATTGTTTTTTGGGTCTGAGATGGAGCGCCACACCTACCATCAGCTCCTTACTTTACCGCACAGATCCCTGTGCTACTCATACGCTGAGTTGGCGAGGACAGGTATCGAACTAGGAACCTTGTGGTTACTAGCCGAACGCTCTACCGACTGAAGTAAGCAAAATCATTAAATTTATTAAAGGAGTAAAAAAAAAAAATATTTGCAGTCTGATAAAACATCCATCGCCACCAGGGATCGTATTACCTCAGGAATACCGTGTATAACTTTTGGATGCAAAAGACTAAACCGATTGAAATTCGTTGCCAAGTGTATGGCAATTCGTGTATGGATATCAAAAACGTCCGCAAGTGATGTAGGGAATTTGCAACAACAACGAGGTTCAATGCTTTGTCAATAACATGGGGGCAAGCTGGTATGATATATATATATATATATATATATATATATATATACCAAATCCCTCCGCACGAGCAGGATGCGACACAAGGTCAAGTTCTTGGGCGGAGTTTAACAGGTTTAAATTCAGAGTTTTCCTTCTCCTAGACTGGTTACCTAGCCAAGATTAAAGAGCCCAGTCTGCCCTACAATTTACCCAAAGCTGGAGGAGAGTAGGATTCATACCTTTCCCAAGGGTATTAGCGCAAAGTGAAAATGCAATTACAACATCCAGGATTTGAACTCGGGGCGACGAGTCCATTTCCCATAACTTTAACCATTACACCACGCGCTTCCTACAAGCTGGTATGACATAGGCATACAAAAACTGCCACAGTGCCTACAAAAATGCATCAACCAAAATGACAATTATGTAGGAAAATAGATACATGTCAACCTTTAAAATGATGTAAACATCATTGACAATGAACAATAAACGTTTCTGTGATTTCTAAATATTTTGGAGACCTTACTTTTAGGATTACATCCCTTATATATAATTATGCAATTGCGTGCATTCATTAGTTATTAATCAAATAATTATTTTGAATATTTTACACATAGATTTTCCATAAAATCGTAGGTACATATTTATTTGTTTATGTTTTAGTTATCTTCTTGTTACTAAAAAAAGGGGGAGTGTAAAAAAACAATCTTTGAAATTGCTTACCCATAGTTTGAGTCTATATAATACAAGAACATTGTGACGTAAGCTGAGACGTAGTTTTTGTTACCGATAGAAATACACCCAATCTCCATTATTAATAGATATACCATGTTTTCTCGAAAATAATACCTCCCTAGTATGATTTTTCTGGAGGATTTTGATGTAGGCCCTACCCTTGAAATAAACCTTCGTTGAGAGCGGCAGACAGAAAAAAACTAAGCATTCGTCCCAATCACATCACGCGACGTAAAAACTCGACATCCCCCGAAAATAAGCTCTAGTGTTATATTTAGGAGTAGAAAATTAATATAAGCCCTGTCTTATTTACGGGAAAACGCGATGTTTAAGAAACATTCTAATTAGCATTAACTACCGTCCATGATGATATTGATGCTTCTATTTAGGAAGGACTAAATATCAAATCTATATCTATCTATCTCATTCAATTAACTTCTATGTATATAGCGTTTCTCCCTAAATAAGACCTACCTGCCAAAATAAGACCCAGTGTAGTATAGCGGGGCTTGTCAACATGCCTCCAAATTCACGTCACTAAAACGTTATTTGTTACGCGGTGGTCGTCATTGTCGATAAAAAAAGGTACAACACGAGAGATATATCGTCACAAGGACTTAGCATTTATTTTCGGGCTCGTGTCGTGGGCTCTGTTTCGGAGAGAAGGAAAGGCAGAGAGAAAGAGAGAGAGAGAGGATACTGTTAAATTACTGTACATTTCAAAATAGTACCAACTATACCGCTGTCCCCAAAAGTAGGGACCAGCATCCGCCATCCGAACACTGCGCCACCGGAAAGCAAAAAAAAGAGGCCGATCTTGTTGTTCGTCGTCCCTCGTCACCACGTGACTTCCAGTTCCGGTCAACACCCGAAACTTCCGGTTGGCTTCCAAATCCTCTTTCCGGGGGTCATACCTCGGTCAAATTGTCAGCAACCCGTTGTGTGTCCACTCCTCCTTTTTTTAACCTTTACTTTCTCTTATTTCTTCTTCCTCTCTTTCTATAGCAGTCCGCTCACAGTTTTATTTCCACTATCAAACTCCGGTGGACCTTAACAATCACGTTACACCTAGCATGATTTTTCAGGATGATTTTAATCTAAACCCTCTCCTTAGAATTAGCCCTAGTTGAGAGCGGCAGATAGACGAAAGTAATAAGCATTCGTCACAATCACATCATGCGACGCAAACAGTCCACGTCCCAGGTAAAAAAAAACTAACGTTATATTTCTGAGAGGAAATTAACATAAGGCCAGTCTTATTTTCGGGGAAACACTGTATATATTGGTGAGTTGGTTTTCAATCAATAAATAGATATTATCGGGTCTCTAACATAGTTTTGGGCCGGGTTACCTCAGTCGGTAGAGAGTTCGGCTAGAAACTACAAGATTCCTAGTTCGATACCGGCCCTCGTCAACTCAGCTGTATGAGTAGCACAGGAATCTGCGGTAAAGTAAGGAGTTGGTGGTAGGTATGGCGCTCCATCTCGGATGCTAAAATAATCTCCTTGGTCTAGCGCTAGTGAAAGGAGATAGACTCCATCGTTGATTGGCTGTTACCGACTTTGGACCACCCGACGACTTACTATAAATAACGATGAAAATTTTCGGCCATTTTCGGCGTTTCAATGTTTCTTCTCCCCTCTTTTTTCTTCTTTATTCTCCTCTACCCAGGCGACGCCGGGTAGCCGCTTCTACTCTATGAACAAATTAATCAATTCACTAATTAATCGATCTATTAATTAATTGATTGATAAATTGATAAATTGAAAAATGTATTGATAGATAACCAAACAAATCAATAATTCTATAAATCAATCAATTTATTGATTGGTTTATAAGTTTCTTGAATTGTTGTTTTTCACTCAACATATTGATATTGATTTATCGATCAATGAATTAATCAATTTCTTGTTTGTTTTTGTCACACGGAAGATCAAATATCTTGGGGTCAGGGTTAGGGTTAAATCAAATCATTTTTAATAAACAAAGAACTCAGGTTGCTCTCAGTGTTGCATAATCTATGCAGTTGCATAGATTATTGTCAACCCCCTGTATTTCTGAAGGGATGGCCCCTTTTCATATCGCGGACAGGACTTTCCATGGAATATTACAGAAAGCCCGCGAAGTATGTGAAGTCACGTGGGACCAAGTTAACCAGTCAGTACCTGCTTGGACGTCCGATGAGAAGCATGGGCTCATTATGCACACGCGCATTGTGTTAGTTAGAAGAATTTTAGTTAAGTAAATAAAAGTTTAAAGAAATAATATGGTGTTCTTGTTTGATGAATGTCTTGGCAAAAAGATTGACCAAGAAGAAGGAATACATCAAAGACGAACAGCCAACAGGAATCTAGAAATGGAGAGAAAGAATAGAAACGACTAGAGATCACCAATGGCCAAAGAAGTAAGTAATGCATCTCTCTGTCTACCTGTGTCTATCTCTCTCTCCTCTCTCCAGTAAAATAACACTTGTGTATATACCCAACATGGGTATATGTGTATGAATATGTAACATCAGTACCTGAAGCAACAGCAGGTACTGTAAGCAACCTGAGTCATTTGATTATTAAATATTAGATATTAAACAAATAATCTTATTTATTACTAGGTACCACCAATTTTCCCTGTGAAATTTACCCCCCACCCCTATATTTACACAATGAAACTTGCGTAAAGGTTAATATGATCTTGAAAATTTTTTGCCATTCGAATGAAGAAACATTAAACAAACTGCTGGTGATTTTTGTTTTAAATTTCAGCTTACGGAAATAATGAAAATTATAAACGAAAAACAATGTTTACATTTTTTGCACCGTTAAATCAATTGAAATTTAACGTAGCCAAAAACAAGTCATGACTAGAGGCTTTTTAAGAAAATTCTATGAAAAATCAATTAATTGTCCGATTTTCACGAAAATTTCTTTGAAATATTTTCACGAAATTTCTTTGAAATATTTTTTTCCTAAAATATATTAAGGGAAATATTTTTACGCCCCCTATTTTATTTTATGAAATCTGAAAAATTAAACCGACAAAAAAATATTTTTACTTTATTTCTGTAAAGATAAAAGTCTGAATAAACATTTATATTTTTATAAGTTTCTATGCGAGAGTTTTTTCAGTAAAAGAATCATGACTACAGAATTCAGCTAAAAAATTATCAATAAAGAAACTGTTGTAAAAAAAACGGGAGTTTTACTTATTTTTCAAGATAGCGGTAAATTTTCCCCAATCGGATAAATTAAATGTTTTTTTCTTTGTAACAACTCATTATGTTCGTTATTTCTTTTTTGTGAGATTTTTTTAAAAAGTTCAAAAATATTTACGATTCTTCCTTTAATATGTCCTAAAGTGATCACATGACGTATTTTGGTGGTACCTATTGATTATTTTTTTTTTTTTCGTTTTCAATTTTGGTACATTTAAAGTACGGGATATAAAAGAGTGCATTCGCATTCCTGCACAGACACTCACGCTGCAAAAAAAACAAAACAAAGAAAAAACCAATATGCTGGGAAGTCAAAATTGCCTATTTCTTTTGTTGACCAAACAACTAGAGAGAGTGAATAAAATCTATGGATCACAGTACATTTATAATTATAGATCAACAATTCTGCTGAAATGGTGACGATTTAACAGAAGTGTTTTTTTATTTTTCTTAATTAGGGACTAAACCAGTGAATTTCCCATTTAATTGTCAACGTACCAAATATTCTAAATACTGGATCAGGCAAAATGATCTGACACATTTGTAGGTTAATAAAAATTTTTATTTTCGAAAAATACATATAATGCCATTTTTTTTTCATATAATGCCATTTTTTTTTTGTTTCTTTATAATGCCATTGTTTTTCGTTTCTTTTTCAGTTGCTGCCATGAATTAGACTGGTGAGCATCGCGCTTTCATTGTGGAAACGTTTATCAAAACAAACGAATCTGTAACTGTAACACAAAGAGCGTTCCATTTGCACTTCAATCTTGGTAGACATGATCCCGTACCAGCTCGAAACATGATCTTGTTATGGGTTACCAACTTGAGAGCTACTGGATCTGCATTGAAACGAAAATCAACCGGCCGACCTCGCACCGCCAGAACTCCAGAAAATATGTCAGCGGTAAGAGCTTCAGTTCAACAGTCTCCACTCCGTTCCATATTTAAACGCGCCCAGGCTCTTAGACTTTCCGAAAGAAGTTTGCGAAGAATTCTTCACAATGATCTTCAAATGCATCCATACAAAATGATGTTGATAAACGTTTCCACAATGAAAGCGCGATGCTCACAACATTTTTGGTTCTTTACTTTATTTGCCTTTTATTTAACCTACAAATGTGTCAGATCATTTTGCCTGACCCTGTAGATAGAAAATTAGAGAAATAACTCAATACAAAATGTTAGGAAAAGCAGTAATAACATTTTATATTACAGGCTTTAGTCTTCATTGAACAAACCAACTTCATTATCTGATTTTCACCAGTGAAAAATAAAAATATTTATGCTTAAAGATTTCGTTAGAATTTCATTAATTTCGTCAGTAAAAAGAATGTAGCACATTTGGACCAATATGGATTTTGTTTTTCAGTATTGTTGAATTTATTATTTTCATAAAATTAAAGATAAAATTATCACATGCCAAAATCCAGTGTGTTGGAAATTCAGAGTGGCTATTTTGTTTTTGACCAAACAACTTCAGACAGAGAATAAAATCTATGGATCACAGTAAACTAATTATCATAGAGCAACACTTCGGCTGAAACAGTCACGATTTAACAGAGATGCTAAATTCACTACCATGAAAAGAATTAGAAAAAGATATTAACATAAAACATCAAATCAATAATGAATAAAATAGAAACGGAGGACAAATGGATAAAATGTCTATAAAGATATATGCCATATGGATTTTTAATATAGAACTTAATTACTTTGCCTTGTAATAACATTTAAGAGTTGTACAAATATATGAAAACAAATAAATCTGCTGGGGGTCATTCACAGCAAATTTGGAACACGTAATTATTATAGAGCAACACTTCTGTTGAAATAGTCACAATTTAACAGAGATGCTAAATTCACCACCATTGTAGAATAATCATACTAAGTCCAATTACCGTCGAATTGGCAAGACAAGACAGCAAGTAGTCGTAACTCAAATACGATTCTGGTTTGCTGCAAAGACTACTGCAAAGTGACAGGATTTATGGAGCCTCAGAAGATCCTACAAACCAAGCAGCCAATCAGGACTCAGGGAATGGAATCACCCAAATGCATGAGTGGACTGTTCTGAATTCCCATAAGTACCAGTTGTCTTGATACTGGTTCAGTTGTGCTTGGCCAGTCACATTGTTCAAACCAATTGTTGACTGACAGACTGACTGACAAGAATTAGAATAGATATTAACATAAAACATAAAATCAATAATGAATAAAATAGAAACGGAGGACAAATGGGTAACATGTCTATAAAAATATGTGCCATATGGATTTTTAATATAGAACTTAATTACTCTGCCTTGTAATAACATTTAAGAGTCGTACACATCTATGTAAATAAATAAATCCGCTGGGGGTCATTCACTGCAAATTTGAAACACGTAACTCCCTAAAAGAACAGTTAAATATATTTGAACTAGATCATGGGTTTCATTCAACAAACAATTATACCACGTCATCAGTAAATCATATATATATACGTATATGAAAGTAAACAGTCTGTTTGAGATGGCGATAGCCGAAATTTTTTTTGAGATTATGTGCTTAATTGAAGTCATACCTAATTTTGAAAATTAATTAGTTGATAATTCATGAATTAGGCGAGCATATCTGTTCAAGTGTAAAGCGTAAACACATCGAGAAAAAGTCAATCTCTGTATGTACATTTCGGCATATAACTGCTGATGAGGCATAATATGCCGAAATGTTA